>CM017560.1:20916205-21516205 GCA_007844125.1 Sinonovacula constricta
CTGTAGTTGCGGATACAAACGTATCCTAAGCCTTTAGTTATCCTTGATTTTTCTCAATTTTGTCAGAACCCGTTGTTTGTACACTATGCAGAAAAATACTTTTATATTCGGCTTGATGCGTCTCTTTACCACTTCTACTTCACAAATGCTTTAAAAATACGAAACACTCTTTATGTGTTGTATCTCATTTCATTTACAATATTAAATATTGCATATATCTGAACACTTCCAGTACAAAAGAAGAAAATACAAACTTGTGCATGTATCTGACCTTCCAAATTCACCTTTTATACATTTTGGGAAGTGGCCTGACCACTGACCTTCGCCTGACAAGTGGACTGACTATCACCAATGAGCTGGTATCCTGAATCACAACTGAACCTAACAATGGCACCTTGTGATGTAATTGTTGAACCGTTGACATAGTAAATATCTTTATGTATATATATATATCCGACTGGAAAATTTGCCTTAAAGAAAATAAACTGCACTTTCTGCCAAATAAGGAATATATGACAAAGTCCTATGAGCATTGCAACATATACCAAACTCCGAAAAGGCACAGAACAAAGGTATTTCACATGCAAGCCAAGCGAAAAGTAAGAACAAACCCATGTTGAGTCATTAAACGAAAAGAGCAAACCCGACAGTTACCGCCTTGGAACGGTCGGTAAGCGAACTTAAGATTCTCAACGATGAATACAGAACTTTTGTTAAATAAAGGAAAATAAAAAATGATCCTAAAGAATTTTCACATATATTCTAATGTGATCTACCTCTAAACAAAGGCAAATAGAGTAAATGTACGTTTACTTTGGCTTTAACATTTAGAGGGTATACTATTGCAAGTACGTGCTTTATAGATGCAGAACTGCTATAGCAAAATTGTGTTGTTTATCTGTTGTTAAATTGTAATATTCGGATAACAGAACATTATTGCTTAACACGCTTTCTGATATTGGTAAAATCAGAAAGATGACATTAGTTCAAGCGCAACTTTCAGATAACGCTGATGTTCTCATTTTCTCATTTAACGACATACACACCACCAACATACATGTTTCTTTGTTGCATGATGGTTTTCTTATTTTCCAAATTGTGGAGAGTCGTGATTTGGCATTACCCAGGCATGTGACGTTTAAAGTCGGCACAGCCTGACAAAGGGTGGCAAAAATTTGAACCCTAGCCGTTGCTTGCATGACATTGTGTGTTTGTATATATGACGAATACATGTAGAGATAATGTCGTCATATTAACTTAAAATATCGTAGGAAAATTGTAAAATGTAGTCGCTTTTAACCTCTTCCACACAATGTGAAGTTATAATGTTTATCATGGCTCAATGTATGTCAGCATAGTTAATTAGTCTACGATTAAGTTAAGACAGTTACAACGACAATAATATTTGCTAAATTCGTTATGGTCTCTCAAATGTTAAAGTGTAATTAAACGAGAGCTGATCTCTGTATCGTCAGTTGTCGCTTGTGCCAGGTAACGCAAATATATTCATATCTGTTCCTATTGAAGGTACATACATAATACCTAGCTTAAAAGATTCTAGTCGCATTTGTACTGGATTGTATGTATATCTCAACGCTATTGTCGGTATTCGTCATTCGTCGTATTATCTCGAAGACAGCTCTCCGATTGTCTTACAAAAACCATAATAACATTAATTTACTCGAATAACTACCGGTACATCGTGTTGGTGGGGAAAGAAAGTAGAAAAGAACACATGTCGTAATTTTTAATAAGAATATATGCCAAAGTCCTATGAGCATTGCAACATATACCCAAACTCCGAAAAGGCACAGAACAAAGGTATTTCACATGCAAGCCAAGTGAAAAGTAAGAACAAATTTGTGATGAGTCATTTAACGAAAAGAGCAAACCCGACAGTTACCGCCTTGGGACGGCCAGTTGGCAATATAGACCGACTGGGGTGCTTAAACCGGTTTTACAGAGCTCTAACCTCATACTTCCTGACGAGTTTCTCAAATGCAAGCAATGATAAGAAAACGACCTATCCGAACACAAAACGTCCAGGCGCCGATATTTTCTATTCGTTATGACGAAAGTAGCGACGTCATTGAAAAATAATGTCCACATAGTGTTGAGAAAAGAATATGGTATTATTTCGATTTGAAAAACTACACAAAAATGGTCGACTATAAATAATATTAACTTTCTGAATCACGAACAAACATGACCAGAGACGAATAAATAGATGTAGCATCCTGTTCATGTAAAGATGGATGCGACAACGTATAAAATCTCGCTCTAGTGTGACAGGGTTACTATATAGCATACATCGAAATTTCGCTTTATCTAATATAGTATTTCATCATACGTGATGCCGTCTTCTTGCCTTTGTTAAAAGTGGTTTACATTTAAAGCATGATCAACAAAAAATGGGACATTGTACGACTGAAGTTAAATGTATATAAATATTATTTATCTGTGCAGAAATGACAATGAGAACTACAGTAGGTGTTATCTAGACGAGAATTTGTTACGAAACTTAAAAAGGATTATAACAGCAGAACATACAGTCGCAGGTATCTCATATTTATGCACAAAATCAATCATTTATAAACAGTTATTTAGCTCCACTGAGTAAACAAGAAAAGCATTGTATGTTTTAACAACAAAACATGTTGTCCGACGCTCAGCAACAATGGTAAATTCTGACAAACAGTGCGATGAAGATATGCTCCAACAATCGGCCTTCGCATATAATTGAAGCAATATCATTTCAAGCACGCCTTTGATCAAATTCTTTTTTTGAACCAATATGAATTAAGAGTATTGAACGAGCAACATTTTTAAAACTTAGTGCAGAAATGCTTGCATTAAAGAATAAATTCGTATTGAATTACGTGGTTAGACGCTGCTAAATTGGTAAGTGGTACGCAGTGAAATTGCGAAGTGGAATTGATACGAACAGCCACTTTTATCAGACAGTCTACTGTCCGTCTATTGTCGAGAGGTGACCAGATTACTACAACAGCCCAAAAACAAATTTTAAACGAATTCCATAAAGGGCTTAGAAAAAACAACAACAGTGCAATGTGAGTAATCTCACCCATACGTGCAGCCACGCATATATGTCAGTCATCGATTCAAGTATGGAGGAATTCCAGTGAAAAAAGGGAAGATATCAGAACAATAGTTTGCTATGAACTAATTACTATAATTCCAGATTTATTGGATTTATCTTTCATTGACAGACAACTATTTTTTTTCATTATATATCAACCAAGTATAAATAAAAATGATCTGTAAAATAAGCGTAGACTTTTTAATAATATACTGCTTACAGACGGAAAGATAGACAAAGACATGCAAATAGTCGGGCAATGCGCGTCCTACTATAGAACAAACTCTGGAGAGCTTAATAACAGAAACAATGTTTTGCAAGTTAAAAAATATTATTGTTTGGTTATATATAAGAGTAATTTAAAAACTGAAAATATTATGGCAGTTTGCAAAACTATTTCAACAAATTCTCACTTGGTGTAACCTTTGTAACATAACGGTGTAACGTCATTACCTAACATTAGAAAATGTTTAATAAAATTTGATTTTTCAATTTAATTAATTTAACTGATATATGTACTGGCACCGTGCTTTTGCAATAATATTTCTCAAACAAATCTTAGTGAATAATTGTTTTCCATTTGTTCTGTTCACTTTATTCAAAGTCGTTTAAATGATTTGCGAAATGTCCGCTATGTTCCTTTGATGTATGCATAACAGTAGTTTGAAATGGTAAAAGGTTATTTATATTTTAATGTTTTGAGACACAGGCGAATAACAACTAAAAGTGCCCAATGGGTCATCGGACTTTGCAGCATACGAAATATGGAATTGTTAAAAGCATTGTTGTATTTTTACACATTTACCTGAACGACATAAAGCCCAAGCGAGTCTCCAACTACCATCCGACAGACATACATTCATAGGAAATCCGACTAACGTGTATTCTTCAAAGCAGCTGATTCTCACACGAGTGCCAGCTGTGATATCCTTGTTTGGCGAAACATTGCCGTTCACTACATGACCAGGTTTGCAAACTGTGAACGCAAAACGACATATAAAGGTTACAGAATTAAATGCAAAATTACATATAAAGGCTACAGAGTAAAATGCACAACGACATATAACGGTTACAAAGTTAAATGCAAACCGACATTTAAAGATTAGAGTGATAAAAGCAAAAATGACATATGCACATTATAGGGTTGGACGCAAAACGACATATGAAGTTTACATAGGTGAATGCAAAATGGCATATGAAGGATGGAGACTGTTAATACAAAACGATGTATAAAGGTTACATAGTTAAATGCAAAGCGACCTATAAAGTTTACAGTTATAAAAGCAAAACGACATATACAGATTACGGAAATGAATGCAAACGACAAATAAAGGTCACAGAGTTAAATGTAAAACGACATACGAAGGTTAGAGAGTTTAATAAAAAACGGCATATAAATGTTAAATATTAAATTGCACAACGATATATAAAGGTTACATGGTTACAAGCAGAACGACATATAAAGGTTACATAGTCAAATGCAAAACGATATACAAAGGTTACATAAAGTTAATGCAAAAAAGCAAACAAAATAAATATGTTTAAATACGTTAAAAAAGATCATCTTGCTCCTAATTATGTTTTGCAAATTCTTCCTATAAATTAAAAGCGCCAATTCTTCGAAAAATCATATTATGAATGCGTATATAATTGGTAATCATCCGAAAATGCATTATGGTGCATTCCGAGCAGATGCGGTGATAAAGACAGTATTCGGATGACATGCACCAGTAAGAATTGACAACGTTCATGTTGTATTACATAGAAATATCTGCAGCATCTCAAACTCATCTGAAATCTAACAGATTGTGTGTTGATCCATTAATTATCAATGCTTAAAATGTTTATATTAGTTCCTTTTATACAATTATTTAAAATTGCCGTTTAATATATTTTAAAAAACATATTGCCTTGTAGTTTGTTTCAAATGATAGATCTATTTCTTTGGGCTTATTTATTCTATGCACATTAACCGATTTGAGTAATGTGTTTAGTCTTTCTTCTTCCTAATAACTCATGTACATTTTCACTCTTATTCTTTTTTTCAAGCAGAATAAAAAGAATAGGTAATTGTTATCAAATAGGAAAGTCTATCTGGTTCACCTCGGAAACGAACTTTGTCACGCTTAACGCTCGCATTGAACATTTCCAGATAAAGATTCCTTCTCCTAGCACTAACCATGTATTCTCTATATTCTAATAAAAGAAACCCGTCTATCGTTATTTATCTTACCATATTTTATAGGTTTATTTAATGAGCAAATGTTTGCTTGATATATAATATTAATCTTAAGC
Organism: Sinonovacula constricta; assembly: GCA_007844125.1. Classification (NCBI taxonomy): domain Eukaryota; kingdom Metazoa; phylum Mollusca; class Bivalvia; order Cardiida; family Solecurtidae; genus Sinonovacula; species Sinonovacula constricta. The sequence goes on from CM017560.1 coordinate 20,921,601, forward strand.
GGATTTTGTCATTTTCACAAGCACTGCAAGTCAGACCGAAAATATTCACCTATCCGTTTAGTCATCAACATGCATATTATTTTCAAATGTATGAGAGTTATATTTAGTAGTTTTTTTAAGAAACACAGAATTGTGATATGTATGTCAAACTTTCTTTCGTACAATTGGCTTCAACATTTTACATAAACTACTTACGTTTTTTACAATCTGGATACGGGATTGTCCAGCTACCATCCTCTTGACATGTAGATTGATTACCACCAATCAGTTTGTATCCTTCATCACAGCTGAACGTAACATTGGCACCGACTGTGGTACTGCCATTTACGCTAACGAACGATGTATTGCCATTGGCTAGCTGATTTACAGGTCCACAGTCTATAACATCAACATTGCATTCTTACGATTCAGATAATTGCATAATTACAATATGTTTGATGGAAATGGTGTTTATTCGTGCATAGGATAACAGAGTTATATGATAATAAATTTGTTTTCACAAGTACGTTCAAATGAAGTGATGAATTATGAACTTATTTCATAGTCATTGGTATATCTTTAACCGAACGGTAAGTTGAATATACTTATTAACTATCCAAAATAAAAGTAGTAATGTGGTGATGCTAAAAGAAACAGATACTCGAATGCAGCTTTAAAAGGGCAACACACAAATACCAAAAACACTCGCGAAATGTCGCATTTACTTACTTCTTACATTTTGCCATTCAACAAAACCATAACCAAGGCAGAAGGGTGTTATTTAACATTTCTAAGATAAACAATTCACATAGCCAAAGAATGTACGATACATATTTCCATGCTGTATACAAACACGTGCATAGGTATAAAGAATTAACATAGCGGAAAGAAGTTTATGTATAATATCAACAGCTGACATTACGTACAGAAGAATATGAATATTGTCCCACATATTTCAACCATTCTCTTTGCGAAATACACTTTCCACAGATATAAACCATTGTCATGGCTGAAAAGAGTAAAGGAACACTCTCCATAGACATCAATCATTCCTATGGCTGCAGAAAGTATAGGACCACTTTCCACAGATATCAAATGTTCTAATGGCTATTGGGTGTATACAAAAACTTTCTAAATATATCAGCCGTTCAAACTGATAAAGAAAGTATGCTAAGACCTCCATATATATGAAGTATTCCCGTGGCAGAACAAGTGAACTAACACTTTGCACAGATATTAACCGTACTCATTGCTAAAGACATTATACGAACACTTTCAACATATATATATATATATATATATATATATATATATATATATATATATATATATATATATATATATATATATATATATATATATATATATATATATATATATATATTTATATTAACTGTTTCTATCGCTAAGGAAGGTAAACTATCCACCGTCCATGGATATTACCAATCCACATGCCGGAAGAAACTTTACAAACCTGACACATATACTAACACTTAACACTTCTCATGGCGGAAGAAAGTGTACAGAACTCTTCACATTTATTTTCAGCACAAACTAAGCCGAAAGGCACACATACAGTTGTATGAATAGCCATACCTTCAGTCAAATAACATAAACTTCGCATTTTTAAAAAGTCAGCAATCCGTTAATTCTAATGCATATAAGAATGCCACGTTCCAAGAAGAAGACAATTTAGACATAAATAATTCGTTACGTTACATACATCAATATTAAGCTATAAATAATAATGTACATGTAGTTGCAAAATTCAAAAACCGCATTTGTATAATATGTTATTCTATGACTTTAAGTCAGTTTCAATAAACAAGAATAAAGTTAATACATGTACTGGAAAACTTACACATGTATTATTTCATACCTGTTATTTTACACTTTAGAGTTGAAACCATAACTGACCAAGTCCCATTGTCCTGGCACGTGGACACACTGTCTCCAACCAGATGGTAACCAGCTTCACAGCTGTACTTGACCATCGCACCGTACGTGGTACTGTTTGTACCATTGACAAAGGAAACGATGCCATGAGCAAAATGGCCCGGAGATCTACAGTCTAAAATATTAACATTTGTTGAACACTTTTGTTTACTTCTAATGTTTAATTCATTCGTTTAGTAATAATTTCAGAATGTTAGATAAAAATGAAATCGTAAGGAAAATAAGACAGCATCGTAATTAAAAACAGTTGTATTTAAATTGTTCATTTTTTTTATATTTTCAGATTGCTGTAGAATATCAAATATACTCGGAAGTTGAGCCGGCGAATCGTTTTACTCGTTTACCGGCTGCTAACTACTTTGCCAACATTTTATCGACAGACGAAACGCCGTTTAATAAGTTTTGTTTTTGTCAATTTGACTCTATCAACCGAATTATCATTATATAAGTTTTTGGTTAATACAATATCATAACATAATATAAGAATGTGCGACACGATAAATCTAAATCTAAATTGTGCAATAAATTTAATCGTCTACCAACTATTCTATTCATGACTCCAGGCACAATAAAGTGAATATATACATATCCATATATGTCATAATCAAGTCCAAAGAGATAAAACCGTACCCTATTTGTGAAGACAATAAGTATTTCAGACTAAGCAAATATAAATCGAATTTAATTTCCCTTTTAATTTGGATTGTTTAATTAAATGGCATTGATATTTTACTCTTATGTAAAATACCAACAAAGTATGCCCAGCATTCATACAACAGTCTGAAAAAAGTGTTTAATTTTGCCTTAAAATTATTTCCGGTTTTAGTGACATTTTAAATGGACGTTCTGCCACATTAAACCCATAACAGCGAAACATCTGTCAACGATTCTATTTTGAGTCTTTGTAAAATGAAATGTACGTCATTTAAGAATCTTAGATTGTACTTTCCTAGAGTGAGTATAAATAAATATATGTGACATGATGGAGCATTTCCACAGATAACCCTATAGTCGATGACGAAATTACATGTACACATATATTTCAATCTCAACTGCACGTGGCACAATGGTTAATTGAAAGGCAGTTTTAATTCAAGCGCAAAGGATGTCGGGTAGTAATAAAATGAAAAGGTATTGCAGGTCCATGACATTGTTACGCCTATCAGAGCCTTGACAAGGCGATTAGAGTATCAGCGCATTGGCTACCCGTAAAGATGCAGGGAACTAGACAGGTTGCACAAACCGAAGATCAGTTGTTAGGGCCTTATATCACATACCCTTTGAATTTAAAACGTTTCGATTTGTCGATCGCTGGACATGTACGAGTCAGTGATATTGACTCGAGAAGGTTTTCACTTAGCACCGAGAGCATAATACTGACGGTCGTGTTCTTTTTACTCGCACTATTGCGTCTAGTAAAAGTAATCGACAAATTGTCTACGTGCATGATGATGATTATTCAGTAACATTTAGAGAAAATGAAACATAGAAAAGAACAAAAAGCGCAACATTGGTAGCAGTGAATGCTTTTCGTGATTATCTGTCGTAGGAAAATGTGACATTGGGGAATTGAACGCTGGCGAATTTGATCTATAGCATTGAAAGTTTATCATTATTATGAGAAGTGCGGATGGCTTGTTATTAAAGTAGAACAATGGCAACGTAATTTAATAGGGAATGTGATATAACAAGCAAAGACTTATGTTTCGATCAATATTTAGATTTGCGGACCTGGCTAATGTGATATTGACATCGGACTGCATCAATATAATATTACCCAGGTTTTTAAAACTATATATTGCCCTCAGCACAAGTCTTTATATCTTATCTTTGTTTGTGATGTCATCGTAATAGTCAGGCTACATGTCCGATCATAGAGAGACACTGAAGTACCACCTAGTCCATCACAACTTTAAACTCAATGTCACGACAAAACGCTTCATTTATGAATATCCTCTCTGTTCGTTAGTCGGTCTACGATGTTAAGTCTCTGGGTCTTTAATTCTAGTGCACTGCCATTTACAAAATAAAATGATAAAGCTATACAAAACATTACTATGTCGGTGCGATGTGTATTAAAACAGTTTAGTGTGTCAAAAGCAATTTATTAGTCTACTGACAGTAAAATATAACTATAGAAACCAACATCCATACGTTAATCGTTCAATTGTTTAAGAACTATACTTGTGTCTGTTCTGGTCAACGAATTTTATATAAATCAAACATTTTAAATAAAGCCTTTACAAACACTAGCTCAGTGATTTTACAATTTAACATAAAGACATTAATTTTACAAAATGTACATTGAACTTTGTGCTCAATATCATTATTACAGTATTTATACACGCGATATGTTATATTATCTTTCTAGTACTATATTCCCCCACCCGAATAAGCAACGTTTTAAACGGCGCACACACCTTATTGTTGAAGAAAATTTCCACAAAGCTCTGAGTTAGGAACAATGTTATTGATTGTGTTACCTGGGTTTGCAGTTGTTGTATTCTTTGAAATAGGTGTTGTCGTTGGAACAGGGTAGGTCACATTATGATCTTGTAGTAGTGAAGATGGTGAACGTAAGCCAGGAGCAAATGTTGTGGCTGCAATTAAGGCAAAATCCTAAATAGTAATAATTATATCATAATTATACAACCATTATTATAACAATACCACAGCCAGTACCACTATTACTACTTTTACTGCTACTACTTCTATTACATCCACAATTACTGCAACCAACAACTTCTGCTACAACAACTTCTACTACTTCTACTACTGCTGCTTCTACTACTACTACTACTTCACTGTTGCTACTACTACTACTTGTACTAGTAGTATTACTCTTACTTTTACTACTACTACTTCTACTACTACACTACTACTATTACTACTACTATACTACTTCAACTACTACTACAACTACTTGTACTACTTCAGCCTATACTACTTATACTACTTATGATAGTTCATTTTGTAATGTTTTTGTTATTTCACAACTGCATGTACATACATATAACAATTATATTTTATTGATCAAGAGTTGTCCACCCCTTATCATGGCGGTTGTGTTTTGTGGTTATAAAATAAAGGATTATTGTATAATATACGGACTTCAATAAAATCGTTTTGTTTTGAACATATTTAAATGTGTATTATACGTTCTTAATTAACTGCCAGTATAAAATAATAATATGATTTCTCGTCGACCACAAACTTGATACCAGCTCTTAACAGAATATGTTTTAGGGATAAGCTAGAACAAAACTGACGAGGTCTGCTTCTTTTGTGTTTATATTAAACAACTTTTTCGGTCTATATCTATTGTAATAGTGCTTATGCCAGCGAGACCAACCATCAAAACTAAATCTCATTTTTCTTACTTTTTGTCTCTTCATGAACAACACGTCCTTCCAGTAAACAAAGTAGATACGCGAGCCATAAAACTATACATCTCGGACTCAGCATTTCATCTGGTTTGGGACAATATCACTCACCTGTTAAAAGTAAACTTGCATCCATGTAGAGAAAGAATACATATACAAAGAAAACAAAGCAAACTTTTCAGACAATGTGACTGAAAGTATAATATCTTTTATCATAAAGAAGCATATTAGCTGCCGAAAGCTTATCAAGAAATTACACGTTTTTCAATGTAAAATCATTTTGCAAATTATAATGTATGATCGAACTTATCAAGTTCAAAATAAAATGACTTCAAAATATAATATAAATAAAAGTGTTAATATCTTACTCAATGTCGAAAACAATGTCCGTATGTCCTTCCTCCGATATCACTGAAATGAGCGACCTACTAATGTTTATCTTGAAGGGGAATTCTTGGAGATAACAAGAGCATAAAAAAATGCGACGACGAGGAGATAAAGACACGTTGAATGTGTAATTACCTTATAAACCTGTAATTTTATGTCTTTTTTTCTTGTTAATCACAACTACGAAAATTGAAGAAACGTAAAACTGTATGCTGAGTATGTTTATTTATGTTCAAAAGCTCCTTAATATCGTTCCTTTATACGTTACCTCTCACCGCGTGGGCTCAAGTTCCGATCGGGGCCATAGCCCCAATGTAGCAAAGGTTGGTTAGGTTTTATGCGGTGCGCCGCTGGTTATATTTAGATATTTTGTCTGCGGTCTTGTTATAATGAGTTCGGTTCTTGCTGTATATAAGATAAAAGCAGCAGATCAAAATAAAAATAACGCATATTCATTGATATTTTTGTTTATACATACTTTGTATAAAGAATACGGCCAGATGGGTGCGCAGTATGTAGAACATCGGCTGCACATACAGGAGGCCCCAGGTTCAAAGACAGGTCGCAACATTCCAAAGTCGTAAAATGGCGGATATTATAGCTCCCTTGCTTATTTGTAAGCAAATATAGCGGTATTTCTTCGGTAGGTCTTTGATTGAAAGTCCCTGTGTCAGTATAAGGAGACAGCACGTATTATTTTGCCAGACTTTTGAGGTGTGCTATTCACATTAAGGGCAGCACTATATCTGCTTCAAGTGAACCCCGTTTCTGGATAACCGAAACCCTGGTTGAGTGACCTCATCAAAGAATACACACTAAAACCTTAATTGTAATTGGTCACTCACGACAAAACCGTTAGTCGACGAAATGTCTACCATTATTATCTTAGGAACAGGAAACAAAATTTTATATGAAATATGTTTTTTGGTGTCTTGCTGATAGCTTGATTTTTAGCAACAAAATCCTACAGTTAGAAACGATAATCATTATCAAATTAGAATTCAACCAACAATCACATGATATATAACACAGATACAAATATAACTATGACACAAGTTTCAAGTTTAAATAGTGTTATTTCTGATAATAATGTAATAAAAAACTATGATGTCTCAATGGAAAAAGTAATATAGTATACTTTAAACAACAAATAAAAACCCATTTGTAGTTTATATGACTGCATTTTTATTATCTTAAGTCCTCATACCACAAAAGAACAAGATGTTCTGTGTATAAAATTAGGTTATCTAACTAGACCAACCAATTTTCGTAAAGAACACATGATGCTCATTTTCAGAGTAAGTTCCCTTTAGTGTAAAAGAAAGTTAATGTTACGTGATTTGTCATTTAAATGTTTTAAATTGCAAACATTGACCAAGTAATAAAAATGTCAAAGATTATTAAAACGAAATAATTTATTATTATTATTTTATTCTAGTTTTATTTAAATCCCATAAAAATACAAATAAAACAAACTTGCTTAGGTTCGTTGATCATATAGTAACATTTTAGCACGAAAATGGAGAATATTAAATATAAGAATTAAACACTTTGCCAAGCTAGCAATCTGACTTTCCATTGGAGTTGGCGTTAAACTATTTCTTGTAAAAATCACAATTTCGTAAGAGTTTATTTACACGTCAACTGCTTATATTTGTACTCTCTTTTTAAGGAAAAACATAACGCTTTATATCAATTGTAAATGTATTTCTTTAGATGAAACTATAATAATATAATAATATTATAAACGTTTTTTCAGGTTTTGTTTTTAAATATTAACTTATTTAAGTTTTTTCCATTTTCTTCATTTTCAAACATGCAACAGATACGAGAGCTATAATGAAATTGCAAGTTTTCAATGTAATCATAATTATTATTATAACATAATATGTCTGAGAAATTCAATATTCTTAATCTTCTGTCAGCTTTGGATATAGTTTTAACGAATCTATTCATATAATGACTTATTTATATTAATATAAAAGGAATATACTCAGTAACATGACTAGCAATAGGTTATGTCTCAAACAAACGACGACATAGTATGTTTATTTTTATTGACACCTTAAAAACCCAACAACTGTACGTAGAAACAGACCGACATGATTAAGCATACGCGAACCTAAAACAAAGTAAGTTGACGACATCCCACTTCATATATAATAAAGGTATATGCTCGACAAGTACACATGTCTTTTTCCGCCTTCTAAAGTTTGATTTTACATTCGGGTGATGAGAAAGACCAATGTCCATCTGCCTGACAAACGGACTGACTGTCACCAATCAGTTGATAACCTTCATCACAGCGGAACCTGACAAGAGCGCCAACATCTGTTACAGAGGTGCCGTTGACATAGGTAATATTGCCGTGATCCAGATGATGTAAATGTCCACAGTCTGAAGAAATATCGGCTACTTAGTTCATTGTACACGGTTTTAAGTTAATGCATGGGTTAGTTTTTCTAATTGCTGTTTTGTGTGCGTGCCGTTATGTGAACATAATCTTGATTTGAACAAATCAAAGGTATTACAAAGAGCTCCTCTGGGTAAGATGCCAATGGTACCTCATAGCACTGTTTTATGAGATACAAGCAAATAAAGCCTTTCTAGAGAGACAGGCATTGTAATGATGTTTAGATGTGGTGTATTAAATTAGCTGAACTGAAATAATATTTAGACAATTGCTATTTTAACTGTATCACTGCAATATATTTACAACCTTAACATAAGTCTGATACAAAATACAACACGCATAAATAAAATGTTGAATTGAATGTTGTTTTGCGTGACGTTGCCGTGAGCAAAGTCAGGTCTACATGCGGAAAGTCACTTTATATTTTTCACATTTCAATACAAAAATCACGTTCCGCATACTGTTATTCCTTCACATCCCCCGCATATAGAAACATCTCCCAAATTCGGGGTCATTAAACTGTTAACACATTTAACTATTAATACATGTGAACAATACTTTATTTTCATAGTTTCTTGACTTATGACTTGGTTGAGAAATGTGTGTATAAAATAAAAGAGATAAGAGAGCTAATCAAAACAATGTAAAAGGTTGAATCTACATCCAATGACTTACCTTTTATCCTACATTCCGGGACCTCAGCTGACCAATGTCCATCAGGTTTGCATATTGACATATCGTCGCCAATGAGGTTGTATCCTTCATCACAGGTGAACGTGACAACTGCGCCGAACGTGGTAATGCCTTCGCCGTAAATGTATGATATTTTGCCGTGCGATGGATGGTACAGGCGTCGACAGCCTTGAGTTTTTAAGCAAATATTTGGTAAATGTTTTAACAAGTTCATATCATACTTAAATGCATTTTGGTATGAGCAAATATTTAAGATGTACAGCCAATAACGAAACATGTGCTCTAGCCTCTAGATCTATTTCCTTGGTAGAACACAATTTGGTACAAAGGTGTGTAAAGTAAATAGTCTTGCCATAAACAACGTTTGTTATGTTGAGGCTTGAACCTCGCATGTCATATATAAGTTAAATATTCAGGCAATTTCCATACCAATTTTCCAAACTATTTACCTCTTTTGCACTCAGGAAATGGGACTGCCCAATGCCCATCTGGCATGCATTGGTTTCGAACAAATCCAATTAATGTGTATCCGTCATCACAACTGTAATCAACTATCCTACCGGCTGTGAAATTGCTGCTGGGCGTAACATGGCCGTGAGCAAGATCCACGGGCTTACAGGCTACAACATATCAAGTAGTAATTTATTATATTTAGTTTGTCTTTTAATCGTTACGCCATGTGTGTTTGGCTTATAATATTCATCTTAAATATACTAATCTCATAATTTTAATAATAAAACGATAGTTATCCGAATGGACAATCGTCCTAAGTAGAAACTTTTCTACAGCAGAAACAAACTTTTCTACACTAGCTGTTATGATTTGGCTTTGCAGTTGTATAATTATCTATAAAGATTAGCACTTAGTTAGAAAGAAATTATCATAGGAAAAAGTGCGCAAAAACGTTCAAGTCGATTTCGTAATAGTTCTGACTTACTTATCTCACATTTTGGAAGTAACGCTGACCAACGACCATCCGCCTGACATGTAGACTGATTGTCGCCAACCAGCAGATATCCTTCTTCACAACTGAACGTTACGATAGCGCCGAATAAGGTAGAGTTTAAGCCACCAACATAAGAAAAACTCCCATTTCCAAGCTGGTTCAGATGTCCACAGTCTGTAAAATAAACGCCTGGTCTTTAAATGTATATATATATTAAGCGCCGTCTTGTTGGGATGTAGAGTGGTAATAATACAATTTGCAAAGCCAACGTGGTTTACATCTAAGAACATTTTATATCCTTAAGCAAGGCTTTACTTTAGAAGATCTCATTTTCACAAATCGACAAGAAGGTCAAACATAAATAAATGAAAATAAATCTTTAAGTTTTCAATAAATTATTGGTACATATTACGGATAACCTATCATTAGGTTCACGAAAATTTCCATATTCTCGCTACTTCATGTGCTGTACAGTCAGCTAAATTGTATAGCCGTGACTTGATGAATTTTCCATTTTCTGAATCTTGTGCGAGAAAACTGGAAAAAACCTCTGACACAGCCAAACAGTCGGCCTTCAATATTTGTATTGACCGCAGACTCCTTAGTGATTATACTAAACACAACATTGATTTCTTAGGAATGTTAATAAGAAACGGTTACATTACATGGCCTTCGGTTACACAAGATAAGTGTGTGTGTTTTTCTCAAATGCAGATTAGTTTAATTGTTACTGCCATTTCTCATTTCCCACAAGCATATAGTGACAATGAAGGCTCTCTGACCTCCTTCTTTTCCCCGCCTCTTGCTGTTTCAGACACATGCCATTTAACCATTGTATTCCGTTTTGTGTTACTCGTGTATTCTCGATCTTACGTATGTGCTTTGTTTTACGATTGTGTTCTTTTTCTGATCAATAGCTTCCAATAAAAGTGTTTGCATTTACAATCCGAATCGACAAAAGCATTTTTGAATCGCTTACAGTCAAGTTGATTTAGCGTGTTACCTTGCATACTATTGTATCTTTTGTCGCTAGGTATGGGGTAAGGCAGTTATGTTAAGCATTCACCAATGTGTTGAAAGTTATAGAGAAAGTTATAAAATTGTTTCATTTGCAGTAGAACACCTATAATCAGGACATGAAGGTCTCGAAACTAATGTTGCCGTCTCTGGTTACTAGTTTTCTTCATTTTGCTGTTGAAAATGTAGGTGTGTGACATGAATGTGATAATACAAGAGATACAATATTTAAACCACAAAGCCTCGAAATTACAATGAAGGTGAAGCATGCATACACTTTTTATCACGACTCGTTCATGCTGAATTCCTCTATCATGATATGTGTGAACAGCAAATAAGTTGTTCTAACCTTTACATACGTGTCGATAAATTTTAACAATAGCTAACATCGTTTATTTTAATACGGTGACTGGATCGATAGGTATCCATGGAAACACTCTTTGCAAGTTTATGGTTATTTGGAACATACTTGGTCCAGTTGTCTCTCTCTTGAAGCCTGTGTCAGAAGTATATGTCTATTCTTGATATTCAACAATATGGAGTTGAAATCATAATTGACAGGTAATGATAAACAATATAATTTGCCTATATGCTATGTGAAATAATAGTAGGAGAATCTAATATCTTGAGATATTATTTACATATATTGTAATAGATGTGTTTTTATGTAATAAAGAAATTTATGGAATATAATTTGTAAGGAAATATAGTTAATTTAATGCATTTGTGTAAAGAATGATATTTTTTTTGTAAAGACTAACAGTCTGGACCTACCTTCAATCTGTTTTGTTTTCAGACTTATACGTTTAAGTTTTCAGTTTACCAGTTCTAAATCGTTTTCACTCGTTTGTCTCGAGAGATCTTTGATTTCTTCACATTGTTGGTTTTGTTATTGTAATGCAACGTGTGCAGTGACTCTACAGCACTATCCCCGACTGAGACACAACTTTTGGCAGAATTTGTTACCGATGCAAATAAATAGCATCGGTTTCTTATAATTTACATAATTTAAAACAATATTTCCATTTGTTCTATGTACTTGTTTCTTTTACTCCGAAATATTTTCAGTATTCTTATCAACATTCACCTAAAGAGGGGTCCATAATATCAACACATAACAAGGATATAGTCTGTCATATATTTGTAGGCAGAAGATCTAACAGAGGAAAATACTAGCTTTATATTATCTTATGAAGCAGAGTTAAAGCAGTATTGCGTTTATCAATTGGTGTTAATAGTTAACAGTCCAATGTTATGAAAAAACCGGAACTGGGTCGCATCACCGAACAGTAAAATAAGAAATAATTTCAGAAAGTTCTAAATGAATAATAATTAAACAAGAACCTGCGGCATGATCATAATAATTGATAGAATGAACCTAAGACCACACTGAAATCACCATACGGATTAAGTTTGGAGCTCTCGATTAAGATGTATCTTCTTCTACTCACCTATGATCTTACATTCTGGGACCGAGGCTGACCAATGACCATCTGCCTGGCATTCTGACGTATTGTCGCCAACCACCTGGTATCCCTCATCACAGATGAACGTAACAACAGCGCCGAGTGTGGTTATACCATCGCCATAAATATATGAAATGTTTTCGTGTGCTAGATGGTCCAGACGTCCACAGTCTTTAAGTTAAACCAGTCACATTCATATGAATCAAACGGATATATTTGTTTAAATAAATAAGAAAAGTGTAATACGGAGAAAAAATCTTCAACTTCCCGTTTTAAACTTATTTTCTACTTATTTTGTTTGTGATAACGATGTATAATATAATAGAAGAGCATTTGTCTGTGTTCCTAAGCTTATACCAAACTCGATGGTTCTGATATTTAGTTATATTAATTATTCTACTTTGAAATCGTAAATTCGAAACGATCGTTACAAGAGAAATGCTTTTATTAAGCTTATTGTAAAGAAAATCAACTCATTCATCCACTTTGAGAGAAAAATACATTGCACATCTAGATTTCAGTACTAAAGCAAAAACACTAAAGACTTGTAACAAAGTATCACCAAGTAACTCGGGTTTAAATTCTGACATTGTTTACCATAATTGAAAATATAAGTATTGCAGAAAGTTTCTGAGAAAATAACTGCTCACCGACTTGGCATAATGGAAGTGGGACTGCCCAATTTCCATCTGGCATACACCTGTTTCTGCTAAAGCCAAAAAGCGTGTATCCTTGTTCACAACTGTATCGGACTTGCACGCCAATGGAAGTATCATTGTACGGTGTCACGCTGCCGTGAGCCGGATGCAGAGGGCTGCATGCTATAATGGATAATGAATATTGTTTATACTGTAGTTTTTAGGTTTCCTAATATGTATGTTTGTATCTATAACTATACATGTAAAGGTTATCTAAAATCCTAAACGCACGATCAACAATGCACAATTAGTTTTTATTTAGCTATATCGTCCAGATGGATTGCTGCTGTAAAATTAATTAATGAGACTGGATAGGTAAATAAGAAAAGGTTCTATCAAAACTCCAACAGATATTTAAATTTTATCCACCAGTAGACAAACAAGGTAAATGCAAATGTGAAAAACAAACAAACACAGAGACGAGACATAACACACATAAAAAGAAAAACCATCAGTTACCGCCTTGGAACGGTCAGTCGGCAAAAGGGCCAACTGGGGTGCTTAAACCTGGTTTGTGGAGCACTTTAACCTCGCACTTCCTGAAGGTTTTCCTAGCAAACAAACAGTGTAAATAACATTCCGTCAAAGTGAAACAACTAACAGTAAGCACCTGCATCGGGAGTTAAAACAAATACAATGAACTGATATACATACATTACAACTAGCAACAAAATAAACTATAAACATATGTACAGTATGTACAGTAGATAAAATCCTCGGCAACGTAAAAACAAAAATCCCAAACGAGAGATCAGTTTGAAATAAAACAGCCCATGCGCTGATATATTATGAGATATTATAGGAACAAATAAACCATCACAAACGCTGATATATTTTAAGATATTATAAGAACAAATAAAAGAGCGCAAGCGCTGAGATATTATAAGAACAAATAAATAAAACAGCCCAAGCGCTGATATATAACAAGATCAATTTAAATATGGCATATAATGCCATGACATTATGTTCTAAAAGTGTCAATAGGGAAATGTAAAAAATACGAAAGACAACAACGAAATTTAGAAAACAACCTAAACAAAATAAAACGTAGTATTGTTAAGAGCTAATAAGTTTAAAAAAAAACAGTCCATGAAAAGCCGAGGATTTATCCGCAGTTGGCATATTATATGTAAGAAAGGTACTAAAATCCCGATGTTATACCTGTGCAGTCTCACGTAAAGGGTATGGAGACTGCTCAAGTTGTCTCACCTATATAGGGCACGACTGGAGAGACGAAGAGACAAGAATTCCAACAGTAACTGTCCAATTATGGCTTTAAGTCACTGTTTTCATGTAGTCTCAACGACCTGTCCGGTTTTAGTGTAATTTAAAAGCAATGCAAGTTCTTGACTGTAAAAGGGTCAATTGCAAGCAAACCAGTACAACGTAAAATTCCCGGGTTGTAACCGTCTGCAATACATTTTCTGATAAGTTTTGTAAAGTGGTCAGAAAAGTTATTGAGACCCTTAATTTTCTTTAACTTGTATAAAAAAATTCCATAAAATGCAGGATGGCTTATGCCTTTCTGCATCAGTGTTTTCATACTGCTATTATACTTAGAAGCAATAAAACCATTGCGGTGAAAGAATTTTGAAAACGCCTTTCTTAATTTATGAAAACGAAAGCCTTGCTGTAATAGTTTAGAAGAAATAAACAGGTTTCTAGCATTGAAATCTTCTACTTTAGTACAAACTCGTGCAAACCTTGTAAGTTGTGATATGTAAATACCATAGGAGGTAGCACGAGGTGAATCACCGTCAAGGTATGGATAATTCACGATACTAAAGTTGAAATCATCTCTCTTGTCATAGATTTTAGTAGAGTCGTTGTCATTGAAAATAGCGATCTCAATATCTAGAAATGCTGCATTTAAATGTCAGTTATTTGCTTTATTAAGGGTAAGTTCTGGAGGGTTAATCAGATGGATCATTTGAGAGAAGAAAGGATTATCTATAGTAAGAATATCGTCAAGATAGCGTGAGGTTAAGTTGAAAGCCTCTATAATGTGGCTTTGGTTAGAAGGAGATAAAGTTAACATGAAATCACGTTCAAAGCAGTATAAAAACAAATCTGCAATCAGTGGTGCACAGTTGGTTCCCATAGGAATACCAATTACTTGTCTAAATAAAGTGTCACCGCATTTTATGTAAATATTGTCTAATAGGAAACGTAGAGCTTCACAAACATCCGAGCAAGTCCACATAGTAAACTTTTCTAAGAAAGTGTTGGTAAAAAATGCATTACTTTCATGACATGCAATATATAGACGTTGCTCTCGAACAAATGTTTTTTTCAATAAGAGCAATCAATTTGGTCTTAATTAAATCATGAGGTAAAGAAGTGTACAGCGTAGAGAAATCGTAAGTATTAACTGCAGAGCAATGAAAGTTTAAAGTACGAAACTTGTCCAAGACTTCTGAAGAATTTTTTATAGACCAAAAAATGTTAATTCCTTAATTTTCATACACTTTTTCACAATATTTAACTACGTGATTGCGAACGGCTGTAAGGCAAGACGTGAGTAGTTTAGATAAGTGAGTGGTGGTGCTAGAGCTGGCATTAGCTATGAATCGTGACTTGTATGGTGTTTTGTGAAGCTTAGGAATCCAGTACAGTGAAGGAAGTTTTTCTTGTTTAGATTCTATTTTGATATTAAAATTATGCAATATCTGTTTGTGTTTGTCTGTCTGAAAGTCAAGGTTGGAGCTAGAGTAAGAACTGGTGGTGGATAACTCAGCACTCAGTACATTATTGTAATATAGTCGTCAGACAAAAATTATGTTGTTTGAAGCTTTGTCTGCCGGTACAAGTACAAATTTATCGTGAATATTCTGAAAGGACTGTTTTAGAAGTGATAAAAAGGTTTCTTAGGTAAACTAGAAGGATGGGAGCGGTAGAACTTACTTAATGCGATTTTGGAGTCATAGATTATAGGTTTTATACATAAATGTAAAAATTCGACTATCGAATAAAGTATATTTCGAAGGCTGTTACACATGTTTGTAAATGTCTCGTCACACATATGTTGTAACTATTACATTTGACTTGCATCTATAACATTTGCCCTGTGTCTTTTCAATTTTTTTTATATGTTGCAATGCTTGTAGTTTGTTATATTTTCGTATTTTGATAAAAAAATGTTTGTGTTAATCCCTTCTTTTGTAAAGAGCTTGATGCTGGTATTATTGTCTAATAACCAGACTAATTGTTTACTTTTTGAAACGTTCAAGGATAAACATGCGCATTTTATGAGACATAACACTCACAAACTGTTTAATAAATTCTCAAAAAATTATTGGCATACTTGGTGTAAGGAGCAATACATTCTCTTAAAATTATGCTTCACTGGAAGATTATACAGCATTGTGATGTCCTCCTTGTTTTGGAACATCGGTATAATACAAGCTTCTAGCACTCTAACATAACATTTTCCCTCCTTATGAAATAGGAATATTTTCCTCTAATTGTGGAGTTTCTTAGCATTCATACTCATTTGATTTTTTCTGACAGCAGTCGGTATAAGTCGATGCTCTGACAGGTTGTGTACATCTATGTAGAGTGAACATATATTTAAAGACAGTCAAGCGGAGAATATATTTAATCATGAAAGCGATGGCGAAATCGTAACCGATGTATAAAAATTACCTTTGATCTTGCAAATTGTCTCAGTGTTATTCCACGTTCCCGTCGAGTCACAGTAGGACGTATTTGAGCCCTCTATTATAAATCCGTCCTGACAGGAGAACGTCAACATGGATCCGAAAGTGGTTGTACTTGGGTATGTGATATTGCCATTATTTATGGTCAGACTTCTTCCACAGTCTATGGAAAATTTATAAAATTTATAAAGTCAATAAATATAGTAAAAGTATTAGATAAGCTCCATCTAAATATCCACTGTTCAGAATGAATCATTCTGAAAAAAATGTTTATCACATCCCATGGAGTGAGATTGTATGTTTTATCAACATGAGATCGGTCAAATCTGCAAATGATGAGAACATTACCATGCCATAGTCTTTACAAATCTTGCAATCACTTTCTCCGTCAAAATACGTTTCCTTTTGCATAACAACGGATGTCTAGACAAGAAAGTCTCATGATGGCTATTTGGAGTTTAAGTAAGCTGATAAAATGTTTAAACAATTGAACTTCAAAATTATTTATTCTATTCCATCCGTACTGCATAACACCTTAAGGTTGTAAACATTCTTTATATTCATAAATAAGTCTTGATAGTGCACTCAAAATATATTAATATGTTGTATGCAATAACAACAAAACCGTTCCGATCAAACACCTGACTGCCAACACTGACAAACATTAAACAATCAAATAGATGTCAGTACATTGATATGTATTTTATCCGCATTATTTTGAGGCTTGGCAATGAGTAAGTTCATTGTTTGTAATGAGTATACACCAATCTAAACAAAACACAAAATAAAATTATTCATATCAATATATGTATATACAAAACACAAAATGAAACGCATATATACATATATATATATATATATATATATATATATATATATATATATATATATATATATATATATATATATATATATATATATATATATATATATATATATATATATATTGATATATATATTGATATGTATATATGCGTTTTATTTTGTGTTTTGTTTAGATATAGATATATATAACACGAATGTCGAGCAAGAATTAAGGTATTGATTGTTCTTCAGCTTGAACTAATAATAGCGTATTCAAATAAAATCACGATCTGCAAGCTTTAAAAGATTCGTATACGTTTTAAGCACAGCTTAGACATGCATTCAAATGACTGACCAAAAGCGTGTTCCATGTGTCAGTTGTGATAGATGATGTCTGTATCTATGATTAGGTATATCTCCGTGAATTTATCTTCCTTGCTTCGTATATTCATATTTATTTTTAAGCTTAACATTGGTAGATCATTTCGTGGTGAGTTGTCTTATTTTGTTGTATGCTTGTATGTACTAGCAGAGGTTGTAAACGGACAATGTAATAGTTGACCATCATTTTTTGCCATAAATTTATCGCAAAAGGTGAGATTATTTTATGAATTTAGAGGCCCATTTCTGCTGTATGGGGAAGTTAGATAGTATTAACTGACAGATGTATTTATTATGTCGGTATTACAATAAATACTTTATGTATCAAAAACGAACGTACTGCATCAAATTGGTTTAAGCATGCGACTTTATACTACTGACTATTTTATAAACAAAACTTGCCAATTAATAACATATAATATATATGTGAGAGGATTCAGTTTTAATTTTGCGTTGACTATTTACAGAAACATTAAAAGTTTCTTAAATTAAAGACTGAGTTCTGCAATTTGACCAATGTATAGGATTATTGCATAACTCTAAAACTAAATATTTTTACCTCTAGATATGACTTTTGTCGTTGTCTGAAATTATATTTGCAAGTACATGCTGCAGGTCTTACGTTTTTATATTCATACCTCGCTATTTGCTGGATTTCATTTTCTCTTACGCAAATAAATTGTAACAAAATACATAAGCATATTTGGAACGAACATTCTCACTTTCTTCGTTTAAACTTTATTTTATAATAATAAAATCTATAGCCGATAATTTATCTAGCATGTTTTCGGTCTAATTTTCACGATAAAAACAACTGACTTTGAAACAGCATGTGGTATTTTCCATGGCTTCTTACACTCTGCCAAGTTTTCTGTTAATTGATACACATCTTGAACATTTTGTTCATGTTAATTCTACTTTGCAACGTGTCTTGCCCATTTTCGGTTCAGACAGACACCACAATACGGGGGCACCTTTGTCTGCCATAACTATGTAAATGCATAGTGTATTCCCCTTAAAAGGCCTAAAAACTTGCTATTTGGCACAACTTGCACAGACTTATTCATCCACAAAAGTGACAAAACTGTCCTGTACATCGCTGACGAATACCCTTCGCACCTGGATACAGTTTTACTTACACTCACCGCACAATCACACTAACGTTTTAAGTTTTTCTGATGAAAGTTAATTTTGATCAAGACATACACGATAGAATAATCTAATTGTTAAAGCTCTCTTTGCTACCAAATGTTCTAGCGGTAGTGCTAGAAACAAATTAAACTGTCGTTAATATGATATATTTTTCTTAATAACTATGTTCTCAATAATCAATAAGAAAATAAATATTAAATGGCAATATTCGTGACATGTTTGGGCTCCGACAATCTTTGAAAGATTCTTTTGAGGGTAAGCAGGCAAACCACTGACTATATCTTCAAAAACAGCCAATCACATAAACCATAATGCTTGCATAGTATATCCCGCTGATAGCATTTTTCTCTGAAAACATGCAAAAATTATATTTGTTCCCAATACTTGAAATACAATGTGTGGCCTAAGAGTGTTTAAAATACAATAGTATTCCTCAATTAGGTTCCAATCTATCTGCAAAACAAAATATGCTTTTATAGTGATGTAAAATTTATTAACCTTTATTGTACAATTTTTTTGACAAAGGTGTCTTTGCCACTGTTGTTCTTGCAATTCATGGCACATGCAACTTGTATTTAACAAGGGTTTGAGTATCCAAAACAAAGTTCACATTCCATTCATAACGTGTCTAAGTTACCTTCCCGAACCTGTAATCTTTTCTGTAAGTCACTTCAATGCTATGAAAGGTAACCTTTTTTCTGTCTGTATTTGTCCACAAGTGCTAAAAAATAACAGCTTCTACGTTTTGCTGTTTATTTTACTCGCCGATCTTACGGAGACATTAAAGAACTTCATATATAATCCATGGTGAATCATTTTATTTCCGTATTACCGACACTTTTATAATTCTGTTTATAATAGGAAATGAGGGTGAAATTGTACATATCGCATCAACACCTATATTTTACCAGATGATACTAACATAATTATAAGCGAATTACTCCCTATAGATTTTCTTTGCTTAATCAGTTAAATATTTGTAGTAAAATTGAACAGCAAGCTTTTGATAATGCACCTGGGTTATCACATTTGTTGCATGTACCTTTGATGTGCCTTTGTATCACGAATGTGTTTTTAAAAGTGTTTGTTCCATAAACAATGTTTACGTAAATTGTCCCAAGTCAGAAAGTTATATTGCAAAGATTACGTCTTCAATGTTGCAATCTTAAGCTAATCATCCGTTTAACAATTCTTAATTGTTAGCCTCACCATGACCAGAGAGTTCTGCGTCAAGTTTATTTCGTGATGTAGCACCTGCTGATATTCTACAATCCTGTTTTCCAATAAGGGCTTAGTTAATTTTAACTCTAGTAAAGCCCCCGAAATATTCTTTTTAGCCTTTTCAATATCTTTCTTAACAAGTGCGGTCAATATAGAAACTATACAAGCGAGGATTCAGCTACATAATATGTACTCTATGCAAAAGATTTAGCTCAAGGAAATACACGCTTAATCGTTTTATTTTTATTCCTTCAACTTATCAATTCCATTCATATTTTCTAATGTAATTACCAAAACCGACCAGAGAAAAATATCATTGAATTCCCTGTAAAATTATTAAACAGTTTTATCAAGTTTCCGAATATTAACGACAGTCTATTTGTTCTCAATTAAAATAATTAAACTGATCACTTAGTGTTTTTAGCTTCGTAAATAAGGAATAAGTAGTCTTTGTGTGAGAACAAAATAAAACTTCATATTACATATGTAAAGGATACATTCAATACATGGACCGGACCTGGTAGCGCAATCGATAGAGCGTCGGCTCCAGGTACGGGAGGCCCCGGGTTCGATCCCGAGCCGCGACATACCAAAGTCGTTAAAATGGTAGTGGTATAGCTCCCTTGCAAACGCTCAAGCAAATATAAGGGTAGTTCCACGATGTCCGAATGTCAGGATAATGTGACTGGGTGTGGTATCATGCCAGGTGTTCAAGGCATGTTATACACAGTGAAGGCAGCAATATATCTGCTTCAAGTGGACACCGTTTCCAGATAACTGAAATACTGTTGGTGGGACGATAACCCCAAAAAACAAACAAACAATACATGGACAATACCAAAAATGATTATACATATTCACAATTGTTCATCAGATATGTTTCTTCTTCTACTCACCTATTATCTTACAATCTGGGACCGGGGATGACCAATGACCATCTGCCTGACATTCGGACGTATTATCGCCAATCAGCTGGTATCCCTCGTCACAGCTGAATGTAACAA
Source organism: Sinonovacula constricta (assembly GCA_007844125.1). Classification (NCBI taxonomy): domain Eukaryota; kingdom Metazoa; phylum Mollusca; class Bivalvia; order Cardiida; family Solecurtidae; genus Sinonovacula; species Sinonovacula constricta. Next base: position 20,942,760 of record CM017560.1, read on the forward strand.
CAGCGCCGAGTGTGGTGATACCATCGCCATAAATATACGACATGTTTTCGTGTGCTAGATGGTCCAGACGTCCACAGTCTGAAATGCATTGATTCAGACCTGTAATTAAAAAGCGCTTTAAGATATGCACTTACTGCACAACACCAGTTTGTATGCCCATGAACGGGAATTAATCAGGATAAACACCTTGCTTGCGGTTTTTATCTGTTTGGCTGGCTGCGCTTTTGGCAATTCTAGCAAATATTCTAATGGGTTATTTGTATAGAAGCAGTGGTATTTAACAATGTATTCTACTTTTCTAATAACTTACCGACGGTACAGAATGGAAGAGGGACTGCCCAATTCCCATCTGGCATACATCTGTTTCCACTAAAGCCAAATAGTTTGTATCCCTGGTCACACGCGTATGTAACTCGCACGCCAATTGAGGTATCGTTGTTTGGTGTGACGCTACCATGAACCGGATGCAGTGGTGTGCATGCTACAATAATCGTTCAGTTTTGAACCCGATGTTGTATTGCTTTTCAAAGATATAATGTGAAATAAAGAATAAAACAGTTATTTATTTAGATTTATTTAGAAGTCACAACCTTTAAACCAATTATGAATGTATTTTATGAAAGAATAACTGGTTGATGGTTATATTTCTTACAGAAGTTTTCGTATAACGTGGTAATAAACAAACTATATAAAGAGAAAGCGCTAACCATTTATTACCAACAACACAAACTTAGATAAAGTACTACAAAGTGGACAAACAATATCTAAACAATAACTAAAAAGAAGACACTGACAGTTTACTGACATAGGTCGTTGATGTCAAATGGAACGACGTCAAGTAAACGTTATAACTAATTGCAGACTCCTTAACAGTCAAAGTTTGTCAAAGCAGATTGTCATATTTTGTAACGACGCTCGAGTTGGTCTTTACAAGGAGAGGTCATGTCCAAAAATACTACAATAATTAGCCCATCAGCAGCGTTTCAAATGGCGCCTAGTTCAATAAATGAGGAGTGTAAAGTGATATCATCTCAAAGCCAATAGAACTGACCTTAAGAGGTGATTTGTCCACTGTGAATGATTATATGCTCTTTTTCCGCAAAGCATACATAGTTGTTTATACACATACTGTTTTAAAAATTAATTAAATATGTAACAAAAAGCTTTAAGAAAAGAATAATACTAATATAGAAACAATATATTTCCACCAAGACACTAGCCGTCAAGCCACTGTCCAAGTGCGGTAGAGCTTGACGTTGTAATTTTTTTTCGCTTTCGGCGCCTACCAAGTTCTTCTTCAATAAACTTTCAGCACTCTTTGAACAGCAGATGCTATTTAAAAATAAAGGCGGCTGATTTTGATTTTTAGTTGGTATTGCCTTATCATAATGGAATTCTGTCTAATATGAGACATTTTTCAATAAAGCCTTTGATATTGGCACATATTTCTGTAGGTTTTAACAGTGTCATATTTCTCGAAGTTTTCGCTAAGATTTAAGAAAGATTTGGGGATGACTTCAACTAATCCTTGCATTTTGTGACGCTCTGTTTCTATTTTGCGATTAGAGGTTGAACAGTTTTTATATACCTGTGGCCATGTTATCATTATCTTTACTAATAACTGGACTGCACCAGGTACCCGTTATTATCGTGTTATAAAGAGTATATATGCTGAAACTATGTTACACGTTTTTTTTTTTCAAATTCTTATGAAATTCTAGAAAACATCAAAAGGAAAACGCTGATGTAATTATTTGGATATTCGTCATTTTATAATAGTTAAGAAACCATGTTAATTATGGACCAGCCCTAATGAAGGTAATCTGGAGCAGAAAAAATCATATAAACAACGTCATGCACTTTGCGGAATATCATCCGATGTAAACAATTACCTTTGATCTTACAAATAGCCACAGTATTATTCCATGTCCCTGTCGTGTCACAGTATGAAGTATTTGAGCCCTCTAATGTATACCCGTCATGACAGGTGAACGTCAACATGGATCCGATGGTGGTTTTACTTGGGTAAGTTACATTGCCATTATTTAGAGACACACTTCTACCACAGTCTACGAGAAAAGGAAATTATCTCAAAAAAGTTAAAATTATATTTAAGCTATTGGACATCAGATAACGTTAGAATAGAGAATGATTCAAAATGACTTTTGTTAGAGTAAGTATGGCAATTTTCTGAGTGCATCGGCATGCACTAAAAAAAGAACATATGCGGTAATATAAAGTTGCAAAATATATATGCAAAATATCCGTGCACGTACCATGTAATAAAGATGCACACATTCATTGGCATTTCCATTTAAATTTAAATAGTATCATTATGTATCATTGCAAATGGCCTTTCATGTATTACCAAAATAATTAAGCAAAAACAACCCAATTAATTGTTTACAGAACGCGCCATTGACCTGGCAAAATGTGTTAATGATATTTCAGGGTCTCGTCGAATTACAGTATGCAGTATTCGAGCCATCTATTGTATACCCTGCATTACATGTGTACGTTAAGGTCGAACAGTACGTACTTCCTTTTGGGTATGCAACATTTCCATTGACGAGGGTAACAGTGAGTAGGTAAGTAAATGACTGAGTGATAGTCAACGAGTGGAAGAAAGAACAAAGAAAGATATATGTAGACATTGAGAGAGAAAAGAGAAAGACAAACCAACGGCCAGTCGGCAAAAAAGCGACGAATTTAGTGAGATCCTAAATGTGTACATCGAGATCTCTTCGTCATGTAGGTTTTGAGATGGAGCGCTTGTTGTTACCATCATAAATTGCTGTATTTGCTAAACTCTGGATCTGAGTGTGTGGATACAGTTGCTGACAGAATATAATGTTAAATATTTCCCATTGGGGCTTTGGTAAATTAATCACAGGACATCTATTTGTCATTCTGTCTTTTTCTCCTATATGTTCTCAAAGTCATCTTCAGATCAGCTCAACAGGCGCGGATAATATTGTCGCACTATAAGCATATATTATTATATGTAAGTGTACAATAGGCTGAAGAATTATGACAAGGGCATACTCGTTAAATTGTTATAAGGCGAGCGATACGGCAAAATGTCCTCCGGATAATTTTTACATTACGTCATCAAATGCGCAATAAGACAAGATCATCGTGTGTATTGTGTGTTATGTAATATATAACAACGCGTTCATACAGGTTGATGTGAAAATCCCCTCGCATTTTACTCATGTTTACAATTTCGTCTGCTTGTTTTATTATTATTCAGTTCTCACATATTATTTCGTTTATCAGAAAAGGAATATTGTTAATGTTGGTCGCGCACAAGTGTTCAATGGTCGTACAGACGTTGCAGATTCTCGATTTGACACCGCTACTTTTACATTGCTTAAAGGGTGGAAACATAAATAATTTAGGAAAATTAAAACAAAATAACATGCAACCACAATTGTATGAACTTACAAAATTGAGTTATACGTTTAATTTTTTACGTGCGTCAATCGCTTGATATATTGTGGTACAATCTGAAAGCGACTGGTGTTCATTTTTGCATGTTTGAGCCTAGTAGAAGATCACACATTCAAACTTCATTATTTGTCTCATTTCTGTACTTTTCCATGCACCTTGTATTCCAGAATAACTATCTCAAGTGAATTTAGTTATACTGGTAAGTTTAGTGGAATAGTTGACTTTGGCAAACGGACCTTTTTGTTTACTTTCATATGTTGTAGGGGTGGGAGCATTGGTCCACTTGAGCAAGTTTTACTGATGATATTCGTCCTGGAGAGTATTGGTCCGGATACTATTACGTATATCTTGTCTAGTCAATATTAAAATTGTTTTACAATACCTTTATTTAAATTTTAACGTTATTGCACTTTGTGTGTTCTTTAATTTATTTATTTAGGTTAATAAAAGTTCATTTGTCCGTGTCTCGCTACAGTCCGGACAAGCTAACCGGAATAATTTACCTAGGATCTCTAAGCTAAACCTAGACTATTTAGCTAGCAATTTCTTGTTGTTTTTCCCAAGTCTTTTTCATACCTCTCCCAAGTTATATTAAAGTCTCTTGATTAATAGTGAAATAACAGCCCGAACAAGTAAAACTTGACACACACGCTAATGTACATTTAACTAACTGCCACTGTGAAAATTGTCAAACCAGCTAGAGAACCGATTCAGCTCTTGAACCAGATTTAATAAAGGTAAAATGAACAGATTTTGACCTTTATTACTTGCACTGAGTTTTGCCTTTGTAAATGGCAACAAATGTACCAAGGATAATAGAATTTACAACAAATACATTTTGATATTATAACGCTATTTAACAAAAAAATCCCAAATTCCCATACATTTATTCCCCCATCTGATCACTTCTTTTATGTTGTTTTAAAACATGACAATTGTATTATGTTCTGCGTCTGTATGTCAATAATTGGTTATTCCATGCCATTTTAATAAAGCAACGTTAACAAATCTCAAATATGTTTTCGTAAAACACATTCAACAACCACAAATCTCAATTAATGCTTTAGTCTTATTTAACTAAAATGTACTTGTATTAAACTAAGGTTATTCTGTCATGCCTTGGTTCTGTTATACAAAATAAACTTTTATCTTTATGTGATAAAAATATTTTGCTCATTTTTCATTTTTCTTTCTCTCACACGATTTAATTGCTTTTGTTCCTTTATATGTTAGTAAAAACAAAAAGGCCATAACGACCCTAGTTGCAACACCTTAGTGCCGTAGACGTTTGGGAATAATGAAATTGGAATATGAGCAATGTTTTAACAGAACAGACTAATTGTAATACATGGACACAAGCAACTTTTACACAATCAGGTTTAATGTTTACTACATAGTAATGTTTGGAAATTGTCACACCTCTGGCGGCCATGTTATTGACATATTGAAATTCGTTGGACACTCTTGAAAAAGGGTCCTGAAAGAAACAATGCTATCGAATATCAAAGGCCTAGATTATGTAGTTTCTGACGAGACTATTGAATAAGATTTCCTATAGAGTCCCATATCAAAAATGGCCTCGCCATGTTTTGACGTATTTAAGTGTTTAAACAATCATGATACAGGGCTACCAAAAAAACATGTATTAACAAATATCTAGGCTCTAACTCTAGCTCTTGTTGTGTCTATCCGGAAATGTTGATATTCTTCCTATATTCCTATATGACTACACATGGAAAATAGCAACACTTCTAGCGGTTATTCTTTGACTGATCAAAGTTCTTTGATTACCATTGAAAGAGGGTAACAATAAACACGCATATCAAATATCAAGTCTCTAGTTTTTGTCGTTTCACACAAGTAGGCTTTAAAAGTTTTCTATAAAGCCATATATGGAAAATGGCCGCGCGTCTGGTGGTCTTGTTTTTTGATAAATTAAATTTCTTTGAACAACTTTTCGTTTACATGGTCTGCTGAAGCTTCTGGTAAGTTTAGTTAAATGTGGGTCAACGATTCCAAAGGAGATGTCGTTAAAAGAATGTGAACGAAGGCGTAACGCGTGAAATCGGACGGTGGACGATGGTAATATATCACCCTGAGCATAAGTTCGGGTTTGCTTATAAACAAAATAAAGGTTAAAACATTTCACAAAACAATCTAAGAGTATCTTCTTGTTTTATTTTATCCTTCAACTCTGAATGTGACATTGACATGTAAGCAAACACTGTTGTCCTTTTAAGGAACACATCGTTTCACCAAGGCAAAAGCGTTTGCTAAGTTATATAACATCCATTGAACCGTGGCTCACTCACAGTCCGGACAAGCCCATTGGAAATTTTTATCTAGGATGACGAGGTTTGACATAGACCATTAAGCTAGCAATGTGTTGTTTTTTTGTGCGAGACATATCCTTTCGTGATGACACACCCTTTTGCCTAACTACATTAAGTCTCTTGACCAATGGTTAAACTAAGCCGAACAAGCAAATCCTGACGCACGCATCAATGGACGTATAACTAACCGCCACTTTGACATTTATGTCGAGCTAGCAGCTAGACAAACAGGTTTAGCAATTGAACCAGATTTAATATAGCTAAAATTAATATATAATGGCATTTATTATTTTTGCTGAGTTTCAATTCCAACAGATGTACTAACGATACTAGAATTAACCTTTAACAGACAGTGAGATAAGTCTATATTCTACTTTGCGACGGTCATAACAACTCACCGACTGTACAAACTGGAAGTGGAGCTGCCCATTTTTCATCTGGCATACATTTGTTTTCACTAAAGCCAAAGAGCGTGTACCAATTGTCGCAATCGTATCTAACCCGCATACCAATTAAAGTAGTGCTAGGTGTGACGCGGCCGTGAGTCAAATGCAGAAACATGCATGCTAGAACAATCATCTTTGTAGACATATTCGAGGATATACATGAGCAATGAATTTATATCTAAACTAAACTGGAAGATAAGATCAACTCGTTAATTATTAATGCCTCTCCGTTAAACTGTATCTTTTGTTTGTTATCGTTAAAATTTGTAAACAATTTGGTACCCTGGAAGTATCTACAGGGCTTAGTCGTGGCTGTGTAATCCCAAGCTCCCGTCGAGTCAAAGTTAAGTATTAAATTACCTTACGTGCGTGCTCCAAAGATTTTCTCTTATTAGGAGTGTATTAATCGCCGACCATCCAGATTATTTTTTTCTCGGCACCTTTGGACGGAGACACTTGAGAAAACATATACACTAGCGAAAAGTTTGGAAATTTTATATTCTAGCATTAAATATGACATAATTTGACGTAATTTCTATGTAGATATTTGATAAAACGATGATAAAACATTTTATGTTTAGGTTAAAAAGACGACTTAACTGTGTGAACATGATCAGTTCATACGCCCATGCTTAGACATTTTACTTGAACATGAAAAGAATATACTATAGAGAACTTTGCGACAAAAGACAAAGAGGTGTATGAAACTTATATCAATAGCAGTCTCTTTCTACGAAGGAAATTAATTTAATAATAAATGGTAAATACTTCTATGACAGTAGTCCAAATTACCTTTGATGTTGCAGATCGTGTTAGTTGTATCCCACATTCCCGACGCGTTACAGTAGGAAGTAATAGAGCCTTCAAGTGTATAGCCACGATCACACGTGTACGTCAACGTAGAACCAAACGTGGTTCCATTTGGGTAGCTTGCATTGCCATTGTGCAGAGTCACATATCCACCACAGTCTGTAATATATAGAAAAGAGGCATTCACCTAAAATTTTATCCTTTTGGGTTCGTGTCATATATTATTAAGGGTGACATAATCCCAATGTCAAATAGAAATCTTGAATGCAAGAATTTAAATAAAGGCAGATATCAACATACATGTCTAATTTCTTATTTATGTATAAGTTATAAACCGGCACAATCTTTAAGTTGAATTTAAATATATATTACTTTTTCTTACCGTCATACTGAATTTATTTTACGCAGTACTTTGTGTTACTTGTACCTTTGATCTTGCAGACCGTGGTTATGTTAGTCCAATAGCCAGTCGATTCACAGGAGAATGTTTTTGTGTTCACCAAATCATAACCTTCATGACAGGTGTACGCCATTGCTGCACCATACTTGCTTCCGTTTGGGTAGGTTACATTTGCATTAGCAATTGTCACGTTTTGTCCACAGTCTGGAAAAAAACATGCACTTCTTGTTGTATAAGTAGTAAATTATCTTTCATTATTATTATCATTGTTTTGATAATACCTCGCTTAGGATCCAGTTATTTCTTCATAACACTTTGGACGTAGGCACTTGAGGGAACGTACTAACGAACATTTTTATCAATTTTATAATTTAAGCATTAGATACGACATAATTTGTCGTACAATTTTATTTTTGTATAATTAAACTGTGATTAAATATAAGGCTAGACATTTCATTTCCGCTTAAAGGAATATACCTGAGATTACTTTGCACCCGAAACCTAATAACTAAATACACTAAATACCAATATCACCCCCTTTCCATAAAAGGAATGAATTTTATACTATTTGTTGAATCATTCTAGGACAAAACACAATTACCTTTGATATCGCAGGTAGTGTTATTTGTATCCCACATTCCCGACGCGTTACAGTAGGAAGTCATAGAACCTTTGAGTGTATAGCCACGATCACACGTGTACGTCAACGTAGAACCAAACATGGTTCCATTTGGGTAGGTTGCATTGCCATTGCGCAGAGTCACATATCCACCACAGTCTGTAATATTTAGAAAAGTGACCTCCACCTTTTTTATATTTGTATAAATACGGTGTGATTAAATCTAAGGCTAAGAAGACGAATTTACTGAAAAAGAGACTGACAATGATCAGTCCACTACGCTTATGCTTAGACATTTCATTTTTGCGTGAAAGACATATACTCAAGATTACTTTGCAACGAAGACAAACAAGTGCATGCAGTAAACAACAATATCGCCCCCTTTCCATGAAAGGAAGGATTTCAATATTATTTTCCGAATCATTTTAGAATAGTATACCATATTACCTTTGATATCGCAGGTTGTGTTAGTTGTATCCCACATTCCCGACGCGTTACAGTAGGAAATAAGAGAGCCTTTGAGTGTATATCCACGATCACACGTGTATATCAACGTTGAACTAAACGTTGTTCCATTTGGGTAGGTTGCTTTTCCATTGTGCAGAGTCACGTTTCCACCGCAGTCTGTGAATCATACAATTTAATAGAAATTGTATGTTATTTTTATTTAAGCTAGGCAACAATAGGAATAAAAAATATTATTTATATAGAAAATGGCTTTAACAAAAGCCTACTGCTTAAAGAGAATCACTCATTCTGATAATGAATATGCTAGCTACTTTTATTACAACAATAAAAAAGCTGATCTTACGCTAATGAAAATAAGCATTTATTTCATTGTGTCTTCTTTTGTGACTTACATTAATACTACAGGCAAGAAATAAGGGTATTATGACAATTCAAACCACATTTATTATTAACATGTCATGGTTTTGATTTCAATGTATCTAATGGAGGATGCGCTTTTTATAATAATAATACAAGCTGCAAATATTCGGAGGGAAATATTGATTTTCTTATTATTAAGATCTACACATTATTTTATATCGTTGGCTATTGTTAACAGTTAACATCAAACGGCCAAAATAGCCCAGTATCCCTTACTCGATAGCCCTAGACACAAAGCAAACTTTTTAACAGATTAGAGTAATAATCATCTTTCTTTAATGAAAACTCATAAATTTATTAGTTTTCGACAAAATGAAAAAGAATTGGCCTTACAAACTGTCAGAGTTATACCATATGGCCAGATATAAAAAATGACCACGCTTATGGCGGCCATGCTTTTTACTGAACAAGTTTTATAATATACATGTAAGATTCCTGCTTATAACTATAAATTTTTAAAATAATATACGTGCAATTTTCATTTAATGCTAGTTGGTGGAACGAGACATACGGTGGTGGGGCGCTTTTGTTTATACGTTAATCTAAATTTAGTGTAAGATACAAAAAATCAACATGATATAGGATGACATCTGTTTGACAACGCAGATAAGGTCAAGAAACTATACGGAAACCTATGTAAAAGGTATGGACAATACAGTCAATCACATTTGAAATGTCTAGAACTCATTTCTGATCAATCATTTATGAAAGAAAGATATGGGAGAAAATACAGTGCCAGCAACTAATATTAATGAGTTCAAGGATCAATACAATGACTTGTTGCGGCCTCTGAACCAAGACAATGTTTCGATGGTTAAAAAGCGCAAAAACGAGACGGCTTATTGCGGAATTTAAACTGCGAACATTAAGAGAAAATCAACGGATTGAAAGAGAAACATTCTGGATCAAAAAAGAACTGCAAGATCAAGAGAGTGAAATAAAAGAAATGATAGAGAAAGCTGTATGGGAGGGAAAACATAACGTGTTCCACTGCTGACGTCGGAAACGAGAGTTGGCGTACCGGTGACTAGGTGTGGTGAGGGGATGGAGATACGACTTCCGGATAGGAGCGGCGTCTACGCGAAAAATATTCGGTCGACGGTGTATCGAAAGAAAGAGAAACAGCTGGAGATGCAGTCTCTACAAACAACCGATATTCGAGTTGGGAAGACCAGCCATTTGTAAACTAATACTCAAACTGACTCAGCTTTCCACATTTTTGCGACTACTTTGCCAGAAAGTTGCATTGAACCACTCGATCTGCCGCTTCCGCTGACAAAATCGAGCAATGCCTGGACATTCCTCATACTGTGGTTAGTGACGTCATGTTGCTAATTGGTACTCACCTGACGCATATAATCCCACTGAATTGTGGAGCGGAAGAAGGGAAATGAACAACAACACGCGATCCGAACTCAACGTGACTGGGCGGTTCGTGGACCCATTGCAAAACAATGTGAAACTGGCTCTGAAAATACCGCCCGTGTTATTTTAGTCGGACAAAGGATGACATTGTGTGCAACAACAACTAAAGCGATTCTGGACAAATTATTTTGAGGACGGAGTAAAAAGAGTGCCGCATCATTAGAGGACAAACGTGCTCTAGACATAATGGAATCGGCAGTCAGAACCGAAGAGAACCATTGTAAGATAGGTTTACCCTGGAGACACAGTACAGCGGAAATGCCAAACATGGTACTCGCAGTGTAAATATAAGTGACGTCACCGGTTGTAGGCTTACGTCAATTAACGGTACCTACCACATCACCCAGTGACAAACGTTAACAAACCAGGCAAAGTGATAGTTGTTTTCGATTGGGCTGCTATGTTAAGGGGATGTCGCTAAAGTGTGAAAAGGTCCGGATTTAACCAACAGATTAGTCTTTAACTATAGTGTTGGGCGATAAAATTAACGAATCTCGGCGATTTTAAACGTTCGTATGAAACTGGCTTATTGTGAATCAGGAATTTCGACACCACAACAATGGCGACATGTAGACTGAAAGTCTTACCCAGCTGACATAGCCTTTAGAATAGAACAGCATGACAGAGATCAACGTTTGGTTACATGGACCTCAATTTCTGTTACAGAATCAACACAACAGGCCTACTCAGACCATTTCAGCGGAAGTTGATGAAAACGACGAGAGGTCAACAGGGATATCACGATACATGCTTCTAAATGCGAGGACTTGGAGACAATTATTACCAGGTGTTCAGACTGAACAAAGCTGAGAAGAGCAACAGCATGGATACTGAGGTATAAGACCTACTGCAGAAATCGATACCTTGAACATTAAACACGGTGCAACAGTGGCGATATTTCTTTGTTAGAAATGCAAATTGCCTCCAACACAATGGACAAAAAAATTCATCTCTCATCTGAAATCACTACACTATCTAGAGGAAGTCCTGTAAAGCAGGACAGCAAAGATGTAGAATTGAATCATTTGATACATAATCATCTACTACAAATCGATGGACGCGTTAGTACAATGAAATCTTATCCGATTATACTGCTATCAAATCACCACCTTGCTAGAGCGATTCTCTTACAAGAAGCATGCAAATGGTACACAACTTGTGTAAGCTGCAATCCGGGAACAATATAGGACAATAAAAGGACCTTGTATCGTAAAGAGACAGATTAGCAAATGCATAGTCTGCAAGCCTGTGTATCCCACAGCTGGCACGTCTCCTCGACGAACAGACAACACCTGTGTATGGGTAAATTATTTCGGTCCCCTTAAGGTAAAGGTGGATCGCTCAACCGTTTTTTCGTACCTCATTACACGAGCTGTGCAATTGGAAGTCGCCAACAACCTGTCTACTGATTCATTCATATTAGCCTTTCATAGATCTGTGTGTCGTCGCAGCGTGCCTGCTTAAGTATATATTGACAACGTAACATATTTTGTAGGTTGTGGGCGTGAACTTCGGAGCTGTATCCGAGACTGGAACCAAAATCATCGCATTAGTACATGACCAACCACCATTTCAACCCACCGTACTAGCGCCCTATTGGTGGTGCCTGGGAAAGAAAGATTTGCCTAAGACGTGCAATATATAATTTCTTGATACGAGAGCAGCTGTTGAATTATGAGTTCTGTTAATAGAGGTTGAGAAAGTTCTGAATGATCGGCCGTTGACACATGTCAGTAATGATCCAAAGGATCCTTCGGCATTTACACCTATATTTATCTTTGTGACCAAGTGACAACACTTGTACCCTGTCACCAACTTCAAACTTTGTGGCCCTAGCTTTTCTGTCTTAGTAGGTCCTTTTTGCACCCTGCCTGCATGATTCCTCAGCTACAGCTTTGTAGGCATACTGTAACCTGCCTCTCAACTTTGATACATAAGAACGACAATCTTTGTGGCTTTTCTTACAACCTGTTCCAAGAAATGCATCAACAGGGAGTCTAGGATGCCATCCGAACATAACATATTGAGGGGAAAATCCTGTAGCATTGTTTTATGTTGAATTATATGCTTGCACTAAAAGACCAAATATATGCTTTCCAGTCATATTTTTATTGGGTTCTAAAGTACCATGCATTTTAATAGGCTTTGATTGAACCTTTCTGATGGATTTGATTGATGATGATATTAATTCCCTAATGACCTTACTCTCGAAGTTTCTACCCTGGTCACTTTGCAACTTCTCAGGAAATGAATAGGACAAAAAAGAAATTCTCGTAAAGAGCATTTGTAGTGGTTTGAGCTGATCGGTTGCGACACGGAATACCTAGTAAAGTGATCTGTGATTACCAAAATATGCTCGTAACCTCCCTTTGAAGTTTTCAAAGATAAGAAATCTGTACACACTAACTTCATGGGCCTTGTAGTTTTGATGCACAATATTTCAGCTGCCTCGATCGGAGACCTTCTCCTGGTACAGCGCCAACATGTCTCTACTTTGGAGTTTTTCTCCAAACCTGGCCAATAAAACCGTTGTCTCGCCACCCACAATGTTTTCCTTTACCGGGGTAACCTACATCATCATGTACACCTTTCAATGCCATACTTTGAAAGGATTCTGGTAATACCAACTGTTTGATACTTTGACTATCCTAAATAAAACAGCATTTTCGACCTCAAGACGATTCCATTCCCTAATGTAACGCTGCACCAATGCTAACTCAAGTCTCAAGCGGCTTTCCCTTGGACGAGAACTGCTTTGAACCAACTGGCAAACACGAAACAAATCTGTGTCTAAAGCTTGCTCTACCTTTCAGTCAACACATATAAAGACTGATGGACATCTGCAATAACAGCATTACAAATAGCTTGCACACCTTCCGGGTGTATCAAAGAATCGGGAATGCGTGACAACACATCAGCATCAGCATTTAACCTTCCTGGCCTATATTGGATAGAGAAATTGAAATTGCCCAGCGCTGCGACACATCTTTTACTTGTTGCATCCAACTTAGCTGTTGTACAACACATAAGTCAGCGGATTATTGTCTGTGACTACTTCTAATGTATTACCCCAGAGATAATCACAGAAAATTTCTGTCACCGCCCATTGTAAAGCTTAAAACTCAAGCTTATGTGCTGGATACGTCTTTTCTTCGACCTTAACCCACTACTAGTATATCCGATTACACGCTTTTTACCATCTTGTTTTTGGCAGAGTACTGCTCCCAAGGCAGAACCAGAATTGTCTGTATGTAGACCTTGACTGGTCCAAATGCAACTTGTTGATCATGACCCCATTGCCATGACACTGGACTTGCCTTTTTGCGTTTCTTTAATTGTTTGTCGCATTTAGACAATTGTCAACCAATAATTTGTGCAATATCTCTACAATTTTGAAGTAATTTGGAATGAAATGTCTGTAACAATCCGTGAACCTAAAAAGTGACGTCCTTTCTTTATATTTCTGGGTACTGGCAAATTGTTCACTGCCGAAACCCTACCAGGATCTGTATTAATACCTTCTCCAGATATAACATGACACAGATATAACATGACACAGATACTTAACCTAAGACATGAACAACTCGCTCTTGTCTGGCCTATGCTTTAAAGCATGCTCAGCCTGTTTTGCGAAGCAGCAGTCAAGTCTGGAAATTTGCAGATCAAAATCTTTTAAGAAAATAAGGATATCATTCAAAAACACCAAACAATCCCTTAGGATTGCATATCTCCTATGGTACGCTCTACAAGCCTCTAAAAAGTAGCACCTGCATTTAACAGCCCAAAACCCATTCTATTCCATTCATAAAATCCTAATTTTCCAACTGAAAAAGCAGTGTACTGTTTACTGTTCTCAATCATCTCAACATTCCAATATCCTGATCTCAAGTCAAGTTTGGAATACATAATAGAACCTACTAGAGTATCTACTATATTGTCAAAAAGCGGCAACATCTATGCATCTTTCCTGGTTTTTGAATTAAGAATTCTCCAGTCAACACAAAATTTCAGACTTCCATCTTTTTTTACCAACACCACATTACTAGAGTAAGGACTCTCGGATAATCTAATTACACCTGCCCGTAACATAACTTCAATAAGTTGACGCACATCCTCATACATTGCTGGAGGATTTTTTCTGTAAGGCTGTTTACATGGTTTGGTATCTTTTAAGACAATATTATGTTTCAACACATCAGTTTGACCTCTATCTGTGGGTCCGGATGAAAACACATTTTTCCACCTACCTATGAGTTGATGAACATATGCAACTGATTTGAAAATAAATTGTCAACATTTATTTTGACACCCATGTCACAGGAATGTGAATACTCTGGACTTTCTATCATCTGTGACCAAATTATCAACCACTTCAACTTCAGTGAGTTGACAAATTGAAGCTTTTGAAGAAAGTTCTACCATCTGAGCTGTCAGGTTGCATACTTGCACTGTGACCTTTTTTACTAAACCAAATTTGTTTAACTTGACAGCCCTAGGATACACAAGAATCCTCTATCACTGAAGTCTGAGTTTTCTGTAACCACTTAAGATACGCTGTTTTCTACATTCTAGCAATGTAATTCAATGTTTTACTCTCGCACGACACGACCTTGTAACTTCATTTACCATATAAGTTGGTTCTTTATGAGAATAAAATTGTAATTAACCCTTGATTCATGTGCCGCAGTGGCCCACAATCTGTAAGATTAATAAGCACTTATTGTGTTTAGTGTTTTAATAAGAGTTATCCGGAGTTTTGATTCATTTTTTTTTTATTTAACATGTTATTTATCCTACAATGATCTTGCTAAATTGCTGCTCAAATGCGATATAGATTAAACTGAATGTTGGCTTGTTAGTTGAAAAATATATCATTAATATTGATATCACAATTTACTGTCATTACTTATTAGAGTACATTACACCACACGATACTAAGAAGACTTAATAATATTTTTGCACATGCTAATCTTGATAAGTGAATGAAAGCATTACTCTGAGTGACGTCACAGTTGTAGTATAATTTCGCATCGATAGTGATATCTATTAAGCGGCGATATCTGGAAATTTGCATTAGTTAAAATCAGGGCGTTTTCAGGGTTAATACTGAATAATACTGAATTGTGAACTCAATACTATCATGCTTAAACCATGAAATAACCGTTGGTACTAGAACCATGTCAGAAAACCTTCAAACAGTTTTAGTTTACTATCATCAACAAATGTAGTTGCGGATATAAACTTTAGTTATCCTAAGCCTTCAGCTATCCTTGATTTATCTCAATTTTCTCCGAACCAGTTGTTTGTACATTATGCAGAAAAATCATTTTATATTCGGCTTGATGCGTCTCTTTACCACTTCTACTTCACAAATGAATACTGAAACCTCTTTATGTGTTGTATCTAATTCCATTGAAAATATATTAAATGCCTAAATGCTTATATCTAAGCATTTTCAGTAAAAGAGAAGAAAAAACAAACTTGTGCATGTATCTGACCTTCAAAATTCACCTTTTATACATTTTGGGAAGTGGCCTGACCATTGATTAACCGCTTGACATGTATATTGACTATCACCAACAAGCTGGTATCCTAAATCACAGCTGAACGTAACAATGACTTCTTGTGTGGTAATTGTTAAACAGTTGCCATAGTTAACCATGCTGGTTCAAATGTCCACAATCTGTCAGAAAGAAAAGAATTATTGTAAAAACTTAATGAACTGTCTTTGTTAATGTTTTTGTATAATTCATTTTAAAAGTATACATTTTAAGCGCCAAACAAGTGAAATCACACCTTATTACTATTTTTCTTTGACCAACAACGCTAGAAACATACTTTTAAGGAATGCTTATGTTATAAGGCGAGGTATATATACATAATGTATGTTTTGCCAGAAATGTTTGCTGCCAAGACAAAAATAACGCGTTTGACTTTCTTTGTATCAAAGTGAATACACGCGTGTAAATGATAAACTCATTATTTTTTGAGACCCGTGGTTACCAGTTTTGTGGTACGTTTAATATGACTTTAACCTTCAAATGGTATACAACTACAATTACATATTTTATAGATCGGTGGCCAGAGCACACAGGCTGCATTAGCGAAATTAAGTTGATAATATGTTTTATCGCAGAAGCTGCAATAATATTGCTCAACGCACTTTCAAATAAAGATAAAGATGTCTTTTCAAGTGCACTCTTCGTGATAACGCCTGTCGATCTAAAAATGAACATTTCCACCTTTGGGGCATACACACCACCAAACATATATGTTTCTTTAATTTCCAGCGTAGATGTTGAACCTAGTTGATGGTGCAAGACTATTAAAATAGTTTTGCTGCAGATGCACCTTTTTATCAAAGAAGAAAAATACATCCTTTTTAACTCACCTGAGCTTATGATATTTGTAATACATGTCCTTTGGGTGGCCCTGTATAAAGCGTGTTCAATAATTCTGATACGTAGAAAAACATGGCCGCCAAGTGCGTGGTTATTTTTCATATAGGGCTATATAGGAAAACTTGTTCTTGTCAGAAACTGCAAGAGCTAGAGCCTCGATATTTGTTATCCATGCTCTTTGTGGTAGCCTTGTATGAAGATGTAGTTCTTCTAATAGAAATAATACTTCTCTCTCTCTCTCTCTCTCTCTCTCTCACTCTCTCTATCTCTTCTAAATACCATGTGGACATTACTTTTCCAATTACGTCACTCCTTTCTTTTAACGACATCATACCTTATCTAAGGAAACGTCAGCGCTGGGACATTTTTTTAATCAAATAATCGGTTTTCTTCCCAGTCGGTCCGTTTTGCCTCCCAGTCGGCCCCTTTTGCCAACTGACCGTTCAAATTCAGTAACTGTTGGTTTTGCTCTTTTGTTTATTGACTGATTGCAGATTTGTTCTTACATATAAAATTGGCTTGCATGTCAATCCGCTTGTCCTGTGCCTTTTCAATTTGTACTACATGTGACAACACTTATATGCCTCTTTCATTTGGGAGACCAAATTATTTTTTTTAATGTACAAAACACAATAAATATAGTTATATATGCAAAACGACTGACGGAAATGTTCAAAGTATAGTATTAACATAATGAACTTAAAGTTAAATATGTTCTTTGTTCCAAATTATAATTGCTTCGTAGATATATGGTCACAAGTAAAGATGTGAAGACAATCAATAGGAAACAAAACCAACAGGAGTAAAATAGTTTACTACACTCGGATTTCTTTAAAGGCAGCCAAGTTTCATTTTAATTGCTGTTCGACAAAAATAAGTTTGAATAATAACAATCTTATTAAAAGACAGAAATGTATACATTTTGTAAAGTATATGCTTGCATTTCATTCATATTTCCACTAGAGCATATAAGAACTACGACTTTCTATGATGAAAAAGGCATTTCTTTTACTTGTCTAAAAATAACTGTTTCGCCATCCTACACATTCTCCATATGGATTAAAAACAACGATATAATGAAATAACGGAACGTTTTTAATGAATTGTACGTTGTTGTATTGTCTCCTTTCATAGACCCATTTTCCGGTGCAGTTACATTTTCAGAATCTGAAGTGAATGGGACAGGATATGACAATATCATTTTGGAAACAAAATCCGTTGTCGAAAAAGTTAATTGAAGGTGAAGACTTTAGATCATTAATATTGGCCTGGTATCAGTCATTGGACCGAAGAAGATAAGTAATAATATTATCCTTCAACCCTTCATAGACACAACAAGATACGAAAGATATAATCACACTAAAAATATAAACATGCGTACTTTTGATTTGGCAGATCGGTGCAGATACATTCCAATGACCCGTTGCATTGCAGAAAGCTGTGTCGTATCCAATAATATCGTAGCCATAGTCACAATGAAACCTTTTCACCGCTTCGTACGTTGTGATGTTGTCTCCTGTCATATACCCATTGGTAGGTGCAGAGATATTTCCACAATCTATAATCAAAAGGGGAAATGAAACAAAGTTATTTTGTATTGTCAACATAACCAAGTGCAATTCCTAAGCGGATTACAGGCTGCTGGACTTGTTTATGTAAATAGTACGAAATTTGATTTGATTTTATGCGCCTGTCGATTGTAATTGATATTATCGAATGTATCTGCTTCAATGTACATATACAATGCATGCGCTAATGAATTATTTTTACGTCACAGATAGTAGATAATATATACCAAACGGTATCCATAATGGAAAGCGAGCCCACAAAACAGTGTGTAAATTGATTCTGATGGCCAGTAGGACATCAAACTGCATTAACAATTTTAAGTACGTATTTTCTTTTAAAGTATAAACACAATAAATATAATTATATATGTAGGAGGAAAAACGATTGATGGAAATGTTCAAAGTATAGTATGAACATAATGACTTTAAAGTTAAATATGTTTTTGTTCCAAACATAATTGCTTCGTAGTTGTATGGGCACACGTAAAGAGGTTAAGACAAACGACGGGAAACAAAACCAACTGGGATAAAATAGTTTACTACCTTCGGATTTCATTAAAGGCAGCCAAGTTTCATTTAAGTTGCTATTCGACAAAAATAGTTTTGAAGAATAACAATCTAATTAAAAGAGAGAAATATATAGATATTTTCAAACTATATGCTTGCATTTCATTTTTATTGGCCAATAAGTCTATAAGAATACAATTTTCTATGATAAAAAAAGCATTTATTTCATTTGTCGAAAACATACTCTACATAATTACATGACACATTTTAAAAATAACTGTTTCGCCATCTCCATACATTCACTATATGCATTATAAAAACAGCGATATAATGAAACACTCCTTCCTTATTACAAAACTTAAACACTAATGATACATGTATAGGTATACCCACTCCTTATTTGTCATGTGGGTACGGAGCCATTCCAGTGACCGGAAGCATTGCACACGATTGTTTCGCTTCCAATACGCTCGTAACCCGTGTTACAATGGAACGTTTTTAATGAATTGTAGGTTGTTGTATTGTCTCCTTGCATAGACCCATATCCCGGTCCAGTAATATGTTCACAATTTGAAGTGAATGGGACAGGATATGGCAATATCATTTTAAAAACAAAATCCGTTGTCTAAAAAGTTAATTGAAGGTCAAGACTTCAGATCATTAATATTGGCCTGGTATCAGTCATTGGACCGAAGAAGATAAGTAATAATATTATCCTTAAGCCCTTCAAAGACACAAGAAGATACAAAAGATATAATCACACTAAAATATAAACATGTGTACTTTTGATTTGGCAGATCGGTGAAGATACATTCCAATGACCCGTTGCATTGCAGAAAGCTGTGTCGTATCCAATAATATCGTAGCCATAGTCACAATTAAACCTTTTCACCGCTTCGTACGTTGTGATGTTGTCTCCTGTCATATACCCATTGGTAGGTGCAGAGATATTTCCACAATCTATAATCAAAAGGGGAAATGAAACAAAGTTATTTTGTATTGTCAACATAACCTAGTGCAATTCCTAAGCGAATTACAGTCTGCTGGACTTGTTTATGTAAATAGTACGAAATTTGATTTGATTTTATGCGCCTGTCGAATGTAATTGATATTATCGAATGTATCTGCTTCAATGTACATACACAATGCATGCGCTAATGAATTATTTTTATGTCACAGATAGTAGATAATATATACCAAACGGTATCCATAATGGAAAGCGAGCCCACAAAACAGCGTGTAAATTGATTCTGATGGCCAGTATGACATCAAACTGCATTAACAATTTAAGTACGTATTTTCTTTTAAAGTATAAAAACAATAAATATAATTATATATGTAAGAGGAAAAACGATTGATGGAAATGTTCAAAGTATAGTATGAACATAGTGACTTTAAAGTTAAATATGTACTTGTTCCAAACATAATTGCTTCGTAGTTGTATGGGCACAAGTAAAGAGGTTAAGACAAACGACGGAAAACAAAACCAACTGGGATAAAATAGTTTACTACCTTCGGATTTCATTAAAGGCAGCCAAGTTTCATTTAAGTTGCTATTCGACAAAAATAGTTTTGAAGAATAACAATCTAATTAAAAGAGAGAAATATATAGACATTTTCAAACTATATGCTTGCATTTCATTTTTATTGGCCAATAAGCCTATAAGAATACGACTTTCTATGATGAAAAAAAGCATTTATTTCATTTGTCTAAATCATACTCTACATAATTACATGACACATTTTAAAAATAACTGTTTCGCCATCTCCATACATTCTCCATATGCATTATAAAAACCAGCGATATAATGAAACACTCCTTCTTTATTACAAAACTTAAACACTAATGATACATGTATAGGTATACCCACTCCTTATTTGACATGTGGGTACGGAGCCATTCCAGTGACCGGAAGCATTGCACACGATTGTTTCGCTTCCAATACGCTCGTAACCCGTGTTACAATTGAACGTTTTTAATGAATTGTAGGTTGTTGTATTGTCTCCTTGCATAGACCCATATCCCGGTCCAGTAATATGTTCACAATTTGAAGTGAATGGGACAGGATATGACAATATCATTTTAAAAACAAAATCCGTTGTCTAAAAAGTTAATTGAAGGTTAAGACTTCAGATCATTAATATTGGCCTGGTATCAGTCATTGGACCGAAGAAGATAAGTAATAATATTATCCTTAAGCCCTTCAAAGACACAAGAGGATACAAAAGATATAATCACACTAAAAATATAAACATGCGTACTTTTGATTTGGCAGATCGGTGCAGATACATTCCAATGACCCGTTGCATTGCAGAAAGCTGTGTCGTATCCAATAATATCGTAGCCATAGTCACAATTAAACCTTTTCACCGCTTCGTACGTTGTGATGTTGTCTCCTGTCATATATCCATTGGTAGGTGCAGAGATATTTCCACAATCTATAATCAAAAGGGGAAATGAAACAAACTTATTTTGTATTGTCAACATAACCTAGTGCAATTCCTAAGCGGATAACAGTCTGCTGGACTTGTTTATGTAAATAGTACGAAATTTGATTTGATTTTATGCGCCTGTCGATTGTAATTGATATTATCGAATGTATCTGCTTCAATGTACATACACAATGCATCCGCTAATGAATTATGTTTATGTCACAGATAGTAGATAATATATACCAAACGGTATCCATAATGGAAAGCGAGCCCACAAAACAGTGTGTAAATTGATTCTGATGGCCAGTAGGACATCAAACTGCATTAACAATTTTAAGTACGTATTTTCTTTTAAAGTATAAAAACAATAAATATAATTATATATGTAAGAGGAAAAACGATTGATGGAAATGTTCAAAGTATAGTATGAACATAATGACTTTAAAGTTAAATATGTTCTTGTTCCAAACATAATTGCTTCGTAGTTGTATGGGCACAAGTAAAGAGGTTAAGACAAACGACGGGAAACAAAACCAACTGGGATAAAATAGTTTACTACCTTCGGATTTCATTAAAGGCAGCCAAGTTTCATTCAAGTTGCTGTTCGACAAAAATAGTTTTGAAGAATAACAATCTAATTAAAAGAGAGAAATTTATAGACATTTTCAAACTATAAGCTTGCATTTCATTTTTATTGGCCAATAAGCCTATAAGAATACGATTTTCTATGATGAAAAAAAAGCATTTATTTCATTTGTCTAAAACATACTCTACATAATTACATGACACATTTTAAAAATAACTGTTTCGCCATCTCCATACATTCTCTATATGCATTATAAAAACCAGCGATATAATGAAACACTTCTTCCTTATTACAAAACTTAAACACTAATGATACATGTATAGGTATACCCACTCCTTATTTGACATGTGGGTACGGAGCCATTCCAGTGACCGGAAGCATTGCACACGATTGTTTCGCTTCCAATACGCTCGTAACCCGTGTTACAATGGAACGTTTTTAATGAATTGTAGGTTGTTGTATTGTCTCCTTGTATAGACCCATATCCCGGTCCAGTAATATGTTCACAATTTGAAGTGAATGGGACAGGATATGACAATATCATTTTAAAAACAAAATCCGTTGTCTAAAAAGTTAATTGAAGGTTAAGACTTCAGATCATTAATATTGGCCTGGTATCAGTCATTGGACCGAAGAAGATAAGTAATAATATTATCCTTTAGCCCTTCAAAGACACAAGAAGATACAAAAGATATAATCACACTAAAAATATAAACATGCGTACTTTTGATTTGGCAGATCGGTGCAGATACATTCCAATGACCCGTTGCATTGCAGAAAGCTGTGTCGTATCCAATAATATCGTAGCCATAGTCACAATTAAACCTTTTCACCGCTTCGTACGTTGTGATGTTGTCTCCTGCCATATACCCATTGGTAGGTGCAGAGATATTTCCGCAATCTATAATCAAAAGGGGAAATGAAACAAACTTATTTTGTATTGTCAACATAACCTAGTGCAATTCCTAAGCGGATTACAGTCTGCTGGACTTGTTTATGTAAATAGTACGAAATTTGATTTGATTTTATGCGCCTGTCGATTGTAATTGTTATTTATCAATGTATCTGCTTTAATGTACATACACAATGCATCCACAAATGAATTATGTTTATGTCACAGATAGTAGATAATATATACCAAACGGTATCCATAATGGAAAGCGAGCCCACAAAACAGCGTGTAAATTGATTCTGATGGCCAGTAGGACATCAAACTGCATTAACAATTTAAGTACGTATTTTCTTTTAAAGTATAAAAACAATAAATATAATTATATATGTAAGAGGAAAAACGATTGATGGAAATGTTCAAAGTATAGTATGAACATAGTGACTTTAAAGTTAAATATGTTCTTGTTCCAAACATAATTGCTTCGTAGTTGTATGGGCACTAGTAAAGAGGTTAAGACAAACGACGGAAAACAAAACCAACTGGGATAAAATAGTTTACTACCTTCGGATTTCATTAAAGACAGCCAAGTTTCATTTAAGTTGCTATTCGACAAAAATAGTTTTGA
Organism: Sinonovacula constricta; assembly: GCA_007844125.1. Lineage (NCBI taxonomy): Eukaryota > Metazoa > Mollusca > Bivalvia > Cardiida > Solecurtidae > Sinonovacula > Sinonovacula constricta. The sequence continues at coordinate 20,966,146 of CM017560.1, forward strand.
AGAATAACAATCTAATTAAAAGAGAGAAATATATAGACATTTTCAAACTATATGCTTGCATTTCATTTTTATTGGCCAATAAGCCTATAAGAATACGACTTTCTATGATGAAAAAAAAAGCATTTATTTCATTTGTCTAAAACATACTCTACATAATTACATGACACATTTTAAAACTAACTGTTTCACCATCTCCATGCATTCTCTATATGCGTAATAAAAACAAGCGATATAATGAAACACTCATTCCTTATTACAAAACTTAAACACTAATGATACATGTAAAGATATACCCACTCCTTATTTGACATGTGGGTACGGAGCCATTCCAGTGACCGGAAGCATTGCACACGATTGTTTCGCTTCCAATACGCTCGTAACCCGTGTTACAATTGAACGTTTTTAATGAATTGTAGGTTGTTGTATTGTCTCCTTGCATAGACCCATTTCCCGGTCCAGTAATATGTTCACAATTTGAAGTGAATGGGACAGGATATGACAATATCATTTTGAAAACAAAATCCGTTGTCTAAAAAGTTAATTGAAGGTTAAGACTTTAGATCATTAATATTGGCCTGGTATCAGTCATTGGACCGAAGAAGATAAGTAATAATATTATCCTTAAGCCCTTCAAAGACACAAGAAGATACAAAAGATATAATCACACTAAAAACATAAACATGCGTACTTTTGATTTGGCAGATCGGTGCAGATACATTCCAATGACCCGTTGCATTGCAGAAAGCTGCGTCGTATCCAATAATATCGTAGCCATAGTCACAATTAAACCTTTTCACCGCTTCGTACGTTGTGACGTTGTCTCCTGTCATATACCCATTGGTAGGTGCAGAGATATTTCCACAATCTATAATCAAAAGGGGAAATAAAACAAACTTATTTTGTATTGTCAACATAACCTACTGCAATTCCTAAGCGGATTACAGTCTGCTGGACTTGTTTATGTAAATAGTACGAAATTTGATTTGATTTTATGCGCCTGTCGATTGTAATTGATATTATCGAATATATCTGCTTCAATGTACATACACAATGCATGCGCTAATGAATTATTTTTATGTCACAGATAGTAGATAATATATACCAAACGGTATCCATAATAGAAAGCGAGCCCACAAACAGTGTGTAAAGTGGTTCTGATGGCCAGTAGGTCATCAAACTGCATTAACGATTTTAAGTACGTATTTTCTTTTAAAGTATAAAAACAATAAATATAATTATATATGTAAGAGGAAAAACGATTGATGGAAATGTTTAAAGTATAGTATTATCATAATGACTTTAAAATTAAATATGTTCATTGTTACAAACATAATTGTTTCGTAGATGTATGGTCACAAGTAAAGAGGTTAAGACAAACAATGGGAAACAAAATCAAATGGAGTAAGATAGTTTACTACACTCGGATTTCTTTAAAGGCAGCCAAGTTTCATTTTAATTGCTGTTCGACAAAAATAAGCTTCAATAAATACAATCTAATTAAAAGAAGAAATATATACATTATTGAAGTATATGCTTGCATTTTATTCATATTTCCCCTAGAGCATATAAGAATATGCCTTTCTATGATGAAAAAAAGCATTTCTTTCATTTGTCTAAAACATAATCAACATAATTGTATGACACATTTTAAAAATGACTGTTTCACCATCTCCATACATTCTCCATATGTATTAAAAACAACGATATAATGGAAAACTCATTCCTTATTACACAAACTTAAACACTGATGATACATGTATTCCATTTGTCTAAACCATACTGTTTCTGTTTAGAGAGGATCTACAGGCTCAGATATATATTGTCTCCCTGACGCCTCTCTCGAGCCATAATGAGTCCCTGTCGAGAATATCTACATAATCCAGACCTATTATCTATCAACCTAGGCTCAACTGGGTGAATGTGTCATGATACCTCCCTTGGGTATTGTTTGTTCTGTTTCCACAATTTATTTCAAGTTGCAATTCAATTAACGTTTTTCCTTGCATTTGAACAAGTACATTGATCAACAATATTCTTACTTGATCTATTTGTGTCACCGTCTTGGAATAGCGATTGTTACATAGCAGTTATACAGTTTTAGCAGTAAAATGACATGACGTTATGCAAATGTTAAAATTATAGGAGTTGAAAAGTTTTACACAAAATAAAACAAAATCAAATTGTTAAGTCATAAGGAATGGTTACCTTTGATGGTGCAGACAGTGCCAGTTTTACTCCATATTCCAGTCGCGTCGCAACTGGAAGTAGGGGATCCCTCTAGGATATATCCTTTATTACAGATGTACGTCAACGCAGAACCAAACGTGGTTCCATTAGGGTATGTGACATCTCCGTTGGGCAGGGTTATATTTCTTCTACAATCTGCAGACGAGACCGGCACCTTCTAAGTTATCGTTCAAACTTGTTAACCTGTTCTGTCAAGTAATAAGTTAAACCTGTTTCCATGGTAATATTTTATTCATAATATTGCAATGAAGACTTATAATGAATGCACGTTTTGGTGTTACATGTCATATATTTTCAGGCAGTAGTTTCAACGTTAAGTTATAGTTTCATTAAGAGCAGTAGCAATTTATAAGTTTCTACGCACAATCGGGGTGTGCTATTATTTATGCTGTTATAATAACCTTGCTGTTGCAGATAGTTCCAGTACTGGTGTAAACCCGTCATGACAGGTAAACGCCAAAATTAAATTGACTGTGTAATGTGTAATGGCGTTAAGGCTGATGACTTCTTCTTTTGCCTTTTTAACTTAAACATGTAACCATAATGCATGTCTCATTCTTACTTTAATCAGTATATTGTAATATATGGATTTTACTACGTAATTAGATTTGCAGTGTCACGTGTCGGCAATCGTGGTTTTGCTGAGTTTGGAGGCATTTTCATTAGGCATTCATAATATTATTAGATTTTAATTTACTCTTCGGTCAAGTAAGTATTTGTTATGACGTAAAGTAAATAGCAAAGATGAACGAATAACGAGAGTAGAAAATAATTATTTAAACGTGTCTTTTACGCAAGAATAAGAGTTAAAGTAATGGAAGGTGACATGGAGAAGGGTTACTAAAGTTAAAGAGAAGAGTCTCTTTTATTAGTTTTGAATTTTGCGCTGGCCGCTAATTATTATGCATATTGACAATTTCTTATGTCACATATGACAAAGGGTACATTTCACTTAAGTAAATAATCAATTAAAGAAAGGCACAAAATATAGACATATGCTATATTGTAATGTTTTAGGCTTTTGCCTTACAAAAAATTATAATTGTAATTCAAATCACAAATAATGCTTTAAAGTAAGAGAGCTGTGACATTCAGTCCTTTCGAAGATGTTTTTAAAACTAGCAGTGAATAAAGTTTATACACAAGTTAGATCTATGAAGATCGAGTAAGATTTACACACACATTTATTTTACCTTTAATTTTACATTCTGGGGTTGTGAATGACCACTGACCCTCAATCAGACATGTGGACCGTGTTTGGCCAATGAACTGGTACCCTTTATCACAGCTAAACGTAGCATCTGCACCGACATAGGTAACGGTCGAACCGTTTACATAGGTAATTATGCCATGCTCTAGATTTTGCAGTGGTCCACAATCTGTAACATTAACTAAGAGAATTAATAGAGGTATCTGGATTTTTTTTATCCAGATTATATTTTATTTTCAAACATATTGATATTTATTTACAACGATCTTACTAATAGGCTAATAAGCTGCTCAGTTGCGCCATAGATAAAATTGAATTTTGTTAGTTGAAAAAGCATCCTTCCTTATGCGATTTCGATGTTGTGTAATAATTTACTGTTATTGCTCATTACACTACAGTATAAAATAAATCTAGATTCCAAGAAGTCTAACGATATGTTGCATACGCTACGACAATTTAGACAATATAGCCAGTAGCTTAACACATACACAGTAACAAAGAAGAAATAAAACGTGTGCAGACATTTTACCATCAAAACTCGCCTCTTTTACATTCAGGGAATTTGCCTGACCATTGACCATCTGCTTGACATATGGACTGACTGACACCAACAAGCTGGTATCCCGATTCACAGCTGAACGTAACAACTGCATCTTGTGATGTAATTGTTGTACCGTTGACATAGTAAATATCTCCATGGTCTAGCTGGTTCAGATGTCCACAATCTGTCATATATATATATATATATATATATATATATATATATATATATATATATATATATATATATATATATATATATATATATATATATATATATATATATATATATATATATATATATATATATATATATATATATATATATATATATATATATATTAGAGGGTATACAACTGCACTTTAGATCTGTGGAAGGAACTGGTAAAGCAAACTTGTGTTGTTTATTGTTAGATGCGTTAATATTCGGATGAGAGAACTGAGAAATTATTACTTAACACACTTTCTGATAGAAGTAAAATCAGAAAGACGGCATTAGTTCAAGCACACCAATCAGGATAACACCGTTCTCATTTTCTCACTTCACGACATACACTCCGCCAAGATACATGTTTCTTTGTTTCATGATGGTTTGCTTTTGTATACATATTCCACAAGAAACGACTTATTTTCTGAATTGTTGAGAGTCGTGACTCGGCATTACGCAAGCATGTGTCGTTTAAAGTCGGCAAAGCCTTCAAAGGGTGGCAAGAATTTGAACCCGGTTTTGAATCTAACCGTTGCTTGTCCGACATTTTTGTTTTTGTAAAAATGGCGAATACATATCGAGATAATAATGTCATATCAAATAAAATATCGTAGGCAAATTGTAAAATGCCGTCGCTTTTACCCTCTTGCACACAATGTGAAGTTATTATGTTTATCATGGCTCAACTTATGTCAACATAGGTAATATGTCTACAATTAAGCAAAGACAGTTACTCCGACATCGTCAGTTTCCGTTTGTGCCAGGTAACACAAACACTTAATATCTGACAATATACTGTAAAAGCATTTTATTTCGTGGGGCATTTAATTACGTGGAATTCGTGGGAAAGACAATCCACGAATTTAAGTACCAACAATATAAAATCCCCTCGGTTAGACTTTCGAATGCTAGATTTACTCGTAAATCATGTCAACATATTTTTACTAAACAGGACACAAAGCTCAAACAAACAGACGATTTCACCACACTTTATTTACATTGTATTGACATAGAACTTTAAAACATGTTAACGATCATAAGCCATTTAATCTTGAAAAACAATCAACGCTTAGTAATTTTATACTGTATTATCTAAGTAATTTTATACTGTAATATATAAACGAGCACTATAAACTAAAGCCCATCGTACAGGTATTAGGCCTCATTTCGCATCTGTCAAAAATCTAAGGTATTTTTTTTTATTTCGTGGGTAGGGCAATCCACGAAGTCAAGTACCCACGAGTCAAGTGCCCGTCCTCTTCAGACGACGAAATTTCTGCCTCATAGTATTCATATCTGTTCCTAGCAATCAGTTTGGAGAACACTATTGAGAGTGCATACTTTATATCTTACTTAAAAGATTCTCGTCGGCATTCGTACTAGATTGTATGTATATCTCGATGCTATCGTTGGTATTCGTCATTTGTCGTATTATCTCGAAGACAGCTCTCCGATTGTTTTACACAAAAAAAACATAGTAAAATTCGTACTTAACTCGAATAACTACCGGTACATCGAGTTGGTGGGAAGAAAAGTAGAGAAAAAAACAACACATGTCGTAATTTTTAAACATTCGATGAGATCGATGCGACAACTAAAAAATATAGAATATATCATATAAAATCGCGCTCTAGTGTGACAGGGGTACTATAGAGCATACGCTTAATTTTTGGTTTATCTAATACATTTCATGATATGTGATGCCGTCTTCATGTGAAGTGGTTCACATTTAAACATGTTCAACAAAAGATTGGATATTTTGCAACTGAAGGTCAACTGGATATAAATAATATTCACCTATGAATAAATGACAATGAGAACAACAGGTAGTGTTATCTAGAGGAGAACGTGTTACCAAACGATTTCAAAACTTAAAGAAAGGATTATAACAGTATAGCATACAGTCGAAGGTATCACAACTTTACACACAAAATCAATAATTCACAAACGTTTATTTAGCTCCACTTCGTAAACAAGAAAATTTTACATGTATGTTTTAACATTAAAACACGTTGTCCGACGCACAACAACAATGGATAATCTGATTAAAAGTGAAATGAAGATATACTTGAAAACGCTGCCTTCGCATATTTTTGCGAACTGCCAAAATATCATTTCAAACACGCCTTGGATCAAGTTCGTTTTTTGAACCAATATGAAGGAAGATTATTGAACGAGCATATATTAAACTGCTTATATTAAAGAATAAATTCTGATTGAATCATGTGGCTTGACGTTGCTAAATTGGTACATGGTACGTTATTGATATGCGAAGTGGAATTGATACAAACAGATTATAGGTCCTCGAATCATCTCGGCCACTTTTACCAGACAGGCTTGTCCGTCTTTTGTCGAGAATTGACCTGATTACTATAACAGCCAAATAACAAATTTCAACCGCATTCTATAAAGGGCTTACAAAAAACAGTGCAATGTGAGTAATCTCACCCATACGTGCACCCACACATATATGTCAGTCATCGATTCAAGTATGAAGGAATTCCAATGAAAGAAGGGAAGATATTAGCACAATAGTTTGCTATGAACTTATTACTATAATTTCAGATTTAGCGTATTTATCTTACATTTATGCACAACTACTTTATCATTTTTATCAATCAAGTATGAATTAAAAATGAGCTGTAAAATAAGCGTAGACTATTTGCAAAAGATACTGCTTACAGACGGACAGATAGACACAGACAGACAAATAGTAGGGCAACGTGCGTCCTATTATAGAACAAACTCTGGAGAACTTAACAAGAGAAACAAAGTTAAAAAATATTATTGTTTGGTTACAAATAAGAGTTATCTCAAAACTGAAAATATTATGGCAGTCTGCAAAACAATTCAACAAATTCTCACTTGGTGTAACCTTTGTAGCATAACGGTGTAACGTCATTACCTAACATTAGAAAATGTTGAATAAAATTTGATTTTTCAATTTAATTAATTTAACTGATATATGTACTGGCACCGTGCTTTTGCAATAATAACTTCAAACAAATCTTAGTGGATAATTGTTTTCCATTTGTTCTGTTCACTTTATTCAAAGTCGTTTAACTTGATTTACGATATGTCAGCTATGTTTATTTGATGTATGCATAACAGTAGTTTGAAATGGTAAAAAGTTATTTATATTGTAATGTTTTGAGACACATGCGAATAACAACTAAAAGTGCCCAATGGGTCATCGGACTTTGCAGCATACGAAATATGGAATTGTTAAAAGCATTGTTGTATTTTTACACATTTACCTGAACGACATATAGCCCAAGCGAGTCTCCAACTACCATCCGACAGACATACGTTAATATTAAATCCGACTAACGTGTATCCTTCAAAGCAGCTGATTCTCACACGAGTGCCAGCTGTGATATCCTTGTTTGGCGAAATATTGCCGTTCACTACATGACCAGGTTTGCAAACTGTGAATGCAAAACGACATATAAAGGTTACAGAATTAAGTGCAAAATTGCATATAAAGGCTACAGAGTAAAATGCACAACGACATATAACGGTTACAAAGTTAAATGCAAACCGACATTTAAAGATTAAAGTGATAAAAGCAAAAATGACATATGCACATTATAGGGTTGGACGCAAAACGACATATGAAGTTTACATAGGTGAAAGCAAAATGGCATATAAAGGATGCAGATTGTTAATACAAAAGGATATATAAAGGTTACATAGTTAATTGCAAAGCGACATATAAAGTTTACAGTTATAAAGGCAAAACGACATATACAGATTACGGAAATGAATGCAAACGACAAATAAAGGTCACAGAGTTAAATGTAAAACGACATACGAAGGTTAGAGAGTTGAATGAAAAACGGCAAATAAATGTTAAGTATCTAAATGAAGAACGATATATAAAGGTTACATGGTTACGAGCAAAACGACATATAAAGGTTACAAAGTCAAATGCAAAACGACATATAAAGGTTACACACAGTTAATGCAAAACAGGAAACAAACGTTACAGTGTTTAATGCAAAATTGCATATAAAGGCTGCAGAGTCAAATGAAAAACCAAATATAGAGGTTACAGAGAGATAAATGCAAAACGGCATATAAAGGTTACAGAGTTAAACGCAAAACGGTACCTAAAGCTTACAGTGTTAAATGTAAAACGGCAAATAAGTATCACAGAGTCCAATGAAAAACGAAGTCGTTGATTATTCTTTTCATTGTATGCTCAAAAATGAAAATCCCCCTTTTTAATGCAATTAATCTCACCAATGCTATGCTGTTGTTTTCTGTTCTTTCCTTCTCATTTCTAGTTGATAAAAATGTCTGTACAAAACGAAATAAGTACCTGTCGGGACAATGCACAATATATATTTTTATTCCGCTGTCAAATCTTTTATGTGTCGAATAAATCATTGCCGGGTAAACTAATCTTTATCTCGTCAATACATTACGTGGTCAGAGAATGCACATTAATACCAAAACAGTGATGACATGATTTCACATGCCAGGTAAGGTTTATGTACGTTCAAGCTGTATGGTTATTATTGTTAACAATCTGTTAGTGTGAATGTTTATACGCGATTAAATACATTAAAAAAGATTATCTTGCTCCGAATTTTGTTTTGCAAATTCTTCCTATAAATTAAAAGCGCCAATTCTTCGAAAAATCATGTTATGAATGCGTACTTTATTATTGGTAATCATCCGAAAATGCATTATGGTGCATTCCGAGCAGATACAGTGATAAAGACAGTATTCGGAGGGCATGCACAAGTAAGCATTGACAACGTTCATGTTGTGTTAAATATAAATATCTGCAGCATCTCAAACTCATCTGAAATCTAACAGATTGTGTGTTGATCAGTTAATTATCAATGCTTAAAATGTTGATATTAGTTCCTTTTATACAATTATTTAAAATTGCCGTTTAATATATTTTAAAAACATATTGCCTTGTAGTTTATTCCAAATGATAGATCTATTTCTTTGGGCTTATTTATTCTATGCACATTAACCGATTTGAGTAATGTGTTTAGTCTTTCTTCTTCCTAATAACTCACGTACATATTTACTATTATTCTTTTTTTCAAGCAGAATAAAAAGAATAGGTAACTAGTATCGAATAGGAAAGTCTGTCTGGTTTACTTCGGAAGCGAATTTTGGCACGCTAACGCTCGCCAAGATAAACATTTCCAGGTAAAGATTCCTTCTCCTAGCACTAACCATGTATTCTCTATATTCTGATAAAAGAAACCCGTCTATCGTTATTTATCTTACCATATTTTATTGGTTTTATTTAATGACCAAATGTTTGCGTGATATATAATATTAATCTTAAACGGATTTTGTTATTTCAAATGCACTGCAAGTCAGACCGAAAATATTCACCTATCCGTTTAGTAATCAACATGCATATTATTTTCAAATGTATGAAAGTTACATTAAGTAGGTTTAAAAAAACAAAACAAAAACAAAAACAAACAAAAAAAAAAAAAAAAAAAAAAAAAAAACAACAACAACACAGAATTATGATATGTATGTCAAACTTTCTTTCGTACAATTGGCTTCAACATTTAACATAAACTACTTACGTTTTTTACATTCTGGATGCGGGGTTGTCCAGTTCCCATCCTCTTTACATGTAGATTGATTAGCACCAATCAGTTTGTACCCTTCAACACAGCTAAACGTTACAATGGCACCGACTGTGGCACTGCCATTTACGCTAAAGAACGATACATTGCCATTGGCCAGCTGGTTCACAGGTCCACAATCTATAACATTAACATTGCATCCTTACGATTCAGAAATTTGCATCATTAAAATGTGTTTGGGATCCAAAATTATCCACTGTTATTTAATTTCATTCAAAGGGTAAGCAGAGTTATCCACATAATACACTTTGTTTTCACGAGCTCATTCAAATAAAGTTCAAATAAAGGTTGAATATAAGCTAACATTAACCTGTAGAGTAATGGGAAAAGGATGTTGTTAAGATACTACTACTCGAGTGCAGATTTGAAGGAACAATAAACATTAAAAATGCTGAAAGATCCGGTCTACAATATTTCATGGAAATGGTGTTTATTCGTGCATAGCGTAGCAGAGTTATTTGACAATAAATTTGTTTTCACAAGTACGTTCCAATGAAGCGATGAATTATGAACTTATTTCATAGTCATTGGTATGTCTTTAACCGAATCATAAGTTGAATATACGTATAAACTAACCGAAATAACATTAGGAATGTGGATAGGTTTAAAGGAACAGATACTCGAATGCAGCTTTAAAAAGACAACACACAAATACCAAAACACTCGCAGAATGTCGCATTTACTTCTTACATTTTGACATTCTACAAAACCATAACCAAGGCAGAAGGGTGTAATTTAACACTTCTAAGATAAACAATGAGATTCACATTCTCAATTGCAACAAAGCGCGACCGCTACATCTAATGTGTCACTATTCCTATCGCCAATATGAAGAGTTACTTCACTATGCAAACATTAACCAGAAGATCAGTTGTTAAGACCTTATATCACACCTTTGAATTTAAAGCGTTTTGATTGGCCGAGCGCTGGTCATGGAAGAGTCGATATAGTGATATGAACTCGAGAATGTTTTCACTTAGCACTGAGAACATAATAATCACGGTCGTGTTCTTTTTACTCGCAATATATTACGTCAGGTAAACGTCTGGTAAAGTAATCGACAAATTGTCTGGGTGTATGGTGATGATGTGCAACATTGGTAGCAGTGAATGCTTTTCGTGATTATCTGTCGAAGGAAAATGTTACATTGAGGAAATGAACGTTGGCGAATTGGTTCTACGTCATTGAAAGTTAAGTATGATAATGAAAGTGCGGATGGCTTGTTGTTGAGGTAGAACAATGACAGCGTAATTTAATAGGAAATGTGATATAACATTACCCATGTCTTTAAAACTATATATTAACCTCAACACAAGTCTTTGTTTGTATAATATCTTATCTTTGTTCGTGAAGTCATCGTAATAGTCAGGATACATCTTAGAGAAACACTGACATACCACATAGTCCAGCACAACTTTAAACTCGCGATAAAACGCCTTATTTATGAATATCGTATCTATTCGATAGTCGGTCTACGTTGTTAAGTCTCTGGGTCTTTAATTTTGATGCCTTGCCAATAACAAAATAAAGTAATATAGCTATACAAAACATTACTGTGTCGGTGCGATGTGTATCAAAACAATTTAGTGTATCAAAAGCAATTAAGTAGTCTACTAATAGTGTTAGTAAAATATAACTAAAGAAACCAACATCCATACGTTAATCGTTCAATAGTTTAAGAAGAACCATACTCTTGTCGGTCCGAGTCAACGAATTTTATATAAATCAAACATTTTAAATTCAGCCTATACAAACACAGTACTTTGTGCTCAATATCATTATTACAGTATTTAAACACGCGATATGTTATATCATCTTTCTAGTACTATATTCCCCGACCTGAATAAGCAACACATTAAACAAACGACTTACACACCTTTTTGTTGAAGAAAATTTCCCATAAGCTCTGTTTTAGTAACAATGTCATTGATTGTGTTACCTGGATTTGTAGCTGTTGGATTCGTTGAAAAAGGTGTTGCGCCATTTGTCGGTGAAACAGTGGAGGTCACATTATGATAGTGTAGTGGTGAAGACGATGAACGTACGCCAGGAGCAAATCCTTAGTAATAATAATAATAATAATAATAATAATAATAATAATAATAATAATAATAATAATAATAATAATAATACAATAATTATAACAATTATACAACAATATTTATAACAATACCACAGCTATTACCACTACTACTTCTACTATTACTACTACTACTACTTCCAAAACTACTCTAACTACTACTACTAGTACTACTACTTCACTGCTGCTACTTCTAAATCTATCACTATTACTTCTAGAGTTACTTTTACTCCTACTACTACTACACTACTACTACTACTACTACTACAACTACTACTACTACTACTACTACTACTTTTACTACTACTACTACTACTACTACTACTACTACTTCTACTACAACTACTTGTACTACTTCAACTTTTACTATTTATACTACTAATGGTAGTTCATTTTGTAATGTGTTTGTTATTTCACAACTGCATGCACATGCACATAACAGTTATATTTTATTGATCAAGAGTTATCCACCCCTTACCATGGCGGTCATGTTATTTGTTGCTATGATATAACAAAGGATTATTGTATAATATACGGACATCAATTCAATCGTTTTGAACATAATTTATTGTGTATTATATTTTTTTTATTAACTACCAGTATGAAAGAATATTATGACATGTCATTGACCACAAACTTAATACCAGCTCTTAACAGAATAAGTTTTAGGAATAAGCTAGAACAAAACTGACGAGGTCTGCTACTTTGGTGTTTATGTAAAACAACTTCTTCGGCCCGTATCCATTGTAATAGTGCTTATACCAGCGAGATCATCAAAACTAAATATCATTTTTCTTACTATTCTGCTCTCCATGAACAACACGTCCTTCCAGTAAACAAAGTAGATACGCGAGCCATAAAACTATACATCTCGGACTCAGCATTTCATCTGATTTTGGACAATATCACTCACCTGTTAAAAGTAAACCTGCATCCATGTAGAGAAAGAAATACATAAACAAACAAAACAAACCAAAACTGTGCCACTATTCAGAAAATGTGACTGAAACTATAATAGCTATTATCATAAATAGCATATTAGCTGTCGCGAGCTTATCAAGAAATTACACGTTTTTCGATGTAAAATCATTTTGCGAATACATGTGTATGTATCATCCAACTAATCAAGTTCAAAATAAAATTACTTCAAAATATAATTCAAAAAGTGTAAATATCTTACTTAAAGTCGAATACAATGCATGTATGTCCTTTCTCCGATATCACAGAAATGAGCGACCTACTAAAGTTTATCTTGAAGGGGAAGTCTTGGAGATAACCAGAGCATAAATAAATTAGACGAGAAGGAGATAAAGACACGTTGGATGTGTCTACTGGAACAGAAATGCACTGTCTTTTTTGTCAATACCTTATAAACCTGTATTTTATAATGTTATGTTCTTTTCTTTTTAATCACAACTACGAAAAACAAAGAATTCAAAATTGTATGCTATCTGTGATTATTTTTGTTCAAAATTTTTATAATATCGTCCCTGTAGAACTTACCTGTCACCGCGTGAATTCAAGTCCCGATCGTTGTCATAGCCCAAATGTAGCAAAGGTTTGTCAGGTTTTATGCGGTGCGCCGATGGTTATATTTAGATATTTGTTAAGGCAGCACTTCGAAATAAAAAAATGCATGTTCCTTGATATTCTTGTTAATACATACTTTGCATAAAGAATACGGCCAGATTTGAGTGCACAGTATGTAGAACGTCGGCTACACATACAAAAGACCCCAGTTTAAAAACAGGTTGCAAAATTTTTAAAGTCGTAAAATGGCGAATAATATAGCTCCCTTGCTTTTTCGTAAGCAAATATAACGGTATTTCTTCCGTAGCTCTTTGATTTTGCCAATCTAACAATCTGACTTTCCCTTATTTATATGAATTCAGGAGTTTCATTGACGTTAAACTATTTCTTGTAAAAATCACTATTTCATAAGAGTTTATTTACAAGTCAACTGTTTATATTTGTACTCTCTTTTTAAGAAAAACAACATAACGCTTTATATTAGTGTAAATGTATTTCTTTGGATAAAACTTTAATAATATAATAATAGTATCAACGTTTTTTTCCAGGCTTTGTTTTTAAATATAAACTACTTTCAGTTTTCTCCATTTTCTTCAAATTTAAACATGCACCAGATACGAAAGCTATAGCAAAATTGCAATGCAGGTTTAACCATGGAATCATAATTGTTATTATAACATAATATGCCTGAGAAATGCAATATTCTTAATCTTCTGTAAGCTTTGGATATAGTTTTAACGAATCTATTTATATAATGACTTATTTATATTAATATAAAAGGAATATACTCAGTAACATGACTGGCAATAGGTTATGTCTCAAACAAACGACGACATAATATGTTTATTTTTATTGACACCTTAAAAACCCAACAACTGTACATAGAAACAGACCAACATGTTTAAGCATACGCGAACCAAAAACAAAGTAAGTTGATGACATCCCGCTTCATACATATGCTCGACAGATACAAATGTCTTGTACCGCCTTCTAAAGTTTGATTTTACATTCGGGTGATGCGAAAGACCAATGTCCATCCACCTGACACACGGACTGACTGTCACCAATCAGTTGATAACCTTCATCACAGCGGAACCTGAAATGAGCGCCAACATCTGTTACAGAGGTGCCGTTGACATAGGTAATATTGCCGTGATCCAGATGTCGCAAATGTCCACAGTCTGAAGAAATGTCGGCTTCTTAGTTCAATGTACACGGTTTTAAGTTAATGCATGGGTTAGTTTTAGCATTTTCAAATTGCTGTTTTGTGTGCGCGCCGTTGTGTGAACATAATCTTGATTTGAACAAATCGAAGGTATTAAAAAGAGCTCCTCTGGGTCAGATGCCAATGGTACCTCATAGCGCTGTTTTATGAGATATAAGCAAATAAAACCTTTTTAGAGAAACAGGCATTGTATTGATGGGTAGATGTAATGTATTAAATTAACTGAACTGAAATAATAATTAGACAATTTGTATTTTTAACTGTATCACTGCAATATATTTACCACCTTATCATAAGTCTGATACAAAATACAACACACATTAATAAAATGTTGAATTGAATGTTGTTTTGAGTGACGTTGTCTTAAGTAAAGTCAGGTCTACATGCGGAAAGTCACTTTATATTTTTTAATACAAAAATCACGTTCCGCATATTGTTATTCCTTCTTATCTCCCACATATTCCCAATCATATAGAATATATGACAAGTCCTATAAGCATTGCAATATATACCAAACTTCGAAAAGGCACAGAACAAAGGTATTTTACATGCAAGCCAAGCGAAAAATAAGAACAAATTTGTGATGAGTCATTTAACGAAAAGAGCAAACCCGACAGTTACCGCCTTGGAACGGTCAGTCGGCAATATGGACCGACTGGGGTGTTAGAAACATCTCCCAAATTCGGGGTCATTAGACTGTTAACAAATTTAACTATTAATGCATGTGAACAATACTTTATTTTCATAGTTTCTTGACTTATGACTTGGTTAAGAAATGTGTGCATAAAATAAAAGAGATGAGAGTGCTAATCAAAACAATGTAAAAGGTGGAATCTACATTCAATGACTTACATGTGTACCTTTTATCCTACATTCCGGGACGTCAGCTGACCAATGTCCATCAGGTTTGCATATTGACATAGCGTCGCCAATAAGGTTGTATCCTTCATCACAGGTGAACGTGACAACTGCGCCGAACGTGGTAATGCCTTCGCCGTAAATGTATGATATTCTGCCGTGCGATGGATGGTACAGGCGTCGACAGCCTTGAGTTTTTAAGCAAATATATAGTAAATGTTTTAAAAAGTTCATACCATACTTAAATGCATTTTGGTATGAGCAAATATTTAAGATGTACAGCCAATAACGAAACATGTTCTCTAGCCTGAAGTTAGTTTTTTCGACGATCTTTTTCCTTGGTAGAACCCAATTTGGTACAAATGTGTGTAAAGTAAATAGTCTTGCCATAAACAACGTTTGTTATGTCGAGGCTTGAACCACGCATGTCATACAGAAGTTAAATATTCAGGCAATTTTCATACCAATTTATCCAAACTCTTTACCTCTTTTGCACTCAGGAAATGGGACTGCCCAATGCCCATCTGGCATGCACTGGTTTCGAACAAATCCAATTAATGTGTATCCGTCATCACAACTGTAATCAACTATCCTACCGGCTGTGACATTGCTGCTGGGCGTAACATGGCCGTGAGCAAGATCCACGGGCTTACAGGCTACAACATGTCAAGTAGTTATTTATTATATTTAGTTTGTCTTTTAATCTTTACGCCATGTGTGTTTGGCTAATAATATTTATCTTAAATATACGAACCTCATACTTTTAATAATAAAACGGCAGTTATCCGAATGGACAATCGTCCTAAGTTGAAACTTTTCTACAGCAGAAACAAACTTTTCTACACTAACTGTTATGATTTGGCTTCGCAGTTGTAAAATTATCTATAAAGATTAGAACTTAGTTAGAAAGAAATTATCATAGGAAAAAGTGCGCAAAAACGTTCAAGTCGATTTCGTAATAGTTCTGACTCACTTATCTCGCATTCTGGAAGTAACGCTGACCAACGACCATCCGCCTGACATGTAGACTGATTGTCGCCAACCAGCAGATATCCTTCTTCACAACTGAACGTAACGATAGCGCCGAATAAGGTAGAGTTTAAGCCACCAACATAAGAAAAACTCCCATTTCCAAGCTGGTTCAGATGTCCACAGTCTGTAAAATAAACGCCTGGTCTTTAAATTTATTAAGTATATTTTTTATTAAGCGCCGTCTTGTCTAACTCAGATTGTAGATTCTAGGATGTAGAGTGGTAATAATACAATTTGCAAAGCCAACGTGGTTTATATATAAGAACATTTTATATCCTTAACCAAGGCTTTACTTTGTAAGATCTCATTTTCACAAATCGACAAGAAGGTCAAACATTAATAAACGAAAATAAATCTTTAAGTTTTCAATAAATTAATGGTACATATTACGGATAACCTATCATTATTCTCGCCACTTTATGTGCTGTACAGTCAGCTGAATTTTACAGCCGTGAATTGATGAATTTTCCATTTTCTAAACCTTTTGCGAGAAAACTGGAAACAAACTCTGACACAGCCAAACAGTCGGCCTTCAATATTTGTATTGACCGCAGACTTCTTAGTGATTATGCTAAACACAACATTGATTTCTTGGGAAGGTTAATAAGAAAGGTTTACATTACATGGCCTTCAGTTACACAAGATTAGGGGTTTTTTTTCTCAAATGCTGATGAGTTGAATTGTTACTGCCATATCTCATTTCCCACGAGCATATAGTGACAATGAAGCCTGTCTGACCTCCTTCCCCTACCCGCCTCTTGCTGTTTCAGACACATGCCATTTAACCATTGTATTCCGTTTTGTGTTACTTGTTTAATCTCGATCATACGGATGTACTTTGTTTTACGATTGTGTTCTTTTTCTGATCAATAGCTTTCAATAAAAGTGTTTGCATTTACAATCCAGGCGACAAAAGCTTACAGTCAAGCTGATTTAGCGTGTTACCTTGCATACTATTGTATCTTTTGTTGTCAGGTATGGTGTAAGGCAGTTATGTTAAGCAATTCACCAATGTATTGAAAGTTATAGAGAAAGTTATAAAGCTGTTTCATTTGCACGCCTATAATCAGGATATGAAAGTCTCGAAACTATTGTTGCTGTCTCTGGTTACCAGTTTTCTTCATTTTGCTGTTGTAGATGTAGGTGTGTGGCATGAATGTGATAATACAAGAGATACAATATTTAAACCACAAAGCCTCGAAATTACAATGAAGGTGAAATATGCGTATGCTTTTTATCATGACTCGTTCATGCTGAATTCTTCTGTCAAGATATGTGTGAACATCAAATGATTTGTTCTAACCTTTACATACGTGTCGAGAAATCTTAATAATAGCTAACATCGTTTATTTTTAATACGGTAATTGAATCGATAGGTATCCATGGAAACCCTGTTTGCAAGATTATGGTTATATGGAACATACTTGGTCCAGTTGTCTCTCTTTTGAAGCCTGTCAGAATTATTTTTCTATCCTTGAACAATATGGTGTTGAAATCCTAATTGTACAATTAATCATAAACCATATAATTTGCCTATATGCTATGTGAAATAATAGTAAGAGAATCTAATATGTTGAGATATTATTTACGTCTCGTGTGATTTTATGTAGTTAAGAAACTTATGGAATATAACTTATAAGGAAATATAGTTAATTTAATGCATTTGTGTAAAGAATGATACTTATTTATTTTGTTAAGATCAGCAGTTTTATTGCACTTATTGGACCTACCTTCACATGGTATTGTTTTCGAGCTACTACGTGTAAGTTTTCAGTTTACCAGTTCTAAATCGTTTTTACTCGTCTGTCTCGAGAGACCTTAGATTTCTTCACATTGTTTATTTTGTTATTGTAATGTAACGTGTGCAGTGACTCTACAGCAATATCCCCGATGAGACACAACTTCTGGCAGGATTTGTTACCGATTCCAATGAATAGCATTGGTATCTCATAATTTAAATAATTTCAAACAATACTGCCATTTGTTCTATGTACTTGTTTCTTTTACTCCAAAATATTTTCAGTAATCTTATCAACATTCACCTAAAGAGGGGTCCATAATATCTACACATAACTAGGATATAGTCTATTATATACTTGTAGGCAGATGACCTAGCAGAGGCAAATACTAGCTTTATATTATCTTATGAAGCAGAGTAAAAACAGTATTCCGTTTATCAATTGGTGTTAATAGTTAACAGTTCAATGCTATGAAAAAACCAGAAACAAGTCGGATCACCGAACAGTAAAATGAGATATAATTTCACAAAGTTCTTAATGAATAATAATTAAACAAGAACCTACGGCTTGATCATAATAATTGATACAATGAACTTAAGACCAAACTGAAATCACCATATGGATTAAGTTTGGAGCTTCGATTTAGCTGTATCTTCTTCTACTCACCTATGATCTTACATTCTGGGATCGGGGCTGACCAATGACCATCTGCCTGGCATTCTGACGTATTGTCACCAACCACCTGGTATCCCTCATCACAGATGAACGTAACAACAGCGCCGAGTGTGGTTATACCATCGCCATAAATATATGAAATGTTTTCGTGTGTTAGATGGTCTAGACGTCCACAGTCTTAAAAGTTAAACCAGTCACATTCATATGAATCAAACGGATATATTTGTTTAAATAAATAAGAAAAGTGTAATACGGAGAAACAATCTTCAATTTCCCGTTTTAAACAAAACATCTACTGTTTTTGTTTTTGATAACGATGTATATTTTAATAAAAGAGCATTTGTCTGTGTTTCTAAGCTAATACCAAACTCGCTGGGTCTGATAATTTCTTATATAAATTAATCTACTTTGCAATTGGACCTTTGATACGGTCGTGACAAGAGTAATGCTTTGAATAAGCTAATCGTAAAGAAAATCAACCCATCCATTCACTTTGAGGGAAAAATACATTGCACATCTAGTTTTCATTACAAAAGCTAAAACACTAAATACTTGTAACAAAGTAACACCAAGTAACCCGGGTTAAGATTATGACATTGCCTGCCAGAACTGAATATATTAGTATTGCAGAAAGTCTCTGGGAAGATAACTACTCACCGACTTGGCATAATGGAAGTGAGACTGCCCAATTTCCATCTGGCATACACCTGTTTCTGCTAAAGCCAAAAAGCGTGTACCCTTGTTCACAACTGTATTGGACTTGCACACCAATTGAAGTATCATTGTACGGCGTCACGCTGCCGTGAGCCGGATGCAGAGGGCTGCATGCTATAATGGACAGTGAATATTGTAGATACTGTAACTTTTAGGTTTCCTCATATGTATGTTTGTGTCTATTGCTGCACATGTAAAGCTTATTTAAAATCCTTAACGCACGATCAACAATGCACATATCGTTTTTCATTTACTTATATCGCCCAGATGGATTGCTGCTGCAAAATTAATTAATGAGACTGGAGTTATAGGTTATAGGTTCGAATAGATAAAGTATATTGCAGAAATGTTGTTCCAAGGTTGTTGCACAAGTTTGTAAATGTCTCGTCACATATATGTTGTAACTATTACATTTAACTGGCACCTTTAATCTTTGCCCTGTGCCTTTTGAAATTTTAATATATGTTGCAAAGCTTGTAGTTTGTTATATTTTCGTATTTTGATAAAACTTGTTTGTGATTTTTCCTTCTTTTGTAAAGAGCTTGATGCTGGTATTTTTGTCTAAGAACCAGACGAATATTTTACTTTTTTAAAGTTCAAGGATAAACATGCGCTTTTCATGAGACACAACACTCAATAACTGTTTAAAAAAGTCTCAGAAAATTATGGACATACTTGGTGTAATCAGCAATACATTCTCTTAGATTTTTGCTTAATTGGAAGATTAGACAACATTGTGATGTCCTCCTTTTTCTGGAAAATCGATTAAATAAATGCGTCTAGTACTCTAACATAACATTTTACCTCCTGTATGATCAAGGAATATTTTCCTCTAATTGTGGAGTTTTTTAGCATTCATACTCATTTGATTTTTTTCTGACAGCTGTCTGATTTGGTGTGGGTCGATACTCTGACAGTTTGTGTACATCTATGTAGAGTGAACATATATTTAAAGGCAATCAAGCGGAGAATATTATTAAAATCATGAAAGCGATTGCAAAATCGTAACCGATGTATAAAATTACCTTTGATCTTGCAAATTGTCCCAGTGTTATTCCACGTTCCAGTCGAGTCACAGCAGGACGTATTTGAGCCCTCAATTGTAAATCCGTCTTGACAGGAGAACGTCAACATGGATCCGAAAGTTGTTATACTTGGGTATGTGATATTGCCATTATTTATGGTCAGACTTCTTCCACAGTCTATGGAAAATTACCGTTTTATAAAGTTAATACATATAATAAAAGTATTAGATAAGCTCCATCTAAATATCCACTGTTCAGAATGAATCATTCTAAAAAAATATTTATCACATCCCATGGAGTAAGATTGTATGTTTTATCAAAATGAGATCGGTCAAATCTGCCAATGATGAGAATATTACCATACCAAGTCTTTACAAATCTTGCAATTACCTTCTCCGTTAAAATATAATTGTCAGAATGAACCTACATAAGCAGTAAATAAATTTTTTAGCTTGGCTCTGCTCTTTTATATTAAACAAAAAATCAGTAAAACCACTAGAATATTTAATTAAAAAGAAATTTGTAACATCACATAAACGATTTATGACGCAATTTTCCCCTTGAATTTACTTGAGCCCTACACGATGATATCACATTAAATTTTAAGTTTTGTTAGGGATTGGGATTTGGCGGCATTTTTGCCGATACTGTGCAGCGACATTTCTATCAATATAAGTTTTGCTATAATGCATGTATGTGACCATGGCATGGGTCGCGTAAGATCTAAAACATATTTAATGCTTTTGTACGTTACGATTTGCACTAAATTAATAAAACACATATGGCGATGTAGATTTATTTTTTATTTTTTAACAGTGCATTTTCTTTAATTAAAGTAATATCGATTATAACTTTAACACTAAGAAAAGAAAGTCAATACACGACAAGGTGATTTTTCTATGTACATAGTGCAAAATGGTTATTCGAAAGAAATGTATTACAAATTATTTTACATTGGAATATTATATGTTACAAACATGAAATTTCCTAAAAAAGCACAACACAAAAATCAATTATACAATTTATTTTCAAACGGTACTTACCTTTGATCTTGCAGACCGTGCTTATGTTATTCCACGTTCCCGTCGAGTCACAATATGCAGTATTGGGGCCCTCTAGTGTATACCCTGCATCACATGTGAACGTTAACTTTGAACCATAGGTGCTTCCGCTTGGGTATGAAACATCTCCATTGGCGAGCGTAATTTTTCTTTCGCAGTCTGGAATTACGAGGAATTTAAATCGTAACATATATCTATCGATATGAAATATGATTGAATAATTTTAGATATAATAATAAAACGTCAACACCAAAAATGATATGATTCGGGTAGAGACATGAATGATGTAGGAGAGAGAGAGAGAGGAAGAGGGAGGGCAATAGAGAGAGAGTGAGAGAGGGGGAGGGAGAGAGGGAGAGAGGGAGAGAGAACATGGCAGGAAAAAAAGCCACAGAACAACAATAACCCTCTTTAAATGTTCAATGCAAAAATAGTCTGGCTGGGGTGGACCATTGCATCTGATATGTACAAACTAACCTTTTATCCTACATATTGGAACCTGAATTGACCAACGTCCATCTGCCTGACATGTTGCCATATTGCCTCCAACAAGATAGTATCCCTCATCGCAGCTAAATTTGACAGCCTCACCAAACGTGGTTTTGTTTGTACTATTGACATAGGAAACGATTTCATGAGCAAGGGGTTGAGGAGGTCCACAGTCTGCAAAATGTAATTTGTTTTTATATAAAAGCAGAGGTATACTTCTAAATAATTAGTTTTAATCGTATGCACAGGAGTAGCAATAAATACATCACTTGTAAAAAATACAGACATTTATTGACATCAATATAATGCTTGGCCCATGTTCTTGCAGCAGTAGGGGAACAAATTAGCCTTCATACATCGTTTATTGTCAATATAACGATGCTCGTTCGCAACAGCGTTGTTTTGCGTCAAATCACATGTGCTCATAAATTATACTAAAAGACCAACCGTGAATACAAGTGTTTTAAATAACAACAGTAGGGGTATATATCTTTGGATTACAACTAGTGTATTTCTAGATTTATAGTGATAATATCGTCAACTTCATTATTGTAGTTTATTTGAATTAAAAAAAGAATTCAGACTTTCATCAAGAAAGTGGACAATTTATTAATTGAGCTTGCATCAGCTTTGACTTTATTTCAGATAAATGACTTATTGATCTGTTTGTTGGATATATATATCGTAGTAATTTGTAACTTGTTTGTATAATACAATTTATTGGAAATATTGTTGCTGGATTTCATTTTCTCTTACGCAATTAATCGTAACAAAATACATAAGCATATTGTAATTCATGGTACATGCAACTTGTATTTGACAAGGGTTTGAGTATCCAAAACAAAGTTCACATTCCATTCATAACGTGTCTTAGTTACCTTCCCGAATCTGTAATATTTTCTGTAAGTCACTTCAATGCTATGAAAGGCAATGTATTTGTCCACAAGTGCTCAAAAAGTAACAGCGTCTACGTTTTGCTGTTTATTTTACTCGCCGATCTTACGGAGACATTAAAGAACTTCATATATAGTCCATGGTAAATCATTTTATTTCCGTATTACCGACACTTTTATAATTCTGTTTATAATAGGAAATGAGGGAGATATCGTACATATCGCATCAACAACTATATTTTACCAGATGATACTAACATAAGATTACCTCTTCAATGTTGTAATCTAATCATCCGTTTAACAATTCTTAATTTTTAGCCTCACCATGACCAGAGAGTTCTGCGCCAAGTTTATTTCGTGATGTAGCGCCTGCTGATATTCTACAATCCTGTTTTCCAATAAGGGCTTAGGTAATTTTAACTCTAGTAAAGCCCCCGAAATATTCTTTTTAGCCTTTTTAATATCTTCTGAACAAGTGCGGTCAATATAGAAACTATACAAGCGAGGATTCAGCTACATAATATGTACTCTATGCAAAAGATTTAGCTCAAGGAGATACACACTAAATCGTTTTATTTTTATTCATTCAACTTATTAATTCCATTCATATTTTCTAATGTTATTACCAGAACCAACCACAGAAAATTATACTTGAATTCCCTGTAAAATTATTAAACAGTTTTATCCAGTTTCCGAATATTAACGACAGTCTATTTGTTCTCAATTAAAATAATTAAACTGATCACTTAGTGTTTTTAGCTTCGTAAATAAGGAATAAGTAGTCTTTGTGTGAGAACAAAATAAAACTTCATATTACATATCTAAAGGATATATTCAATACATGGGCAAAACTAAAATTAATTATAAATATTCACAATTGTTCATCAGATATGTATCTTCTTCTACTCACCTATGATCTTACAATCTGGGACCGGGAATGACCAATGACCATCTGCCTGACATTCGGACGTATTATCGCCAATCAGCTGGTATCCCTCATCACAGCTGAACGTAACAACAGCGCCGAGTGTGGTGATACCATCGCCATAAATATACGACATATTTTCGTGTGCTAAATGGTCCAGACGTCCACAGTCTGAAATGCATTAATTCAGACCTGTAATTAAAAAGCGCTTTAAGATGTGCACTTACTGCACAACACCAGTTTGTAGGCTCATGAACGGGAATTAATCAGGATAAACACCTTACTTGCGGTTTTTATCTGTTTGGCTAGTTGCGCTTTTGGCAATTCTAGCAAATATTTTAATGGGGATATTTGTATAGAAGCAGTGGTATTCAACAATATATTCTACTTTTCTAATAACTTACCGACGGTACATAATGGAAGAGGGACTGCCCAATTTCCATCTGGCATACATCTGTTTCCACTAAAGCCAAATAGTTTGTATCCCTGGTCACACGTGTATGTAACTCGCACGCCAATTGAGGTATCGTTGTTTGGTGTGACGCTACCATGAACCGGATGCAGAGGTGTGCATGCTACAAGAATCGTTCAGTTTTGAACCTGATGTTGTAATGCTTTTCAAAATATAATGTGATATAAAGAATCATACAGTTATTTCTTTTAGATTCATTTAGAAGTCCCAACCTTTAAACCGATTGAATGTATTTTATGAAGGAATAACTTGTTGATGGTTATATTTCTATTGCTATCCAGCTGATTAATAAACTTTTCAAAAATTGCATTGATCTCATTTATGTGAACTCAATACTCGGTTGTTCACATAATTTTGATTTAAATATCACTAAGAGCTATGTTTTATATAAGACTTTAGCTTAAATAAAAGATAAGAATACATGGTAATTTCCCAAAATCATTAGCTTAAATAAACTTTGGAAGAAGTGACTCAATGTATCATATGCCTTAGTAATGATTTTGGTAGCATAAGTTCAATAAAAGAAACTCTCCTCTATAAGAAATATTTTGTTAGTTTCCTTTAACATTCGGTCTTTCATATTTACTGTCCTAAAATCAGTGTTAAATAAGTGCTTAACTCAGTGCTCTGATATCAGTGTCTCTGCAGGCGAGGGGTGATCCAAAACTAACAGAATTTTTCGTATAACTTGATAAGTCCACGTGGTAATTAACGAACTATATAAAGAGAAAGCGCTAACCTTTTATTACCAACAGCACAAACTTAAACAAAGAACTACAAAGTGGACAAACAATATCAATTTAAAGAAGACACTGACGGTTTACTGACGTAGGTCGCTGATGTCAGATGGAACGACGTCAAGTAAGCGTTATATCTAATTGCAGACTCCTTAACAGTCAATGTTTCTCAAAGCAGATTGTCATATTTAGTAACGACGCTCGAATTGGTCGTTATAAGGAGAGGTCATGTCCAAAAATACTACAATAATTAGAACCTTAGCAGCGTTTCAAATTCTGCCTAGTTCAATAAATGATAAGACGAGTGTAAAGTGAAATCATCTCAAAGCCAATAGAACTGACCTTAAGAGGTGATTTGTCCACAGTGAATGATGATATGATATATTTTTCGAGTAGAATACCAGGGTGTTCCTTTTCCGCAAAGCATGCATAGTTGTTTATACACATACGGTTTTAAATATTAATAAATTATTTAACAAAATGCTTTAAGAAAATAATTATTATAATATAGAAACAATATATTTTCACCAAAGACACAAGCCGTCAAGCCACTGTCCACTCCATGAAGGTAATCTGGAGCATATAAAAGCATATAAACAACGTCATGCACTTTGCGGAATATCATCCGATGTAAACAATTACCTTTGATTTTACAAATCGCCACAGTATTATTCCATGTCCCTGTCGTGTCACAGTATGAAGTATTTGAGCCCTCTAATGTATACCCGTCATGACAGATGAACGTCAACATGGATCCGATGGTGGTTTTACTTGGGTAAGTTACATTGCCATTATTCAGAGACACACTTCTACCACAGTCTACGAAAAAAAGAAAGTTCACAAAAAAGTTAAAATTATATTTAAGCTACTGGACATCAGATAACGTTAGAATTAGGGATTAGGGATTAGCCGGCATTTTTGCCGATACTGCGCAGCGACATTTCTATCATTATAGCACAGGGGCACTTATGAGGTGCCCAAGGACTGAACCCGGCCGGTCCATTATACTGACACCGACGAGTCAGGCGTAATGCTGTCCCCTTAGCCCCGAGCGTAAGGAGGGAAGCCACTACTACCAACTTTAAAGTCTTTGGTTAGACCTCCCGATCCGCAAGCCGACGCTCTACCACCTGAGCTATTGCGATAACGTTAGAATAGAGAATGATTCAAAATGACTTTTGTTAGAGTAAGTATGGCAATTTTCTGAGTGCATCGGCATGCACAAAAAAAGAACATATGCGGTATTATAAAGTTGCAAAATATATATGCAAAATATCCGTGCACGTACCATGTAATAAAGATGCACACATTCATTGGCATTTCCATTTGAATTTAAATAGTATCATTATGTATCATTGCAAATGGCCTTTCATGTGTTACCAAAATAATTAAGCGAAAACAACCCAATTAATTGTTTACAGTACGCGCCATTGACCTGGCAAAATGTGTTAATGATATTTCAGGGTCTCGTCGAATTACAGTATGCATTATTTGAGCCCTCTATGTATACCCTGCATTACATGTGTACGTTAAAGGCATCTCAAAAGCCTTATATAAGTGACCCCCCCCCCATTTATTGCCCCACCCAGCATGTGAGGGAATCTGTTTTCTGATAAGCCAGGCTGCCACAGTCTGTAACGATGTGTCTGTCACACAGGTATTGTTCAAGATCCAAGTGTATTAGGGTGGTCCTTATTTTGCGACTTTTGATTTTTTAGTTTCTTACCCTCTCATTATGTTCCATTATGTAAAAAAACATATTTGGCCAAATTTAACCACAATTAAACAATATTTAGAGGTAGCTCATTAACATTGAAATTTTAAGTTTTCTTGTTTTAAGTTGAAAAAATCAGGATATTATTGTGTGATGCTTTAGTGGTTTAGATTTTGTTTATATTACAAACTGCTTGCAAAAGTTATATTTTCTACAACTTAAATAACACACATTGTTATTATTCAATTATGGTTTGATGACAGACAATGAGAGAGATCAAGTTACAAACACCACCAGTTCCAGTGGTGACTCAGAACAAAAAAGCAACAGAGCACTGAAAGCAAAGATTATACATGAGCTATTTTTAATCAGCTATAAATGTAAAAACATTTATCAGTGTGAACAAATTAAAAATAATTTAAAACTATGGCACAATGATGCTTTGTGAATGATCAAAAAAGGAATCTGGATTCTTAGCTAATGCCTACCAAGCAAGTATAATGTAATTTACTTCTTAATGTCTTGTAAACACACTTCTTTTGGCAAGTTAACTTGAATGTTGAACAAAACAGTATATTAAAAGTTTCAGATAACAATATTTTGATCATGATTATTTAATAATAATAATAATAATACATACATACATACAATTAAGTGTCAATAAAATATTCAGAATGAAGAATTTTTATATGTAATGTACATTACTTCAGATATAAACAATGGCAAAGGTAACAATATCCAAAACTAAGTTGTATCTTCTTGGAGAACAAGTAACCTTTTTAACGGACAGCAAGCGACCATCATTGCGTATGACTCTTGGACTTTTTCTACATCACCATATTGAACTAAAACAAACAATTAGACAATCATCAGCAGTTACTATTACAGAAAAGTTTTGGTTGAAAGCTAGACTTCCAATAAAGGATCACCAGAACTGTCAAACTAACCTTAAGAAAGTGTTTGAAGAGTGGAATCTTTTAAAGAAAAACAAAGGTCGAACCAATTCACCAACTCAGCTTGCAAAAGAGGCAGACTTTGTTTCCAAGCTTGATGATCTTTTTGATGTGTTTCATGCCAACGCTTTTACAAGTCCACCAGTATTACAAGAAGATAAGAATTTTTTGCTAGCCCAGCGTGAAAAAGGAAGAAGAGGATCAATGGTTTGAGTAGATCAAGCGCTAGCTGATAAGGAGAAAAGGGCAACACAAAGAAAAATAGGAATGCAGGCAAAAAGACGCAAAATGTAAGATAGTCTGCAAGCAAGTTGTTCAACAGCTGAGCTTATTTTTTCAAGTTCTGATACAACAGATACCAGCTCAGCAGAAGACGGTGACAAATTAGATGAAAAATGTGTAGGGGCTGTTGGGGATGATGTTACTCGTGGAGTAAAAGGAAAACGAGCAAAAAAGTGTTATTACACAAGAACTTGCAATGACTCTAGATCGTACTAAAGTATCAGACCGACAGGCTACAATGGTCATTACCGAAACAGCAAAAAGCTTAAACCAAAATGTGAATGAACTTGTATTAACAGATCAACAATAAAGAAACAGATCGGAATTCCGACAAAAGAGAGCTGCAATAATAAAGGAAAATTTTTAGAGTAATGTTCCTTTTCTTGTTCACTGGGATGGAAAACTTGAAAAAGATTCGACTGAAAAGGAAAAGGTTGACCGCCTCCCAGTTTTAGTGACAGGACAAAATGTTTTACAACTACTGACAGTTGCTAAGCTTGAATCTGGGACTGATGCAGTCCAGGCTGCTGCTGTATTTGAGGCAACTGAAGACAGGGAAATTGGCAACAGGGTTCAAGCCATGTGTTTAGACACCGCTAGCTCCAACACTGGTAGACTTGCTGGTGTCTGTATTCTTCTAGAACAAAATCTTGGGAAAGAGCTTTTGTCGCTGGGTTGTAGGCATCACATTATGGAACTTATCATAGGAGCAGTGTTCCAAGTGTGCATGGGGAGCTCATATTCGCCGGAAGTTCCCAAACGCGTCCAGGAACACTGGACATCTGTTGACACAAACAAATATGAACCAGCCATTGCAAATTCTGATGTGGCATGTCTTGTGGAAGACATATGACAAAGCACCACACATTATGCCAGCACGTATCTTGAACAGAAGCTGCCACGGGACGACTATAAAGAATTCCTGGAACTTGTGATTGTGTTTCTTGGTTCAGCTCCTGCACGTGGAGTGTCATTCATGTCACCAAATGCAATGCACCATGCATGTTGGATGTCTAAGATTATACAGTCTCAAAATCTGGATGTTTAATGCTCAGTTTAAGCTTACCCCTGCAGAAGAATGAGGATTGCATGATGTGTGTGTTTGTAGTTCGTGTCTACTTGAAAGCATGGTTCTCATCACCTCAGGCAGTATGTACACCTTCTAATGACTTACAATTATTGAAGTCACTTCTTGAGTACAAATTAATTCATGAAAACATCTCGAAGGCAACAGCACGGACATTATCCAACCACTTATGGTACCTGTCTCCAGAACTGGCATTTTTTTATTGTGATGTCAGCTCCGCAACAAATCGAAGTATGATTGAGGCGTTAAAGAGGACGGACGATGACCAAGATGAAACATGACCATTCCAAGAAAGCATCAGTTAATCTTAAATCACTCCCAGGCAACAACCTACAGGACTTTGTTACACCTAGGTCGATGAAACTGTTTCAAATGATGGATATTCCGCATGACTTTCTCGATGTTGATCCAGATGCATGACATGATAGAGACGATTACAAGCAAGCAAGAGAAGCACTGGAGTCTCTAACAGTTGTAAATGATTAAGCTGAGCATGGTGTTGCTCTTAATCAGGGGAATAGAGGACTGCTAACCAAAAATAAAACTCAACTGCAGTACCTACTGCAAGTCGTTGAGGAAAACCGGAGGTTGTATCCGGATATAGGAAACAAACACTTACTAATGTGCAATAAAACTCTGTTTAGTTTTGGTGGAAACTTTTAGACTCAAGTATTGTAAACTGTTTGAACAAAAAGTGATGTACAGTTGAAAAAAAATTATATATATATAATATAGACATTTTGTTGTTGTTTTTTCACTTTTTTCTGATTTTCAAGGTCATTGAGCTACCTCTAAATATTAAAATATATTGTTTAAACTTTCCACAAAGTGTTTTCTCATCAAATGGAACACATTTGAGGGGTAAGACTTTTAAATATTTTGATTTTTGAAAAATCACCATTTTAAGAGCCACCCTAAAGTGTATGTATGCTATATCTGGGGGTTGAACATATTCATTCACAGTTTGTAAAGGAAACAGTTGTGAATATACCAATTACGCAATCCAATATATATATATATATATATATATATATATATATATATATATATATATATATATATATATATATATATATATATATATATATATATATATATATATATATATATATATATATAAATCTTTATTTGTTTTCTTTCTTACTTTGTTGGTTGATTTTGTTATTTCTTATACATTTTGTTATTTCTTTCATTCTTTTAGTTCTCATATATATTAAAAGTTATATTTTATTTTGATTTGTAAAATGTAACGAAACGTTTCTAACAAAAGCAATTTAAAAAGTCATTCATTGTCAGAATAATGTCCTTCAGAGTCATTTTGAATACTAAAACTTGTATCTCTCATGAATTTTCAAAATTAAATATTAAGCTATGAAATTAATACATAATCTTGCAGTTACAAAATTGACACCTAGTAATTAATGCAATAAAGAATTTGTAAGGGATCATATCGTAAACAACCCACATTATCACTAACAATAATGTTTGTGGCTTTGTGTAAAACTAGCCTACTGTCTCACATCCATACTAGCAGGTAATTTAGTTTTGCATTAACCCATCAGAGGTATTACTGTGACAGATTAGTACTATGTTGGCTAAAGACTCCCTGCAGTGATGACCAGCAATTAGCAGGTCTGGTCATAGCATGTGGGGGCCTGGCTCAGTGGGATACCACATTCCTTTCGAGATGCCTTTAAGGTCGAACAGTACGTACTTCCTTTTGGGTATGCAACATTTCCATTGACGAGGGTAACAGTGAGTAGGTAAGTAAATGACTGAGTGATAGTCAACGAGAGGAAGAAAGAACAAAGAAAGATATATGTAGAGATTGAGAGAGAAAAGAGAAAGACAAACCAACGACCAGTCGGCAAAAAAGCGACGAATTTAGTGAGATCCTAAATGTGTGCATCGAGATCTCTTCGTCATGTAAGTTTTGAGATGAAGCGCCTGTTGTTACTACCATAAATTGCTGTATTTGCTAAACTCTGGATCTGAGTGTGTGGATACAGTTGCTGACAGAATATAATGTTAAATATTTCCCACTGGGGCTTTGGTAAATCAATCAAAGGACACCTATTTGTCATTCTGTCTTTTTCTCCGAAATGTTCTCAAAGTTATCTTCAGATCAGCTCAACAGGCGCGGATAATATTGTCGCACTATAAGCATATATTATTATATGTAAGTGTACAATAGGCTGAATAATTCTGACAAGGGCATACTCGTTAAATCGTTATATGGCAAGCGATACGGCAAAATGTCCTTCGGACAGTGTTTACATTACGTCATAAAATACGCAATAAGACAATGTCATCGTGTGTGATGTTTATATAACAACGCGTTCATACAGGTTGATGTGAAAATTTCCTCGCAATGTATTTTACTGATGTTTACAATTTCCTCTGTGTGTTTTAATTATTATTCAGTTCTCTATTTTGTTTATCAGAAAAGTAATAGTGTTAATGTTGGTCGCGCACAAGTGTTAAGCACCCCAGTTGGCCCTTTGGCCGACTGATCGTTCCAAGGCGGTAACTGATGGTTTTTCTTTTTGTGTGTTATGTCTCGTCTCTGTGTTTTTTGTCACATTTACATTTACCTTGTCTGCCTTGGTCTGCAGGTAGATAAAATTTAAATATCTGTGAAAATTTTGATAGGACCTTTTCTTATTTACCTATTCAAAAGAAATTACAGATTCTCGATTTGACATCGCTTCTTTATACAGTGCTTAAAGGGTGCAAACATTCATAGTTTATAAAAAATCGAAAAAATACTATGCAACCACAATTGTATGAACTTACAAAATTGAGTTATACGTTTAATGTTTTACGTGCGTTAATCGCTTGATATAGTGTGGTACAATTTAAATGCGACTGGTGTTCATTATTTGCATGTTTGAGCCTAGTAGAAGATCATACCATCATACTTCATTATTTGTCTCACTACTGTACATTTCCATGTACCTTGTATCCAGAATTACTATCTCAAGGGGATTTAATTATCATTATGCTAGTAGTTTGGTTGACGTTAGCAATACGGACCTTTTTATCTTGATGTGTTTTAGGGGTGGGGTCATTTGTCCACTTGAGCAAGTGTTACTGACGATATTCGTCCTGGAAAGTATTGTTCCGGATACTATAACATATATCTAGTCAATATTAAAAATGTTTTACACTTTACAATTCCTGTATTTAAATTTTAACGTTATCGCATTTGGTGGGCTCTTTAACTTATTTATCCAGGTCGATAAAATCCATTTAACCGTGTCTAGCTTACAGTCCGGACATATTCACTTACTCACCGGAATATTTTACATAGGATCTCTAAGTTTAACCTAGACTATTAAGCTAGCAATTTGTTGTTTGTTTCCAAAGTTTTTTTACACTTCTTCTAAGTTATATGAAAGTCTCTTGATTAATGGTGAAATTATAGCCCGAACAAGTTAATCTTGACGCACGCACTAATGTACATATAACTAACTGCCACTGTAAAAACTGTCAAACTGCCAGCTAGAGAACCAATTCAGCTCTTGCACTAGATTTAATAAAGGTAAAATGAACCGATTTTGATCTTTATTACTTGCAATGAGTTTTTTTTTAATGTACCAAGGATAATAGAATTTACAATAAATACATTTTTAAATTTAAACACTATTTGACCAAATAAATCCCTAATTCCCATATATTTATTCCCCTATATGATCACCTCTTTAATGTTATTTTAAAAAACATGGCAATTGTATTTTGTTTTGCGTCTGTATGTCAATAATTGGTTATTCCATGCCATTTTAATACAGCAACGTTAACAAATCTCACCAATGTTTTCGTAAAACACATTCAACAACCACAATTTACAAATAATGCTTAAGTCTTCTTTTACTAAAATGTACGTGTATTAAACTATGCTTATTCTGTCATGCATTGGTTCTGTTAGTCAAAACAAACTTTATGTTTATGTGATAAAAATATTTTGCTTCTTTGTCATTTATTTTCTCTCACACGATTTAAGTATTTTTGTTCCTTTAGATCTTAGTCAAAACAAGAAGGCCATAATGGCCCTATATGCAACACCTTAGTGCCGTAGACGTTTGGAAATAACTGGCGGCGATGTTATTGACATATTGAAATTCTTTGAACACTCTTGAAAATGGGTCCCGAAAGAAACAATGCTGTCGAATGTCAAAGCCCTAGATTATGTAGTTTCTGACAAGGATATTGAATAAGATTTCCTACAGAGTCCCACATTGAAAATGGTCACGCCATGTTTTTTAAACAATCTTGATACAGGAGAACCAAAGAAACATGTATTATCAAATATCTAGGCTCTAACTCTAGCTCTTGTTGTGGCTGTCCGGAAATGTTCTTATTCTACCTATATGACTATAGATTGAAAATAGCAACACCCCTAGCAGTTATTCTTTGACGGATCAAAGTTCTTTAAATACCAATGAAAGAGAGTAATAATGAACATGCATATCAAATATCAAGTCTCTAGCTTTTGTCTTTTCTCACACGAAGGCTTAAAAAGTTTTCTATATCGAAAATCGCCGCCCTTCTGGCGGTCTTGTTTTTGGATAGATTACCTTTTTTTGAACAACTTTTCGTTCAGACGGTCTGCGGAAGTTTCTGGAAAGTTTAGCTTAGTGTGGGTCCCGGATTTCA
The DNA here is from genome assembly GCA_007844125.1 of Sinonovacula constricta. Taxonomy (NCBI): domain Eukaryota; kingdom Metazoa; phylum Mollusca; class Bivalvia; order Cardiida; family Solecurtidae; genus Sinonovacula; species Sinonovacula constricta. Next base: position 21,000,131 of record CM017560.1, read on the forward strand.
GAGGAGATAATGTTAAAAAAAGACGTAACTTCTTTGTAGATATTAGATAATATGATGATATACCATTTTATGTTTAGGCTAAAAAGAAGACTAAACTGTGCTTAGACATTTTACTTATGCATGAAAAGAATAGACTATAGACAACTTTGCGAGATAAGACAAACTGGTGTATGAACCTAATTTCAATAGCAGCCTCCTTCCATAAAGGAAATTAACTTAATAATGAATAGTGAATTCTTATATGACAGTAGTCCAAATTACCTTTGATATTGCAGGTCGTGTTAGTTTCATCCCACATTCCCGTCGCGTTACAGTTGGAAGTAGATGGACCTATGAGTGTATAGCCACGATCACACGTGAACGTCAACGTTGACCCATACGTGATTCCATTTGGGTAGGTTACATTGCCATTTTGCAGAGTCACATTTCCACCGCAGTCTGTAATACATATAGAAAAGTGACAACCATCTCAAATTTTAATTCATACTTCTGGCTTCTTGGCATACATTATTAGTGGAAATATAATTCCAATGTCAAATAGCAATCTTAGATGCAATACTTTAAAGATATCAACATCCATGTCTAATTTTGTAATCATGCATTAGTTATGAATGTTATAGTTGAATGTAGAGTATATTACTCTCCTTATCTTAATAACCTCTATTTATAATGCGCAATACTTTGTGCTACTTTTACCTTTAATATTGCAGAACGCGGCAGTGTGAGTCCAAAATCCAGTCCATTCACAGAAGACTGTTTCTGTTCTCATTAAATCATAACCTTCATTACAACTGAACGCTATTGCTGCACCATACTTGCTTCCGTTTGGGTAGATTACATTTCCATTGGCAATTGTCAAAGTTTGTCCACAGTCTGGAAAAGCATGTATTTCTAGTTTTATAAGTAATAAATTTCGTTATTATCACCGACGTTTTTATTCAACGACTTCGCCGGGGATACAGATTATTTTTCACGTCATTTTCGGTCGTAAGCAATTGAGAAAATGTATATATAGCGAAGGATTTGATCAATTTTATTATTTTACATTTTTACGACATAACGTGACATAATATTTTTATATTTGTATAAATACGGCAATAAATACATTTAACTCTAAAGCTAGAAAGATGACTTAACAGGGAAAGAGATTGACAATGATAAATTCATTACGCCAATGCTTAGACATTTCATTTTTGTATGAAAGGAATATACTCAAAATTACTTTGCGACTTAAAATATACAGGTGCATGTACTAAATATCAATATCCGCCCTTTTCCAATGAATATAATAATAGTTGGTGAATCCTCCCAGGACAATAGGGCAGATTACCTTTGATATTGCAAGTCGTGTTAGTTTCATCCCACATTCCTGTCGCGTTACAGTAGGAAGTAGCTGGACCTATGAGTGTATAGCCACGATCACACGTGTACGTCAACGTTGACCCATACGTGGTTCCATTTGGGTAGGTAACATTGCCATTGTGCAGGATTTTATATCTACCGCAGTCTGTGAAGTATTCAGTTTAATAATAAATATATATATATTTTTAATTTAAGCAAGAAAACAATTGTGATAAACGCTGTTTTTCTTTATTTTAGGAAGAAAATGGCTTTAACTAAAGACCACTTCTTAAAGAGAATCATTCATTCTGATAATGAAATTGCTAGCTTCTCTTATTTCAACGATAAAATAAAACTGATCCTACGCTAATGACAACAGTGAAATTTTATAAATTTATTATTTTTATAGATTGTTCCAGAGGAAACTGTATTTATTATATTTTTTTCTTAAAACGCGCACACTTCAATGTTTATGTTAAACTCTTGAAAAAGGCAATTTGCTGAAAATTTGAGTGTGAGCGTTTGTAGAAAAAAAGAGTATTATTTTTAGACAAAAAGTGTGAGAATTGGCCTAACAAAATATCAACGTTATATCATATAACCAGATATAGAAAATGGCCACGCTTGCAAAAAGTTTGCCTTGTAAAACGCGATCTGCCGCTACCGCTGAAAAATTGGAGCAAGGCCCCACTTGTCTGACCTGGACATTCCTCATGCTGTCGTTAGTGACGTCGTGTTGCTGACTGGTACCGACTCACCTGGCTCACATATGCCCATTGAAGTGCGGAGTGGAGGAAGTGAGCAATCGTAGGCGATCCGAAGGCGGCGTGAATAGGCGGTTCTTGGGCCATTACAAAACAATATGAAACTGGTACTGAAAATACTGCCCGTGTTCGTTTTAGTCGGACAAAGGATGACATTGCATTGCAACAACTAGACCGATTCTGAACAATTGATTTTGACTTACGGAGTGAACGGAGTGCCAGGTCAGTAGAGGATAAACGTGCTCTAGAGATAATGGAATCGGACATTACAGCGGATATTGCAAACGACATGGTACTTGCGCATGTGCTTTTACAACAACTGAAAGGAAGCTGCCCCGAGACACCTATCTCTACCACATAAGACTGTTTAAGACCACATCACGAACAGATATGCAGAAGTTGTGACGTCACCTGTTGTAGGCTTACGTCAACACATGGTATCTACAACATCACACAGTGACAATCGCTAACAAACCAGGCAAGGTGAGAGTCGTTTTCTGTTGAGCTGCTCAGTTAAGGGGATGTCGATAAATGGTCAATTGTAAAAAGATCCGGACTTAATCAAGATATTGGTAGGCGTTCTCATTCGTTTTAGACAGGAGAAGATAGCCGTTGCGACAGATATCGATGCCATATTTCACCAACAATTTGTCGAGATTATGACTGCGACGCATTACGAATTCTATGGTGGCCAGATTTAATCTTGAACCGAAGAAATATCGCATGAAAAGTCACCTGATTAGAGTGACATCGTCGCTGAGCTGTCCTGAGTTTGCTTTAAAGAAAACAGCAATGGACCACGCTGAGCAGTTCAACCAGGAAATGTTGACGACTGTGGACAGAATTTTTTACGTTTATGATTGCCTGAAATTCGTACAGACTTTGAAAGAAGGTGTGAAACGGAAACTCATTTGAGGTCTTCACTCAGATTGGGGGATTTTATCATACAAAGTGGTTGAGTAACAGCAGGTTTGTTATAGAAACAAAAGCGGAAAAAGAAAAGAGTGTCATATGTCATCAATCTTACACCGAGTGATAAACTGCCATGTGATCACTCTCTCGGAATGAAATAGGATATTCATGAAGATGTCATCATACTGACAAGATCCTATCCGTGCAAAGCTCTTTCTCTGACCTCCTTGGTCTTTACGCGCCCGTTCAACTGAGCGAGAAAATATTGATAAGCATGTGCACCGACAACACATAGGATGGGATGATAAGATCCTGCCGGAAGCAAATAAGGAATGGCAACACTGGTTAAGAAGCCTTGCTGTTTTAACATGCATCAGTTAATCGTTGCGATTCTCAAAAGACTTTGGTAAAGTGCACAGAACACAACTTTATGCATCCGGTGCCGGATCGGAATTAGAGTATGGCGCATGCGCATACTTCCGTATAACGGATGAACACAAAAACGTGGACTGTTCGTTGGTTGTTCGGAAATTTCGGCTGGCGCTTATCAAACGGATTACTTTACAAAGGCTGACAAGCGATGGCAGTAGCTGCAATCTATCATGATAATAAGCTATGTGTTAAAATTTGTGTATCAAAAACTACTCATATCAACGTCTTTACAGGGTTAATATTGTTAAAACTACACGGCTCATGATATGGCTTTAAATGTATACATCTCTTGAATGATGTAAAATATAAGAAAACACTATTTACCTTTAATTTCGCACGATGGCGCTCGAGACCAGGATCCGTTTGACAAACACGTCACTAAGATGTCTCCCTGAAGGTCAAATCCGCTATTACAAGTGTAGTAAACAACAGACAAGTACGTGGTTCCATTGCTTTGATTTGTCGAGTTACCAACCCATGGCAATGTGCTGCAATCTATCATGAAAAAAATTAAATTGTAAAAAAAGTGTGTATCATAAACGATTCCTATCAAAAGGTTGATACAGTCAAGCATGTCGAAACCTGTGTATATTATTAAAACATATCTATGAATTCAAAGCTGTATTTTCTATCGATATTGACTGTTAACTTTGCCTTCCAGTAATTGAAAAGAGAACCCTAGGACGCCTTACATTTTCAAGACATACACAAGTGTAGAAAGAAACAGACAAGTACGTGGTTCAAGTGCCCTGATTTGTCCACTTACCAGGTGATGACAATGTGCTGCAATCTATCATGACAATAAGCTGTGTGATAAATAACTGTGTAGCATAAACTTCTCTTTTCAAAGTTTTGACAGGGTCAATTAGACGAGTTGTCAGGCGCAGTAGTGGGGTGTAGCCTGTACCAACAGATTTGCTTGAAAACTTGAAAATAAAAATAGACCAATCCACATTCTGGACCGATTCAACTATAGTGTTGGGCTATATCAAGAAGGAAATTTGGCGATTTGCAACTTTCGTACGAATCCGACTCACTATGATTCGGGAAATTTCGACACCACAACAGTGGCAACACGTAGACTGAAAGTCTAACCCAGCTGGCATAGCCTCTAGACGATTAAGCCCGGATGACAGATAACCTCAAGGTTTAGTTAAATGGACCTCACTTTCTGTACCAGAATCAATGCAACAAGCCCACGCACACCATTTCAGCAAATTAGGGAAATAAATGTAAACGACCCAGATATGAAGAGGAATATCACGATACACCTACTAAATGCGAGGTCTTGGAGACAATCTTTACCAGGTGTTCGGGCTGAACTAGGCTGCGAAGGGCATCACCCTATCTAATGGACGTCCTGTACAGCAAGACAGCAAGGATGCATAAATTAATCCGGAGATACATTATCATCTTATACGTGTCAATGGACGCTTGAGTACCATGAAATCAAGCTCTAATCCGATTATATTGCCATCAAGGCAACACGTCACTACCTTGATAGAGTGATTCTTTCACAAGAAGCACATGCGAGAACACAATATTGGACCATTCGCCCACAGCCTGTCTACTGATGCATTCATATCAGCTTTTCAGAGATTCGTATGCATGCTAAAGTATATAGTGAAAACGTAACAGACTTTGTTGGTGGTGAGCGTGAACTTGGGAGGTGTATACGAGACTGGAACCATAAGCATTGCACAGGTACATGACGAAGAGAGATATTGATTGGCATTTCAACCTGCCGCATGCGAGCCATATGGATGGTGCCTGGGAAAGAAAGATTCGCTCAGCACATGCAATATTGAATTCCTTGACGCTAGAGCAGCTGTTGACTAATAAGCAGCTCTGTTAACAGAGGTTGAGAAAGACTGAAAGATCGGCCGTTGACACAGGTCAGTATGATAAAAGGATCCCTTGGAATTTACACCCAACAAGCTGTTATTGTTGAAATCAAGTTTCAGTTTTACACTGGGTGTTTTCAAGAAGAGAGATACCTGTTCTGAACGAAAGTGGAGACAAGTACAATATTAAGCAGATGTGTTCTGGAAACGTGGATTCGCGAGTACTTGCCTACGTTACAGTTGCGACAGAAATGGCGAAGACCAACCAGAGACATCCAGAAGGATAACGTCATACTTCTGGAAGGAGACAACATGCAGGGGACAGTGGAAACTTAGACGAGTCGTTGATGTCGTCGTCGTAGGTCGAGATCGGTATGTATGTAGCTATGTGATCAGAACAAAAATCGGTGTGTCACCAGGCCAATCACAAATTGCTTGCTGGAATTATCCGAATAGTTTCACTGTTACCACTGTTGCGCACAGTTCTTTGATTATAATACCAATGTACGGTAAAAGAAATGTGTTTTATTCTCCGGATTTTTCTTAGTTTATTTCAATATGCTACGAATCAGATAAATGTTATTTATGTATATAGGTAAGACGCTTCATTGTCTGGACCAATGGATTCATACATGATCATTTAAGTGTTATTAGTGCGTCGACGGTAACAAGTATAATTTTTAAATACAACTTTTTTTTGGAATTCAAAATATACACATGTATTTCAAAGGCATTAAATGTAATCGGATTACATATGGCGACAGTGTAGACTCATAACGAATGTACAGTGTACTAATAGTCTGTTGAAGAATTACAACGTTATGTAGAAAGGCGTATAGTTCATTTTAAAGCACGACGCATTCTCATATGCTGTGAAAATTGCATCCATTAGGCGTACGAATAGTAAGTACAATGTTGTACTTTGTGATATTTAGGTGCCATGATTTGATAAAAAAAATAGCAAGAGCCTAGAAAGGTATGTTATCGACATTTATAAACGTTTACGCTACTTTATACTGAAGACGGTGACAACGCGAAACATTATAATAATAATAGTGATACGTAGATTATGTGTTATCGAGAAAGCAAAACATGTTAAAGGTGGATAAAGCTACCACGAATGCCTTAACTATAAATAACTTATGTGGATTTATGAACACTTGCACGACTATACCCTAACAAAAGATAAATTGACAGCGCTCGGGGCTTAATGAATAGGACATTGAGGAACAATGACTCTACATTTTATGTTAACTATGTCAGCTATGATCAGAAATGCTGTTGAACATTTATAGTTGCGTTGAGTTCATTAAAATAAACAGTGTAACTGCAACGTGTCCTCATTGATTTATAATGTCATTTGAGTTACAAGTCAAGTGTGATGATATTATATTTTTTTGAAAGTGCTGATTTCAAATGTACAGCGTCGAATGTATGTAGAACTTTTGATTCAATTTGATGTGTAACGAAACAGTAAATAGGGGGGGATTAAATATTCAATAATATATGTGCAATTTTTCCTTTAAGGCTAGTTGGCGGGACGCCTCGTACTTCGGTGGCGCACGTTTGTTTTCAACGTTAATTTAGATTTGGCGGGCTCGGGAACGTCATAGTCCATCTCGACGTCACTTGTAAATAGTTTGATTTAATGTTTTCATTACATTGCATATTTGTTTGCAGGGAATCGTAATGAATCGTGATGAATAAAGATGAAAACTATTCAAGCATTTTTTTTTATATTTAAACAATATTTAACGATGGCTGCCAATAAACAGCATGCACACTAACTACCAAGGCTCTATCTCATGCAGTTCCTAGTTTTTAAATTCATTAGGCCCATGCTTAGACATTTCATTTTTGTATGAAAGGATTATACTCAAAATTACTTTGCGACCTAAAAAATACAGGTGCATGTACTAAATATCAATATCCGCCCTTTTCCATAAAGGAATGAATATAATAATAGTTGGTGAATCATCCCAGGACAATAGAGCAGATTACCTTTGATATTGCAAGTCGGGTTAGTTTCATCCCACATTCCTGTCGCGTTACAGTAGGAAGTAGATGGACCTATGAGTGTATAGCCACGATCACACGTGTACGTCAACGTTGACCCATACGTGGTTCCATTTGGGTAGGTAACATTGCCATTTAGCAGGATTTTATATCTACCGCAGTCTGTGAAGTATTCAGTTTAATAATAAATATATATTTTTTTTAATTTAAGCAAGAAAACAATTGTGATAAACGCTGGTTTTTTTTATTTTAGGAAGAAAATGGCTTTAACTAAAGACCAATTCTTAAAGAGAATCATTCATTCTGATAATGAAATTGCTAGCTTCTCTTATTTCAACGATAAAATAAAACTGATCCTACGCTAATGACAATAATGATAATATAAATTTATTATTTTTATAAATTGTTCCAGAGGAAACTGTATTTATTATATTTTTTTCTTAAAACGCGCACACTTCAATGTTTATGTTAAACTCTTGAAAAAGGCAATTTGCTGAAAATTTGAGTGTGAGCGTTTGTAGAAAAAAAGAGTATTATTTTTAGACAAAAAGTGTGAGAACTGGCATAACAAAATATCAACGTTATACCATATAACCAGATATAGAAAATGGCCACGCTTGTGGCTACCTTGCAAAAAGTTTGCCTTGTAAAACGCGATCTGCCGCTACCGCTGAAAAATTGGAGCAAGGCCCCACTTGTCTGACCTGGACATTCCTCATGCTGTCGTTAGTGACGTCGTGTTGCTGACTGGTACCGACTCACCTTACTCACATATGCCCATTGAAGTGCGGAGTGGAGGAAGTGAGCAATCGTAGGAGATCCGAAGGCGGCGTGAATAGGCGGTTCTTGGGCCCATTACAAAACAATATGAAACTGGTACTGAAAATACTGCCCGTGTTCGTTTTAGTCGGACAAAGGATGACATTGCATTGCAACAACTAGACCGATTCAGAACAATTGATTTTGAATTACGGAGTGAACGGAGTGCCATGTCAGTAGAGGATAAACGTGCTCTAGAGATAATGGAATCGGACATTACAGCGGATATTGCAAACGACATGGTACTAGCGCATGTGCTTTTACAACAACAAAGGAAGCTGTCCCGAGACACCTATCTCTACCACATGAGACTGTTTAAGACCACATCACGAACGGATATGCAGAAGAAGTGACGTCACCTGTTGTAGGCTTACGTCAACATATGGTATCTACAACATCATACAGTGACAATCGTTAACAAACCAGGAAAGGTGAGAGTCTTTTTCTGTTGCGCTGCTCAGTTAAGGGGATGTCGATAAATGGTCAATTGAAAAAAGATCCGGACTTAATCAAGAGATTGGTAGTTGTTCTCATTCGTTTCAGACAGGAGAAGATAGCCGTTGCGGCAGATATCGAGGCCATGTTCCACCAACAATTTGTCGAGATTATGACTGCGACGCATTACGAATTCTATGGTGGCCAGACTTAATTTTGAACCGAAGAAATATCGCATGAAAAGTCTCCTGATTGGAGTGACATCGTCGCCGAGCTGTCCTGCGTTTGCTTTAAAGAAAACAGCAATGGACCACGCTGAGCAGTTCGACCAGGCAATGTTGACGACTGTGGACAGAATTTTTTACGTTTTTGATTACCTGAAATCCGTACAGACTTTGAAAGAAGGTGTGAAACTAAAACTCATTTGAGGTCTTTACTCAGATTGGGGGATTTTATCATACAAAGTGGTTGAGTAATAGCAGATTTGTTATAGAAACAACAGCGGAAACGGAAAGAGTGTCATATGTCATCAATCTTACACCGAGTGATAAACTGCCGTGTAATCATTCTCTCGGAGTGAAATAGGATATTCATGAAGACATTACTGACAAGATCCTATCTGTGCAAAGCTCTATCTCTGACCTCCTTGATCTTGACGCGCCCGTTCAACTGAGCGAGAAAATGTTGATAAGCATCTGCACCGAAAACACATAGGATGGGATGATAAGATCCTGCCGGAAGCAAATAAGGAATGGCAACGCTGGTTAAGAAGCCTTGCTGTTTTAACATGCATCAGTTAATCGTTGCGATAAGCCAAAAGACTTTAATAAAGTGCACAGAACACAACTTCATGCATTCGGTGCCGGATCGGAATTAGAGTATGGCGCATGCGCATACTTCCGTATAACGGATGAACACAAAAACGTGGACTGTTCGTTGGTTGTTCGGAAATTTCGGCTGGCGCATATCAAACGGATTACTTTACAAAGGTTAACAAGCGATGGCAGTAGCTGCAATCTATCATGATAATAAGCTATGTGTTAAAATTTGTGTATCATAAACTACTCATATCAACGTCTTTACAGGGTTAATATTGTTAAAACTACACGGCTCATGATATGGCTTTAAATGTATACATCTCTTGGATGATGTAAAATATAAGAAAACACTATTTACCTTTAATTTCGCACGATGGCGCTCGAGACCAGGATCCGTTTGACAAACATGTCACTAAGATGTCTCCCAGAAGTTTAAATCCGCTATTACAAGTGTAGTAAACAACAGACAAGTACGTCGTTCCATTGCTTTGATTTGTCGAGTTACCAACCCATGGCAATGTGCTGCAATCTATCATGACAAAAATTTAATTGTTAAAAAGTGTGTATCATAAACGAGTCCTATCAAACGGTCGATACAGTCAAGCATGTCGAAATCTGTGTATATTATTAAAACATATCTATGAATTCAAAGGTGTTTTTTTATTGATATTGACTTTTATCTTTGCCTTCCAGTAACTGAAAAGAGAACCCTACGACGCCCTACATTTTAACACATTTTTTATTTACTGCTCATCAGAATGGCATGAAATGTATGCAATTATTGGATGATGTAAAATATACGGCTTAAGATTTACCTTTAATTTTGCACGATGGCGCTCGAGACCAGGATCCGTTTGACAAACACGTCACTAAGTCGTCTCCCCGAAGGTCAAATCCGCTATTACAAGTGTAGTTAACAACAGACAAGTACGTGGTTCCATTGCTTTGATTTGTCGAGTTGCCAACCCATGGCAATGTGCTGCAATCTATTATGACAAAAATTTAATTGTTAAAATAGTGTGTATTATAAACGATTCCTATCAAAAGGTTGATACAGTCAAGCATGTCAAAACCTGTGTATATTATTAAAACATATCTATGAATTCAAAGTTGTATTTTTATATCGATATTGATTTTTATCTTTGCATTCCAGTAACTGAAAAGAGAACTCTACGACGCCCTGCATTTTTAACACCTTTTTCTTTTGCAGCTCATCAGAATGACATGAAATGTATGCAATTATTGGATGATGTAAAATATACGGCTTAAGATTTACCTTTAATTTCGCACGATGGCGCTCGAGACCAGGATCCGTTTGACAAACACGTAACTAAGTTGTCTCCCCGAAGGTCAAATCCGCTATTACAAGTGTAGTCAACAACAGACAAGTACGTGGTTCCATTGCTCTGATTTGTCGAGTTACCAACCCATGGCAATGTTCTGCAATCTATCATGACAAAAACTAATAGTTAAAAAAGCGTGTTTCATAAACGATGCATGCCAAAAGGTTGATACAGTCAAGCATGACGAAACCTGTGTATATTATTCAAACATATCTATTAATTCAACGCTGTATTTTCTATCGATATTGACTTTTAACTTTGCCTTCCAGTAATTGAAAAAAGAACCCTACGACGCCTTACATTTTCAACACCTACAAAATTGTAGAAATAAACAGACAAGTATGTGGTTCAAGTGCCCTGATTTGCCCACTTACCAGGTGATGACAATGTGCTGCAATCTATCATGACAATAAGCTGTGTGATAAATAACTGTGTATCATAAACTTCTCATTTCAAAGTTTTGACAGGGTCAATTAGACGAGTTGTCAGGCGCAGTAGTGGGGTGTAGCCTGTACCAAACAGATTTGCTTAAAAACTTGAAAATGAAAATAGACCAATCCACATTCTGGACAGATTCAACTATAGTGTTGGGCTATATCAAAAAGGAATCTCGGCGATTTGCAACTTTCGTACGAATCCGACTCACTATGATTCGGGAAAATTCGACACCACAACGATGGCGACACGTAGACTGAAAGTCTAACCCAGCTGGCATAGCCTCTAGACGACTAAGCCCGGATGACAGATAACCTCAAGGTTTGGTTAAATGGACTTCACTTTTTGTACCAGAATCAATGCAACAAGCCCACGCATACAATTTCAGCAAATTAGGAAAATAGATGTAAACGACACAAATATGAAGAGGAATATCACGATACATCTACTAAATGCGAGGTCTTGGAGACAATCTTTACCAGGTGTTCGGGCTGAACAAGGCTGCGAAGGGCAACAACATAGATACTGAGGTATAAAACCTGTAGAAATCGCTACATTAGACATGAAACATGGTGCAGTACTGGCGATATTACTTTGACATAAATGCATTATGCATTCCACGCAGTCTTGAGATATGTACAAGAAATTCATTTCTCGTCTGAAATCATCACCCTATCTAATGGACGTCCTGTACAGCAGGACAGCAAGGATGCATAAATGAATCCGGAGATACATTATCATCTTATACGTGTCAATGGACGCTTGAGTACCATGAAATCAAGCTCTAATCCGATTATATTGCCATCAAGGCACCACGTCACTACCTTGATAGTGTGATTCTTTCACAAGAAGCATGCACATGCGAGAACACAATATTGGACCATTCGCCCACAGCCTGTCTACTGATGCATTCATATCAGCTTTTCAGAGATTCGTATGCATGCTAAAGTATATAGTGAAAACGTAACAGACTTTGTTGGTGGTGAGCGTGAACTTGGGAGGTGTATACGAGACTGGAACCATAAGCATTGTACAGGTACATGACAAAGAGAGATATTGATTGGCATTTCAACCTACCGCATGCGAGCCATATGAATGGTGCCTGGGAAAGAAAGATTCGCTAAGCACATGCAATATTGAATTCCTTGACACTAGAGCAGCTGTTGACTGATGAGCAGCTCTGTTAACAGAGGTTGAGAAAGACTGAAAGATCGGCCATTGACACAGGTCAGTATGATAAAAGGATCCCTTGGCATTTACACCCAACAAGCTGTTATTGTTGAAATCAAGTTTTATTTTTACACTGGGTGTTTTCAAGAAGAGAGATACCTGTTCTGAACGAAAGTGGAGACAAGTACAATATTAAGCAGATGTGTTCTGGAAACGTGGATTCGCGAGTACTTGCCTACGTTACAGTTGCGACAGAAATGGCGAAGACCAACCAGAGACATCCAGAAGGATAACGTCATACTACTGGAAGGAGACAACACACAGGGGACAGTGGAAACTTAGACGAGTGGTTGATGTCGTCGTCGTAGGTCGAGATTGGTATGTATGTAGCTATGTGATCAGAACAAAAATCGGTGTGTCACCAGGCAAATCACAAAGATTTGCTTGCTGGAATTATCCGAATAGTTTCACTGTTACCACTGTTGCGCACAGTTCTTTGATTATAATACCAATGTACGGTAAAAGAAATTTGTTTTATTCTCCGGATATTTCTTAGTTTATTTCAATATGCTACGAATCAGATAAATGTTATTTATGTATATAGGTAAGACGCTTCATTGTCTGGACCACTGGATTCATACATGATCATTTAAGTGTTATTTGTGCGTGCAACGGTAACAAGTATAGTATTAAAATGCAACTTTTTTGGAATTCAAAATATACACAAGTATTTCAAAGGCATTAAATGTAATCGGATTACATATGGCGACAGTGTAGACTCATAACGAATGAACAGTGTACTAATAGTCTGTTTAAGAATTACAACGTTATGTGGAAAGGCGTATAGTTCATTTGAAAGCACGACGCATTCTCATATGCTGTGAAAATTGCATGCATTAGGCGTACGAATAGTAAGTACAATGTGATATTTAGGTGCCATGATTTGATAAAAAAAATAACAAGAGCCTAGAAAGGTATGTTATCGACATTTATAAACGTTTACGCTACTTTATACTGAAGACGGTGACAACGCGAAACATTATAACAATAATAGTGATACGTAGATTATGTGTTATCGAGTAAGCAAAACTTACTTAAGCAAAAATTTAATGTTTTAATTGCATTGTAGATTTGTTTGCAGGGAATCGTAAAGAATCGTAAGGAATCGTGAAGATTAAAGATGAAAACTATCCACGCATTTTTTATATTTTAAACAATATTTAACGATGGCTGCCAAGATACAGCATGCACACTGCAGTTCCTAGTTTTTAAAACTTTTACTTCAAGGTCATGTATGAAAAATTGCCACTCTTACATGTTTTTTCGACGAACTTAAATTCTTTTAAAAGAAAGGACAGATGCAAACAAATACATATGTGTAAAATGTCCAGCCTGGCCAACTGGAAGATCTTGTCACATCGGTAGATGATCTCACGCCGCGCCGTGACAGGTTAGGGAGACAAAGGAGATCAAAGGCATACCGTATATTATTGTTATTGTCATTATACTTTTGACGGTTGTTGTTATTGTTGTTTGTGTGTGTGAAGAGGGGCGGGGTGTTACAGCACATCGACACTTTTGATTGTGGTGTTAGGGGTAAGGATTTAACACATTTTCAAGAACATTACTCACCTTTAAAACAACACTCTTCAATACATAGCCACAGATTATAAAACATTATTACTTTACTGTACTGATCTCTGTAGGTGAGTAGCATTATCCTATAATTATACAAGTAATAATAAGCTCTGTGAATTGTATTTTAAACACCTGGTTACGTGTACATGAGTTAAAGACTTCGGTAAATAAACAGATCAAAATGGAGTTTTGAAAAACAACAGTTCTTACGATGACGTAGAAAAAATCCATGACGTCGAATGATACCAAATGCAGCGACGTCATAATTCAACACTGCATAAACAATTTTCTGACACTATGGCAAATAATAATATTGGTTCGACAGTGTGGACCCAATATATGTGTGTGTGTGTGTGTGTTTGTGTGTGCGCGTGTGTGTGTGTGTGTGTGTGAGTGTGTGTGTGTGTGTGTGTGTGTGTGTGTGTGTGTGTGTGTGTGTGTGTGTGTGTGTGTGTGTTTGTGTGTGTGTGTGTGTGTGTGTGTGTGAGTGTGTGTGTGTGCGTGCGTACGCGCGTGCGTGCGTGCGTGTGTGATGCATTGATCCCCATTTGTCAATACAAACAGGTTTCTTTCTTATCTAAACCACGCTGCAGAACAAAAAAATAAACTAAGAAACCACATCACAAATTATTTTTGAGAACTCGTTATATCGTCATTCATGTAGTCCGCTCTGACGTCTACTTTAGCAGAGATCAATACAGGCGCGTATCTGGGCCGTTTTTGGAGTTACGCACAATTACAAGGGAAATAACCTTTGTAATAATACTTTTGAAAATATATGGTTCTTTTCTAATGAATAACATGTAAAATGCGGACATGCGAGGAACTTAACGCAAAATATGAACGACTAAAATCCTGACGTGTTTAGGTTTAATCATTTTAAACCTTTTCAACTTGATTGGTGTAGTAATAAGATTTTATAACATTGAAACTAGTGAAATACAATATATCATTCCTTACCAGGGTTAGGCATCGACTTTCTTAGTGTGTTTGGTACTTTTAAATTTTTGATTTTTCGAGCGGAGGTTACGCACGTGCGTAAAGTGCGTAATGGGAGAAACGCGCCTGGATCAATATCGTGTTTAATTACAGATTTCGAAGGAGTGAACATTTGTGGAGGGCGGGGGTGCGATTTGTACTATCTAACAATATAGGTAGTGTTCAAAATTATTTTCTTAGAGTCAAGTATGAGTTTATGCAGAAACCATGCCAACATTCCCTATAAACATTGGAAAATATCGTTACATGCATTTGATATAGGCAAACTATCAGAAGCAACCAAAAACAAGATTCTATATTGTATAGCGATTAAAGAAAATGAAATAATACAAGCCGGTGAATTATGCGCACATGATACATTAAATCATAACGGTCTCGATACTACTTTAGTTGTCTGGCCTATGTAAAGAAATGAAAAGAGAAGAGACAGAATTCCAACAGTGACTGTCGAAAATATAAGTCAATTTATTTACGTACATATACTTTCAACAACTTTTCAGAAAAGTTATTGAGACTCTTCATTTTGTTAATCTTATATAAAACATGATTAAACAACTGCTAATGAAGTCCAATGTAGTTGGACGAAGGCTCCGGGTAAAACATATTGTGTGTGAAATTGAAAAGTTTAAATAGTGATATATGATTAATTATGATTAATAATACTACACAGATAGGTTTCCATCATAATGTCAAGTATTTGTTGATTTTAGGTAGATTCGGGAAGAAAGGTAAATCAGAAGGACCCTGAACCGCGACATACCACAGTTAAATGAGGCATTATATATAGCTCCCTTGCTAACGCTCAAGCAAATATAAGGGTGTTTTTCTTTTTGTTTTGGAGGTGGGAATGTAGATGACAACTGCACTGGAAATGTTTTTTTACTTTTTCCACAGTCTATAGATACGGAGATCTCTTCGAATGCATTCCTTTTGACTTTACTTATCATTTACTATTTCCCTTCAGTTAACATACAACAGGCTTACTAAAATGCTGCTAAAATGAGCCATATATTAAAACGTTGTCGTGTAAGTTACAAAAATATTATCAGACATATTAAGATCTCAATTGTGTGTAATATTTAACTGTTATATCTTAAAACAGATAATTACACAAAATCAAGATAACAAGAATTGTTATGATTTATAGTGAGTTTTTAATACCAGTTATTATCAAATAAAAGGACTGTACTTAGTCACGTCAAAATATTTGCATTTATTGGCTGCGAGAGCGATATCCATACAGCTTCAGTGTGTTTAGATTGTTTAATATTCACATGGCTACGTATTGCTGAAAAGTCGTACTTTTTTCGTTATGATGGGTGTCATCAGTACTGTTTCTAAAATTAATCCTTTCGGTTTAAGTAATATATCATCTTTATTCTTTGACTGTTTAGACAATGTTGTCAATAGGTAAACATCTACAATAACAACAACAACAAAAACCAATATAACCGTGTGCATGTTTTTGACCTTCCAAACTCACCTCTTTTACATTCAGGGAATCGACCTGACCATTGGCCATCCGCTTGACATGTGGACTGACTATCACCAACGAGCTGGTATCCTGGATCACAACTGAACGTAACAATGGCACCTTGTATGGTAATTGTTGTACCGTTGACATAGTTAATATATCCATGGTCTAGCTGCTTCAGATGTCCACAATCTGTCAGAAAATATACACTGTACCAAAAACTTTCCACGAACTTACCGATATGTTAATTTATTGTTTAACATTTGTTAACATATACAATTTCTTGCAAAAAAAACATTTAAATAACCACACGTTACTATGTTTTCTTTCACCAAAAACGCTCAGTACATTAGTTAAAGAAAGTCCAAAGTTGTAGTGCGGTATATATATATATGATATATAATGATATATATGATATGATATATATGATATATAATATATGTTGCGCCACGAAAAACTTTGCCTGAAAAACAAAATTATCACTTGGTGCGTTCTACCTATTATGGTGTTTTGGGACTAAACGTTTCCAATTGTGCCTTGCAATCCTTCTGAAGGGGGCTTTTTTTTGTATACTTAATATCTAAACCATACACTCAAATATCTCTTCCGTATTCGTAATTGTTTGTAGATATATTTCCACGATATTCTTGTTTGTCGAAAAGATGTTAAATATGTGAATACATTCCACTGAGAAGCACAAGTTTTTTTATACGGCAAAATTTCAAAATTTAAAAAGAATTCTTGGGGAAAAATCTAGCCCATTGCTCTACATGTTTTGTTAATTCATCAATGAAAAAAGTGGTCAAGTCATTTAAAGTTATATGTGAATTAAACAGAAATCTATGTATGTAATTACAAGCTTAAAAGTGCTATCAAGCTATGGAAAACACTTAACGATTTCAGTCCTTACACATATTGAGGTCTTGCAGTCGAAGTTATCTCATCTTTAAGCACAATAACACGTCGTAACCAATCATCCATAAAAGTCGTTTTAGTTCCACTGAGTAAACAAAAAAAAGCATTTTATGTTTTAACAATGGGTCTTCGCATGTTATTGCAAACTGCCAAAATGTCATTTCATTTAAAAATTTGATCGAAATTTTAAATGGAACTAATATGAATTAGGAATACTGAACGAACAACCATTTCAAAATCTTAGCAAAGAACTGCTAACGCACTTGGTTATCAGTTGCTTAAGTTGTACATGGTGTACAAAATGGAATTGATACGAGGATATTGTAACCACTCGGTTTTGGCCATTTTTCCGAATAAGACTTGTCTGGAAACCGCCGAGAAGATAAATACAACAACGGCCCATTGACAAATTTCGAACGCATTCCATAAAGAGCGCAAATACAATTTCGATAGAAAAATAACAAAGGGTAATAACTCAGGAACGGCTAATGCAATCTGTATAATATCATCTATACACACATCCAGATATCTATATCAGTCATATATGTCACGCTAGTATGAAGTAATTCCAATAGAGAAAACGGGAAAGATATCATCACAATAATTTGCTAATGAACAAGTGATAATAAATGACAATAATTCCAGAACGCACATTGTTATCTCACCTTGCTGCCTAATTTTCAATATCAATAAACCAAGAATGAATGCTATCCAAGGTATAGCAACGGAGTGGTCGGCAAAATAAATTGCCAGTGCTATCTGCACAAAATACTGCTTACGGACATACAGACAGGCCTAGACAGATAGACGTCCAAATAATGTGCATCCTGCCATAAATTTACCACCGGGGCTTTTAAAAACAGATACAGGGTGTTTAAGGTTATAACTTATTATTGTTCGATTAAGTAATTTAATAGAGACACAGGTAAGCCAGATTGCAAAACTTATTCAATATATTCTAAAGTGATGTAACCTTTGTAACATAACGGCGTCACTTTATTACCTGAAGTTTGTTAGCAGATGATTAAAAAACTGAACCTTTCAATTAAAATAATATAAATGTTATCTGCACTGGCATCGTACGTTTGCAATAATCAAATCAAAGTCACTAATTGGTGTATAATATAATGACATCAACATTTGTCTATGCTTGTTTACTTTATTCAAAATCCTTAAACATGATATACATATGTCTACAATATTTTATGTATGCATAGCAGTTGTTTGAAATGTAAAGAGGTTTTATGAAATGCAATGTATATTTCAATGTTTTAGACATAAACGATACGTGGCGTAGTAGTAGACTGGTCATTTACTATCTGTTTGGTTACCGGAACCAAAAAATACCAACACTAAGATTTTTTAATGTATTAGTATGGCTGAAAATCGATATTATAAACGTACACAATTTTAAACAAGTATCAGTTTTAGTTTCGGTTATTTATGTGTCAGGTGACACAAATGTCATTTTTTGTATGATTTTGTGACAATTTACAAATGTCTAGTCCAAACACAGGGAAACTAATATCGCGTCGGGGCATTTCGGTTTTCCTAATGAAAATTTCCGGAGCCCTTAAATTTTAAAGTAGTTAAAACAGTTGCGCACGTCGACAAGATGCTTTAATAATTAATGGCTTAACATACTATCAATTGAGTTTGAGATGTTGCAGGTATATACTTTTATTTCAACATAAACATTATGAATGTTGACTGGTGCATAGTGTGTGAATAGTGTCTTTGCCACTGTATCTGCTCGCAATGTTCCATAATGATTTTTATGGAGCAGTAGTAATGACAAATAATGCAGTGTGCATTCATAAAACGCGTTCGCCTTTATTTTGTAGGAAGAATTCACAAAAGAAAACTCGAAGCAAAATGATTTTCTTGATTTATTATTTACTTCCGTTTTGTATAATCATGCCTCATGAATTAAAAATGAAAAACAACAAACAAATAGAAAAGGACTGCATTGCATAAAAATAATGTTAATTGTGTAAAGGAAGGGGATTTATTTTGTTTTACATATAAGAAAAAAACATAATCAACAACTTCATGTATGACAAGTTTTTGAAGCGAGAACAGTTTGTTACATTAAAGTGTTCTTTACATGTTTTGGTCTGTAAACCTTTATACATAGTTTCTGCATTTAACTCCCGGTATCCTTTATATGCCGTGTTTCATTCAGCTCTGTAACCTTAATATGTCGTTTTGCATTTACAGTCTGTAAACCGATCTATATAGTCAACGGCAATGTTTCGCCAAACAAGGATATAACAGAGGGCATGCGTGTCAGACTCAGCTGCAATGAAGGATACCAGTTGGTTGGCTTTCCTGTTAATGCATGTTTGTCGAATGGTAGCTGGAGAATCCCTATTTCTTCATGTTTTTCATGTAAATGTTTAAGAATACAACCAAGCAAATGTTCAGCAATTCAATACTTCGTATGCTGCAAAATGTCTCGTTGGGTAACTTAAGCCGTTTCTTTTTTGAAATACTTTGCAGCAACAAATTATGATCATTATAGCAACGTCCAGCTTTTTGGTGGAGGGAGACCCTAGACAAATGTCTGGGTAGAACCACCGGCGCACCGCAAGTCGGCTGGAAGAACTTCCAACATTAAGTCCATCGCCCCGAACGGGACTCGAACCCACGCGGTGAAAGGCTAAGCAGTTAGAGGAGTTACAAATCGGCGAATCTACTACTACTACTACTACTACTACCACTACTACCACTACTACTACTACTACCACTACTACTACTACTACTACTACTACTACTACTACTACTACTACTACTACTACTACTACTACTACTACTACTACTACTACTACTACTACTACTACTACCACTACTACTACTACTACTACTACTACTACTACTACTACTACTACTACTACTACTACTACTACTACTACTACTACCACTACTACTACTACTACTACTACTACTACTACTACTACTACTACTACTACTACTACTACTACTACTACTACTACTACTACTACTTCTACTATATAATAATAATAGTAGTAGTAGTCGTAGTAGTAGGAGTAGTAGTAGTAGTAGTAACAGTAGTAGTAGTAGTAGTAGTAGTAGTAGTAGTAGTAGTAGTAGTAGTAGTAGTAGTAGTAGTAGTAGTGGTAGTAGTAGTAATGGTACTACTACATACTAAAACGTATGTTTTATATTACATTAAATTGTTTATTTGGTTTTCGTTGATAATACTGACATGATGAAAAGTTTGGAGCAGTGTTGTGACGCAATTACTGGAATTTGTAAGCACTTATATTTTTTATTTAAAGAAAAAATCAGGCACGAAATGGAAATAATGCAGAATAGGCAGAATAGTGGCCTCACTACATTTTTGTACTTAAAAACTCTTAGACTTCCCTTAATCTTCATTTAAAAAATAAACATATACATTAGGTCACACTTGCAAAACGATCGAAATGATTAGATTTTTAAAGTATATGATCCTGTGCTTATCTCTTATTGTCCTTTTCCACGGCCGATCAAATCGTTTGAACCCCCAAATTTCGCAGACCAGGCTACATCTTCTGCTTTTACATGACTGCTCGATCGCTCTTCAATCCTCGAAAACGGATTTTCCCCTGACATTTCACATCTACCCTTCTATTTCAGTTCGACGGTTATTTTTTTTGTTGTGTATGTTTCATGAGTTAGCTTTGTATCATTTTTCAATAAGCATATAACCAGCGATCAGTACACACCTACGTGTATATGGTTAAGTGGCGCGTTTCTTATTACGTTCAGTGTATGGAATTTCTACCAAAGAAGCAGCTGTGGTATTTCAAATGTGTAGGTCAAATGTGATGTTAGACAGCTATGCCAAATAAATAGCAATGCGTGTGTTAAGAATAGAGCCTTGTATTTTACATTGTGCAGTTTATATGTTTATTCTAAAGTATATTAGCAATGTAAACTATTAACAAATAACATATAACATGTTTAAGCGCAAACAAGTGCTTGCATACAACAGTGGGCTCGACTTTTCGATTGTTCTGACGAACAATTGTTCAATAGAATGATGACAGCATGAAAGTACTTGCACGCAATAAAATAAAAAAAACTCTTTATGTAATGCACCAACATTTACTAAATCGAGCCAAAGTAATATGCATCACAAATTCCAAAATAGAATTATTTAACCTGATAATTGTAGCAAGTATGAACAATAGAAAGATGTATACGAAACTTCATTCCAAGTATGCACTGGTTATAGGGCTATACTCTCGCGAGTAAATACAGGCAAACCTTTATCTTGAACATTACGGCGACGCAGACACTCGGGGGAGAAACATAAGTCTCCCTTTTCTTAAATTTTCTGATTTTTTTGCCATGAAAGAAATGTATTTTCTTTGTGTGTATGTATTTTGTTTTATTTCTTCACGAAACTTAAAAAGAGAGATACTCTTATTACCTTATTACTAATATATATATATATATATATATATATATATATATATATATATATATATATATATATATATATATATATATATATATATATATATATATATATATATATATATATATATATCCCCATATTTTATTTCACTATTTGTAGAGGTAGTGTTAATAAGCAGCCTCTATTTCTAAATAATAAGTTCATGCAGTAACTATGCCTAACTCTCCGAAACAGAGGTAAGAGGATGTTAAGTATTAGATATAGGCAAATTGTTGGATACCACTTTTCAATGGCAAATGCTTACTTGAAATAATGAATAAAATCTTAATATCAAAGCTTTAAAATTAACACCAGGAGATGGACTACAAACATACTTATACATGTATTTGTTTATTAATAAATTAATAAATCGGGTAACTGTTACTTGTAGTAGTATGCACATTAATACTCGATCAATTAAGGACAAAAGTAAAAACAGTAAATGTACACCTTGATAACTGATGTGAAGAAAAAGTAATATGGTACGATGGTTTTAATATCATTTCGAGCGATGATCTGCGACTAATCCTCGGAAGAATAATAAAGAAAAAGAAGGTTCAGCATATGAACACCACAAAAAAAGAAGGAAAATGGTTGAGTTGGCGACTTACTTTTCGTATAAATTGCGATATAATTCTGGACTGACGTTGTGGTAGTGCCCGAGTCAATGGCTCTGCACCATATGAATTTGTCAAGGTAACTAGCGAGCATGGTAAACGTCGCCTGACTAACGGCGGAACCGTCGCTAGGTTTATTATCAACGATGGAGGTAGCCGAACTAGTCAGGTCGGTTATCAAGTTTCCGCTGCTATCTCGGATGCTCCAGACGAACCGGGGATCGGGTCCAGTACCAGAAGAAGTACAGGTGTACGTTGTGGAGATTCCGGCCGCGACGCTTGTTGGGGATTGTAGCACCACCGATGACGCTGATGGAATGAAAATTAGTGAAAATATTAAGTGGAAGTGTGTATTTATATGTATTTATATAGGTGATTATACCGATGGAAGCAAGAAAGGCATTTATTGCTCTACATGTTCATCTTCGATGGTTTACAATTAATATATTTTTTGAACAAGCATACAAATATTTGTGTAAATGTTCGTTCTGTTAAATAATTTTTTCGGAGTTCTAACGGGAAAGCTTGCCAATCAATAACGGCATAGTTAGGGCGGGAAAACTGGCCAATGAGAAAGCGTGCATAACATCACGTTACTTGTCAGCCAATCACCGGCCAGTCACCGCCATTACTTCAGAAGCTGGGACAAGGGCACGTTTTTCCGGCTCCGACTTTATTGCTTTCTTTTGCGAAATTTCACCTCCTCCCCTTGCATTCTAACAGATTACTTTAGATTATTTAAATTTGTCTTTTGATTCGCCCCCCCCCCCCCCTCCACACACGCACCCCAACACCTGTTTTTTATATGGTAATGAAGTTATTGTCTTTGTGTACAACTGAACACTTATAGTGTACTGTTTTAAAAAAAACTTTACTGTTTTAATTATGTAAATTCTTCTAATTCTAGGTTGGCCTTTGGTCCATCAGTCTCAGATATGTAAAAAAAAATAACTAAAAAGTTACGTAGGCATCTTGCGGAATGCCCCCTTTCATGTAAGTAAATATTAAAACAAAAACAAAACAAAACATAAATTGAGTCGGGGCCTTAAATATGTTTTGAACATAGTCACAAATATACAATTGTACTTTATTAAAAACATTTTTCAATAATTCTCAGAATCAAATGATCAAACACGCGACCCCACAACACCGTAAGCCTACTGCACTCACTACATGCAATTAACAGACTGCGACACTCTAAAAAGAATATTCCAAAGGTTCCGATTACTATTATTGCATGATTTACTGTCACATGGTCATTTGTTTCCATTTATCAGCTCCGACAAATGGCGTATCGTATTTTAATAAGTCGTTGCACCTTTTGAGGTAAATGATTATATATTCATTGACCAATACTACTCTGTGTAAATCCAGAAGTTGGTTGTTCTATGGACAAAAAGGATGGGTAAATGAAAAGTCCATTAACGTGAAGAATTAAGCATGACCATCAACATAATTAAGCAAGCGAATATATTAACGTTAGGAATAAAGCATGCCCATCAACGTGACCAATCAAGCAGGTCTCTCAACTATAATAAACAAGCATTTCACCAGCGTTAAAAAGCAAGAAGATCCTTTAATGTAAATAATCAATAATGTCCATAATCGTAAAGAATCAATAATGTCCATCAACGTTAAGAATCAATCATGTCCATCAACGTGAAGAATCAATCATGTACATCAACGTAAAGAATCAAGCATGTCAATCAACGTGAATAATCAATCATGTACATCAACGTGAAGAAACAATCATGTCCATTAACTGATGAATCAGACATATTTAACGTGGCGAATCAAGCATGTCAATTAACGTGAAGGATCAAGCATGTCAATCAACATAAAGAAACAATCATGTCCATCAACGTGAAGAAGCAACCATGTCCATCAACGTGAAGAATCAAGCATGTCCATCAATGTGACGAATCAAGCATGTTAATCAACGTGAAGGATCAAGCATGTCAATCAACGTGAAGAAACAATCATGTCCATCAACGTGACGAATCAAGCATGTCAATCAATGTGAAGAATCAAGCATGTTAATCAACGTGAAGGATCAAGCATGTCAATCAACGTGAAGAATCAATCATGTCCATCAACGTGAAGAAACAATCATGTCCATTAACTAATGAAGCAAGCATGTCCATCAATGTGACGAATCAAGCATGTAAATCAACGTGAAGAATTAAGCATGTAAATCAACGTAAAGAATCAATCATGTCCATCAACTTTACGAATCAAGAATGTCCATAAACGTTAAGAATCAATTATGTCCATAAACGTTAAGAATCAATTATATCCATCAACGTGAAGAATCAATCATGTCCATCAACGTGACGAATCAAGCATGTCACTCAATGTGAAGAATCAAACATGTCCATCAATGTGAGGAATCAAACATGTCCATCAACTTAAAGAATCAAACATGTCCTTCAACGTGAAGAATCAAACATGTCCATCAACTTGAAGAATTAAACATGTCCATCAACTTGAAAACTCAAACATGTCCAACAACGTGAAGAATCAAACATGTCCATCAACGTGAAGAATCAAGCATGTCAATCAATGTGAAGAATTAAACATGTCCATCGACGTGAAGAATCAATTTGATCACGTCGATCAACGTAAAGAATTAAGCATGTCAATCAACTTAAACAATCAATCATGTCCATCAAAGTGACGAATTAATCATGTATATCAACGTGGAGAATCAAGCATGTCCATCAATGTGACGAATCAAGCATGTTAATCAACGTGAAGGATCAAGCATGTCAATCAACGTGAAGAATCAAACATGTCTATCAACGTGAAGAATCAAGCATGTCCATCAATGTGAAAAATCAAGCATGTCAATCAACGTGAAGAATCAAACATGTCCATCAACTTGAAGAATCAAACATGTCCATCAAAGTGACGAATTAATCATGTATATCGACGTGAAGAATCATTTATGTCCATCAACGTGAAGAATCAAGCATGTCAATCAACGTGAAGAATCAAACATTTCCATCAACGTGAAGAATCAAGCATGTCAATCAACGTGAAGGATCAAGCATGTCAATCAACGAGAAGAATCAATTATGTCCATCAACTTGAAGAATCAAGCATGTCAATCAACGTGAAGAATCAAACATTTCCATCAACGTGAAGAATCAAGCATGTCAATCAACGTAAAGAATCAAGCATGTCAATCGACGTGAAGAATCAAACATGTCCCTCAACGTGAAGAATCAAGCATGTCAATCAACGTGAAGAATCAATCATGTACATCAACGTGAAGAATCAAACATGTCACTCAATGTGAAGAATCAAGCATGTCAATCAACGTGAAGAATCAAACATGTCCATCAACTTGAAGAATCAAACATGTCCATTAACGTGAATAATCAAACATGTCCATCAACTTGAAGAACCAAACATGTCCATCAACTTGAAAACTTAAACATGTCCATCAACGTGAAGAATCAGTCATGTATATATATGTGAAACATCCTCAAGTTCGTTATATGAAATCTATGCATATTTAACGTGACGAATCAAGCATGTCAATCAACGTGAAGAATCAATCATGTCCATCAACGTGAAGAATCAAGCATGTCAATCAACGTAAAGAAACAATCATGTCCATCAACGTGAAGAAGAAACCATGTCCATCAACGTGAAGAATCAAGCATGTCCATCAATGTGACGAATCAAGCATGTTAATCAACGTGAAGGATCAAGCATGTCCATCAACGTGACGAATCAATCATGTCAATCAACGTGAAGAATCAAGCATGTCAATCAACTTGAAGAATCAATCATGTACATCAACGTGAAGAAACAAATATGTCCATTAACTATTATATCAAGCATGTCCATCAATGTGACAAATCAAGCATGTAAATCAACGTGAAGAATTTAGCATGTAAATCAACGTAAAGAATCAATCATGTCCATCAACTTTACGAATCAAGAATGTCCATAAACGTTAAGAATCAATTATGTCCATAAACGTTAAGTATCAATTATATCCATCAACGTGAAGAATCAATCATGTCCATCAACGTGACGAATCAAGCATGTCAATCAATGTGAAGAATCAAACATGTCCATCAATGTGAGGAATCAAACATGTTCATCAACTTGAAGAATCAAACATGTCCTTCAACGTGAAGAATCAAACATGTCCATCAACTTGAAGAATTAAACATGTCCATAAACTTGAAAACTCAAACATGTCCAACAACGTGAAGAATCAATTTGATCACGTCGATCAACGTAAAGAATTAAGCATGTCAATCAACTTGAACAATCAATCATGTCCATCAAAGTGAAGAATCAAACATGTCCATAAACGTGAAGAATCAAGCATGTCAATCAACGTGAAGAATCAAACATGTCCATCAACGTGAAGAATCAAGCATGTCCATCAATGTGAAAATTCAAGCATGTCCATCAACTTAAAGAATCAAACATGTCCATCAAAGTGACGAATTAATCATGTATATCAACGTGAAGAATCAATTATGTCCATCAACGTAAAGAATCAATCATGTCAATCAACGTGAAGAATCAAACATGTCCATAAACGTGAAGAATCAAGCATGTCAATCAACGTGAAGGATCAAGCATGTCAATCAACGTGAAGAATAAAACATGTCTATTAACTTGAAGAATCAAATATGTCCATCAAAGTGACGAATTAATCATGTATATCAACGTGAAGAATTAATTATGTCCATCAACGTGAAGAATCAAGCATGTCCATCAATGTGAAGAATCAAACATTTCCATCATCGTGAAGAATCAAACATGTCCATCAACGTGAAGAATCAAGCATGTCAATCAACGTGAAGAATCAAACATTTCCATCATCGTGAAGAATCAAACATGTCCATCAACGTGAAGAATCAAGCATGTCAATCAACGTGAAGAATCAATCATGTCCATCAACGTGAAGAATCAAGCATGTCAATCAACGTGAAGAATCAAGCATGTCAATCAATGTGAAGAATCAAGCCTGACCATCAACGTGACGAATCAAACATGTCCATCAACTTGAAGAATCAAACATGTCCATCAACGTGAAGAATCAAACATGTCCATCAACTTGAAGAACCAAACATGTCCATCAACTTGAATACTTAAACATGTCCATCAACGTGAAGAATCAGTCATTGAATTGTATATATATGTGAAAAATTCTCAAGTGCGTTATATGACATCTACGCATACTGTATGTCACAATTATACACATCACTACACTGAATCATCAACATGACAGCACATATTTGTTTTTAATCAATTTACCAATAAGGTAAATTCGAAGATAATATAATATAACAATTACTTTTATTAAAGAAAACTTGAAAAATATCTCTGACCGCTTATCTACCTTTAACACTACCTCTATCCTTGGCATTCCCTCTAACCTATAGACTATCTATATTCTCACCTCTCGTCATCTTCGCTTACTTTAGCTCTTCATTTATTTATCTTTAATGTACTTCTACCACCTTCCCTATTTTGTCGCTTACTCTCCTCATCCATTTATAATTAGACCGGAACACAGGTCTCGTAAGTAGTAATAGTGATACACACACAGACGCGTGTGCCTTTGGCTACCGGCAAACCACACCATTATATAGATCGAAAGTAGCTTTGTTTCTTAACCTAAGCTAAGGAAGAATCACATCTATAATTATTTCGAAATATGACTAGAAACAATCCATATAAATGCATTTTCAACCGTATTTACTTTCTTCCATTAGATGCACTTATCGGCCATATCATATTTCCCCACTCTTTCGTATAAATGTTATTGCACACTGTTCTGTTCTACGCAGCCACACTGTATTGTCCTGTGCAGTCACATTGTCCGTTTTCAAGGATCTTACAAATACACATATACTCTCGATGAAATTTTACGTACTATTGCTCTGATGACGTGAGATAGATGACGTTTAACATAGTTGGTTAAACTGCAGCGAGGGATTCACTACGATGATATTTTCAGGCACGGTGACTTTCATGAAAACACATGTATAAGTCAGATAGATCTAGAGAGATTTTGATCCATAATCTAAATAAGGAAATATGACAAAGTTCTCTAAGCATTGATTGCAAGATACACTACAATTTGAAAAGGCACAGGACAACGATATTCACCTAATCACATGTAAGCCAAATGTAAAAGAAAAAAATATATGTGATGAGTCTTTAAACAAAAAGAGCGAACACAACAGTTACCGTCTTGGAACCGTCAGTCGGCAAAAGGCACCGACAGGTTTTTAGAGCTCTAACCTCGCACGTTCTGAGGTAGTGCTAAATGCAAGCAATGAAAAGAAAACCGGTCTGTTTGAATATAAACAAATGTCCAAGCGCTGATATTTTCTTAGATACGTTATGATGTCGTTAAAAGAAAGGAGTGACGTAACTGAAAAAATAATGTCCACATGATATTTAGAAGACAGAGAGAGGATTTAATACTATTAGAAGAACTACACAAAATTGTTGATTATAAATGAAAATCATTTCAAAATAGTGTGTGGATAAGTAGACTCATTGGAAAAGATATGTGCTTTATGGCGTAGTGCTTTACTCGAAAACATGAAATCCCGGCGCAAAATATATAGTAGATATATATAGATATATATAGATATATATATATATATATATATATATATATATATATATATATATATATATATATATATATATATATATATATATATATATATATATATATATATATATATATATACGATTTGATAGTGACGGTAACACACAAATGCGTCAACATCGCTGAAACGACTGTAACGACAATTTTATCAATCTCTGCGTCAGAGATCACGTGCTCTTTAGATCATAATAACGTTTACCACTAAAAGGAAAATCGCCGAATGACTTGATGAACGTGATTAGAACGGGTGTATATTATTTTATATTTATTTATATAATATACAATTATAGTTTTATTCAACAGTCAGTATTAAATAGTAACAAAGGGATTCACCGGAATACTGTATGAAGAAGACAGACGACATTTTGGTGGCATGCGTCGATATTGCAACTCAGGTTTGTCAATAACTTCAATATTTTGCGACATTTTCGTACACCATTTTTAAAACTGATGAGCTTCGTTGATGAATAAAAACTCTTGGTAGCTATATACGTTAACTCCAAACACATATACGTTCTGTGGAGGTGGGGGCTTTTGTCGTTAAGGTGCAACGGATATACATACCTCTCCGGGGAGTTTTTTTTTTGCGGCGCAACATGATGATTAACTATAAGGAAACAGGAGTCTCAACGAAGTTCTATACTAAATTATATCAAATATGATATCCGACAGTTTGAACCAAATTCTTTCCTCAAATAGCCAAATAAGTTTACTTTTGAGATCACGTTAAATCGTCATTTGTGTAATCCGCTCTGACGTCGATATCTATTTTAGCAGAGATCACCATCATGGTCATTTATACGTTTGGAAACAAATCAACATTAGATTGAGTTTATTTCGATTTGTATTGTTTAACAATATAGGCAGTGTTCAAAATCGTCTTTACATTGACTTAATTATGTGTTTATAAAGAAATTATGCCCCAATTTCCGAGAGCAAAGGTAAGACAGTGTTACATTAACAATGTGCCAAAGAGAACATAAAGGTTACTTACTTTTACGTCTACTCATTGAGGTAGAATCCAAAAGAAACCCTTCCAATACATAAGGCATGTACAGAAGCCATAAAACGACATATGTTGTTGTCCCCATTTCCTCAGGTCTGTCACGTAATAGCTTATCAGAAGAATGAGAGGCTTCAGTGCATAGTGTAGGTTCTTTTATCTGAACAAAATCACATGTTCTGGGGGAATTCTTTGATCTGTACTTTGACTTGTACGCCAAAACTTAGTAACTTATAAATGAGTGATTCGAATATTGAACTTTTAGTCTGCCACCAACTCCACTATACCAATGGCGTCCCAAAGTTCATATCCTTTGCATATATGGGCCGTATACAATGTTTCGTAGATAATACTACTTATTTAAAATACGCACTTGCTGGTATGTTAAAATAACTTTAATCCTAGCTTTGAAAATTATTTTTGGCATATATGTAAATGAGTAAAGCTGTAAATTTAATGAATAAAAACAGTATTTACATAATATGTTTTCAGAGCTAATGGAAAACGTATTTACTGTACCAATCAAAACCAGGAATTCATCCAATAAGGAGATCGCTAAAGTTAACTTGTGGGGTTGGGATTAGCCGGCATTTTTTGAAGATACTGTGCAGCGACATTTCTATCATTATAGCACAGGGGCAGTTATGAGGTTCCCCGGGACTGAACCCGGCCAGTCCATTGTAGTGACACCGACGAGTCAGGCGTAATGATGTCCCCTTAGCCCCGAGCGTTAGGAGGGAAGCCACTACTACCAACTTTAAAGTCTTTGGTTTGAGCCGGCCGGGGTTTGAACACACGACCTCCCGATCCGCAAGCCGATGCTCTACCACCTGAGTTATTGCGGCCTGTAAAGCAAGTGATATTAATTAGATGTAATGTTCTACTGTTACTATGATCATAGTAACATTTATTTTATTGCATTTCCGTCCGCATACAGAAATGAATGATATGTTTATAGAATTTGTGAATGGTTATCTCGAGAGTGATGGGGCTTTACCAATAACAAAGGTTTCGTTTCGTTTCGTACTAAGATAGATTGCACCGACACAATACAGTGAACTTCTAGCTTAAAAAGATAACAACAATATTAATGTTAAAGCATGCCTGGACACAATTGACGCGTCTAGTCTTCTTATACATACATATTTTTTTCTGTAAACACATTACTTATTCCCCAGGCATGAATAACTGACCGTGAGTAGTCAAGGTCACGCAGATGGGATAGGATGGGATTTGCCGGCATTTTTACCAATACTGTGCAGCGACATTTCTATCATTATAGCACAGGGGCACTTATAAGATGTCCAAGGAGTGAACCCGGCCGGTCCATTATACTGACACAGACCCGTCTGGGGTTTGAACCCACGACCTCCCGATCCGCAACTCGACGCTCTACGACCTGAGCTATTGCGGCCGGTAAGTCAATCCTTTGTGTTTCGGAACGGAAAGCGACGCCGACCTATTTATTATATATGTCAGAGAATCCGTTCGATTTAATTTAACAATCCGTTCCAGAACAGGTAGCCCCGTCCTTTCATATTTGCAGGCCGACCACTTCTTATTATACTTTTCTTTGCTTCTGTTTCTCCTGAATCTCTTTCAACTCGTTAACACAGTATTGATGACTTATTTTTAATGATCTATCACGCAAAAAAAAATCCACGATAACTGTTTTAATATTATAAAATATTTTCTGGCCTCTACGACCCACATTGAAAATGCATGTTTCAAAACTTCAGAGTACAATATATATGTATACTTGAAATTACTACGTCACCAACTACGCCAAATCCATGTTCTGTTCTTACATGTGTCCTTAAGTCATGATTGACCTAGATTTAAATGGTCAAAGGGAGATTAATCTTGCATGTTAACGTTTATACGAATGCCCTTTGCATGTTGTGGGAAGGGTTTCAATATTCGTATAATCCATTTTTATTATAGTTTATGAGAAAACAGATCATACATGTACTTAAGCTTATATCTGACAGTTTGGACTATGTTATTTTCTCATGCAACCTAATGAATTATTGTTCCATGCAAAGACGCCGGGAAATGTTATTAATTGGTGCCCTATATCCATGTGAAAAGTAAAATATATAACACAAAACTTGCTATTTCAAAAATGTTTCCTATTAGAGACACCCTGCACAGTTAGCTATATTTAAACTAAGAGTACCAGTCTCCGTCGTGCTTATATTTAGATTGATAAATATTGTTTTTTTAAATGCGATATATTTAACAATTTGTACTGTCTAACAATTGATGTAATGTTAAAGACAGCTTTTACTAAACTACATTTTTCAGCAACTATGCACAATTCTCTAGAACAATGGTAAGATGATGTTACATGTATTAGATATAGGCAAACTACCGGATATCATCATAAATATATACTGACCTAACAAAAAAGTTGTGTACATTGTTTAAATAGGATAAGCGTGTGTTAATATGAAAGTTTATGACAAATTAACTTGTTTTGACATCTTAAAGCTTACAGTTATCATCTTTCTGTCATTTAATCTTCCACATTTTAGTGTGTGTCTCCAGATCTATTATGTGTTTGAAGTGATTTTGCACACACAAAAAACAATGTTATTGAAACCCTTTTGGCGTTGGTTAATTACCTAAAATCCTTATTTTATTTCTAAATCATCACACAATATTGCTGTTGTACTGGAATTCTTTACAAATGTAAGTGTGTACATAGCTATTTAATTTATTACCAAAAAGACTAACAATATAATGCATTTTATTAACATTTTATTGATAACAATACTGGCCATTCAACATCGTGGGCATAAATATTGACAATATGAACATACTGTTGGACATAACAAATCACAGATTCCATTTTTAAAATAGGTTTGTATATATACAATCTAAGTGTGTAAAGATGATCAGTAGTGCACCGGAAGTTAGGGTGATCTGGATTTCTAAACGGAGTGCCGGGAAATCGCTCCTGTAAAATAAGAAAGAATACCAGTTACACAGTTAATATTATATTTAAAATATTAAACTTATTGCACGTCGATTGTCATCACCTTGAACACGGGTCGATTTTTTTTTATTTGAATACAGAGGATAAAGTGCAGCATAGTCGTAAGTACTGTAACTTACCAGTTAGCTGTTATAAATTTCACCGAAAGTAATTTTAATTATTTTATTATTCATGCAATAATAAATATCAATAATGATAATAGTTTACCTGTAGTTTTAATAATCATGCCATGTAATTTGAATGTATTTCGTCAGAAACGCATGCAAACAAAGAAGCACAAGCTATACAAATCCTTATCAGTAATGCTTTCAGTAATAAATCCTTAAAAGACTGAAGCAAGTGCCATTAATTTGAAATATACTCGTTTGTATGCTGAGCGTCCAAGGCGTAAGACTCGGATCGAAGAGTCTTGGGTCCATCTCCCAGATTACCAATGATACCTTGGCCCATGGACAAGACCATGTAGTATTTATTGTATACTGCCTTAGCTTTTTACTACCTGCGTACTGTTTCTACACAGGAAGTGGTCATTTGTGAAGCTTCTTGTTGATTTTTTTATCGAAGTGACAATAAATAAGTAAGTTAAAACTACCCGTGAATAGCATGGGTTATGTTTAAAAAAGGAAAATTGTAAATTCGTTTGATACTTACATAAATTAACCAGTAAGGGTGGAGTTGACAACGATGACGTTGCCAGCTGCGTTGCTGTTGTTGTTTGTGCCGAACAAAAACATCAGCAGAAATAGGAGTCCGATCAAAGCCAACACTGTTAGGAAGAAAATATAGAAGGTCAGTGGATAATGGCGGTGTCTTATGATGACAGGCAAACAAACATGAAAATATACATTTAGAAAAGGAACTTTCAATATTAAGTACATTGTACTAGAAGTCTAAGTGTCCAAGTTTTCTTTTAAAATGTGATATTGGTACCTAATCTGACTCATTCTTAATGACTAAGGATGTCAAATTCTCTATTATTGCTTCATGTCACATATAAACAATACCGACCAAATGGAGATGAAAGCGTGGATTTGACAAGTTATACTAATGACCCCCTTTAAATGCGAGAGAGAAGTAAGCACAACATTTTTCCAAAACATAGAAAAACATGAAAACTGTCATATGTATTTAGCAAAACTCCGACAGATTAAAAACGGTTCGGTGGTAAAAAGAAAGCAGTCAAAACCCGGAAGTGTTTGTAACCTTAGTTACCAAACCCGGAAATAACGTACATCCTCCGTTGCCCAGACTGCCACTACCCTGAGCACCTGCGCCGTAATACGGGACGTAACTGTAGCCGTAGTTGGCCATGGCAACGGCGGCAAGACAGGCCAGGGTGACAAGGATCAGAGCGGCGACCTTCATGGTGGAGAGACTGAAATAAGACCCCTGACATTACCGAAATACCCATCGACATTAAGTAAATTGGTTTGTTTTCTTCCTGAAATTAACTGATGTAAACACTAGTACTGTGACTTAAATGTTATTTATTGTTATTTATGTATTTATTTCCTGCTCAAAGCGCATGCTCTTTGTAGTGCGTTAGATGTCGCACATCATTGATCTTGTTGGTATAATAAAGTGGAATAGAATATGTAAAAAATGATAAAATAATGGGTTATGATAAAATGCAGAACATTTATAGACTAAAATACAAAAGGAAATGATATGAAATGATACCAGCGAAATAAATGATAATTTTAAAAAAATCAATTATTAAAAGTACAACAGTTCGAATATAAATAGAATATTTTACAATGCGTAAACCCTTGCTCGATTTTGTATATGCAACGTCTTTGTCAATAGAAATACAATAATAATAAGAACAAAATAGAATAAAAACAAATAGCGAAAAGTTATGTTTAATAATTTTATATTTATTATTTGCTTCAAGTATGAATTTACTTCAAAGCAGGTCTTAATATTAAAAAATAAATGAGTAAAAACAATAAAAAGAGCTAATTTGGAAGTAAATTTAAAACATTTTTGCGTTTTAAACTTAATAGAATGTGAACTAGGTCAGTTAACTTACTTGATCTGACGTTCTTAGTCGAGACAGTTACATCTAGTGAGAAAATTGGGGCCTTTATATACCGTACTGGTTACCCGGAAATGGTCTAAAATCCGCGTCCTAGTTGCGTTCGAATTTCATTTCAGATGTTATATAACGTATGGCGTAATAAGTTACATGTACCATTCATTTAAACTTTAAGTGGAGAGCAGTTAGCTTAAAGGCAATTCAGTGTGTCGTTTTTGACATTGCAACAACTGGTAAAATGGATTCAAACAGACTAAAACGGAACTAGTTTAAAGTTTAGCTGAGTTGAGTTTGTTTTTCTAAATTATACGGCGTTGATGAGACTTTATAACGTTTTGTGTGTTTGTCACTGTAACGAATAGTTATCTAAATATTAATTAGCCAAATGTTTTTGTTCTTTTATTTATTTGGGTTTTACGGCACACCGACACTTAACAGGTCATACGGCGCCGAATACAATGTTAAATGTGAATAGAGCATAATCAGGTTAAAACCAAACTACGCAAGTAAAATATAGAACAATATAAAAACTATCAGGTTAAAAAAAATATAATTGAAAACAGGTCAACACATAAAAGGGGTTTAAAATGTATAACGATTGGTAAATAAACAGTTTAAAAATTTATAACTTATTAAGAATACTAATCTCGTTCAAGAAGCAAACAAGTTTAGAATCCGATACTGTCCTAAATAGTTCGTTCATGTTATTGACATTAAAATACTTCGACCGTATGTGGTCTGTGTCGATACACTGTAATAAAATGGCAAGCAGCACATACAGGTTGGACTTCTCTTTTTAAAAGATAAGAATGAGTTAATCTAGTGTGTCCAATGCGACAGCGGGTAAGAGCTACGTCTTCTCGTCGATTTTCTCTGCAGACAGAGACATTGGCACCGACGTTATGTTTAATTACGTGTAATTTGTTACAAACAAAATTGTCCCAACTTGTTTGCCCTTTGGTTAAAATATGTCGGTTAATAAGTGGTTTAAAATCAGTGTGTGGGATGCAAAGATCTGTCTCAGTGGGGGCTGAGGCAGATTAAGCCAAATGTAAAGATCTGTCGTTTTTAAAGAAAATAAGTTTGTTCCAACTAAGTCACCAAAAATTGTTATAAATTTTACGACAAATAATTTTTTCACAGTATGCATTCTTTATTATTCCTGAGAATTAAAACATGTTGTGAGCCGGTGAACAAAATAACTGAATACGATTAAAATATAAAAAGGTCACAAGCAGTAAAAGCGGTATATATACAGTAGTGGGAAATATTAAACAAGAACATTAAATGCTCTCATAATCCATGCCTTGAATCATTCTTATAGAAGCTACAGATGTTATTTAGGAACACTTCAAAAGGTATCACACATGTAAACACTGCAAAATATTTTCAAATATCATTTTACAAAAAAATCATAACAATGACATATATATAATTGTTATGGATGAAAAAAATAGTATAAAATATTAATATCAGTGATAGAACGAAAAAAACATGGGACAGTGTTCGCAAAGCAAATTTCAGTCAATAACAAACAAAAGCATTACATTCTGTACAACAGTTTAATATAAATATTAAGTTATGTATATATTTAAACATTATTTTTATCCGATACATGCATATACATAGGTATGTGGTGGTCGAACTTAATATATATACCTTTATCAGGTACCATGTTCTGTTGTAATTTTCTTTATTGTTTCTTGCAATACTGCTTTCTTTGTTTATGATTGCAGGAAGAACAAAAGATTATTTCTAGTTAGATTCATTTTATATAATAGTATATTAGTAGCAATTTTTCGATGGGCAATTCTGTATTGAATATATAGGAGGTAAATATAACACTGAGGGACATTCGAGACACCTTTTCTAATTATTTTCTGCATACTCAGTTGCTTCATTGAAACATTTTAAACTGTTTAAATACCGTGTACTTAGTCTGGTAATATAGCATACACACAGTTTTCTTCATTTTAAGAACCATTATAATCCACACAATAAAGTTTGTCAATAAGGATATATATGCCATAGTCCTATGAGCATTGCAACATATACAAAAAATTGAAAAGGCACAGGACCAAGGTATTCACATGCAAGCCAAATGTAAAATGAGAACAAATCTGTGATTGAGTTTTTTAACAAAAACGGAGCAAATACTTGTTGAGATTATTATTTCAGAGATAATTAATAAATCAGTTAAAGTATTTTTAAAATGCATAGGATCTTATAACTCGTCAAGGAAGAACGAAACGGGTAAGGTATACTACAAACTAAAGTTCTTATAACTCAGTTAAGTCAAATTCCTTTAAAGCTAGATGCATTTAAAGGTTTCGGTCTTTATCCCAATTCAGTGGGATTGAGCTGGTAGAAGGTAGTGAGGCAGTAATCTCCAAGGAGTCCTTAATGCTGATATTGTACTGGTCTTTAGGAACAAATTAGCTTTTAGTGTTAGCAGCAGACCTCTGTGCCAAGTGTGTGTATATGACGTTTCTTGTGTGGGTGAATATATTAATGCAATGGTTACTTTCTACCAATAAGGAGAACTTTGATATTTATCTGGATGCGTAATCATTTCTAAGTAGGCCAAAAGTAGATCAAATGTGAGGTTAATGCAATTCTTAAAAGGAAATACGTTATACGTATTCATGTATTGTTATATTTACTTACACATCATCATCATCATCATCATCTTTATCATTATCATCATCATCTTACTCATACTCATATTCAATATTTTCTTCATCATCATTATCATCATCGTAATCATCTTCATAATAATCGTCATTGATATTATCATCATCATCACTACCACCACCTTCCTCATCATTATATTCATCAGCATTATATTCATCTGCATTTGATTCATCAGCACTATATTCATTAGCATTATATTCATCGCCCTTTTATTCATCAGCATTATATTCATCTGCATTATCATCAATATAAGCAACAACATTCATCAATTATGCCAGTGTTCTTGTCGATACTTTTATATAGAAATTAATACTGAAACCATATTGTGTTTACTCTATAATAATACCGAACAAAATACAATTAGATTTTTAGAAAAAAAATAATGTGATCACAGTAAACGCCATAATTACGTATTCGGTGTTTATTTGAAAGAAAATTAGTGTATATATGCATAGATTGTGTATTATCTTTATATAGTTTGTTTATATTTTCATATAATACACTTAAAACATGCAAACGCATACTTTATATTATTATTATAGTATTATTGTTATTGTTGTTGTTATTGTTGTTCGTAGTAGTAGTAGGAGTAGTGGCTGTAGTAGTGTTGTTCTTATTGATTTTGTTATTATAGTAATAATAATAATAATAATAATAATAATAATAATAATAATAATAATAATAATAATAATAATAATAATAATAATAATAATAACAACAATAATTATAATAATAATAATAATAATAATAATAATAATAATAATTTTCTTCGTCTTCTTCTTCTTCTTCTTCTTCTTCTTCTTCTTCTTATTAGTTATTATTATTATTATTATTGTTATTATTATTGTTATTATTATTATTAGTATTATTATTATTATTATTATTATTATTATTATTATTATTATCTTATTATATTAATTATTATTATTATTATTATTATTATTATTATTATTATTATTATTATTATTATTATTATTATTATTATTATTATATTATTATTATTATTATTATTATTATTATTATTATTATTATTATTATTATTATTATTGGTGTTGTTCTTGTTATTGGTATTGTTGTTTTTGGATTTTTCTTGTTTTTCTTGTTATAATTATCTGTGTTGTGGTTCTTGTTGTACTTGTTGTTGGTGGCTAGGAAAACCTTTTTGATGATAATTTAATTATAAATTTTAATTATTTTCGGTTATAAACTGTTCGATTTATTCAACGTAAAGAAAAAAAACTGCAGTCCTTCACATAAGCTGTTATTACTCATGTATATTCCAGTTTTACAGGCATTCATCATCAATATGATTTGATGCGTCGCTTTCAAATTTAATTCCACAAAATGAGACACAACGACATGGTACATTTTAACAACATTTTATTTATAACAATATTGGTCAAACAACATCGGGCGCATAAATATTGAAGCAATGGACATATTTGTGGACACAATAAATCAAAGATTCTATCATTGAAAAAAGTTTGAAAATAAACAAGTCTACGTGAGAGAAAATCCTCAGCCTTGAA
This sequence comes from Sinonovacula constricta, assembly GCA_007844125.1. NCBI lineage: Eukaryota > Metazoa > Mollusca > Bivalvia > Cardiida > Solecurtidae > Sinonovacula > Sinonovacula constricta. Next base: position 21,039,497 of record CM017560.1, read on the forward strand.
CCGGAAATCTTGGTGATCTGGATTTCTAAATGGATGACCGGAAAATAGCTCCTGTAAAAAGGAAATAAGTACAAATGTTAGAGTTCGTACAAGAGCACGAATGTGAGACATCCAAGGCGCTGAGAAAACATCCGCTTTAAACAAGATCTCTTACACTTTCGATTAATTACTTAAACATGTGACAGTAATGAACCAAAACACTGATTGGAAGTAGAGTATTTGTTATTTTGATTTTATTTATGCTCTGCTACATCTGTATTTACAAGCTTCCTCTGCTAACATCGTTATAGTTGGCTTCCTTTGTTAAAAATGAGTTCGCCAAGAGAGTTCCTGTAAATTATTATTATTATTATCTTTGTTATAATTACAAAGATACACATAATTGTTGCAAGCAACAATATTAAAAAAAACGGACTACTCAGTTCTTTTCCCTGAAAAGGTCTCATAGAATAGCTGCGATTTCCTGTTTTTGCCAGCTACATTGCCTTATGCATTTTACTACCTTAGTACTGGTTCTACGCAGAAAGTTGAGTAGGATGTATAGCCTGAAAGAAGTTGTTCCACGGTCGACAATAAAGAAAATAAGTTTAAACTAACCAGGAATTTGTAATAGGTTCTGCTCCAAACAAGAGAGAGACAACTCATGCGGGGGAGTGCGATACTTACATCAGTTACCCGGTGAGGGTGGAGTTGACAAGGACGATGTTTGGTGAATTGGCGTTGCTGTTGGTGCCGAACAGAACCATCAGGAGGAAAAGGAGTCCGATCAGGGCCAAGACTGTCGGGAAGAAAGTATAGTATGTGTTTATACAGTGGCGTTTACAAGCAAGCAAGAAGAAACATATGTACGCTCATTCAATATTAAGTACGGCATAATTATCTAAGTTTATTCAGTTTTGATTTATCTTTATGTGGTACATAGTCTGACTCATTCTCAATTATTTAAATTATAAAATACGGTTGATTTATAAATACCTATTACATACCGTCCTACAAGGGCGATAATCTAATACAATTTGTCCTGCTAGAGTTATGTACCTTCTAAAAGGCGATAAAGTACTGAGCATGCCGCCTCTTGATGGCAGAAATAATGTTGCAATCGGAACATTTGAACAATAAATGCTTCAATAATATCTTCTGTATTTAGTAAGACACGTTGAAAGAATATATCAACACAGTTCGCGTTTAATTTAAACTAGTAACTTCTTGTTCACAGCTTTGCGTATGTTCATTACTTCATAAGTTCGTAATTACACTTATATCGTGTCAGTCGGCATATTATTTATGACAGACATATGCCCAAGATGCAAATTGTCTCATTCGATGTTCTTTGTTGTTGATTAAAAGCGGATTTTAATAAATAAAACGCATTGCCACTCTTTTGAATCTTCAAAAATTAAGACGATAACTCTTTCGAAAGACAGCATATCTATATATACCTTATAAAACTATTTATTTTGGAACAACAAAGTTTTGCCATTTGAAGAAAGAAAAACTTACGTCCTCCGTTGCCTAGACCGCCACTACCCTGAGCTCCTGCGCCGTAATAGGGAACGTAACTGTAGCCGTAGCCGTAGTTGGCCATGGCAACGGCGGCAAGGCAGGCCAGGGTGGCAAGGATCAGAGCGGCGACCTTCATGATGGAGAGACTGAAATAAGAGACGATGGTAGGACAATTATAAAAAAGACCAATAAATTACACGAAACCTGTACATGGGAATATGGAAAAAAATACAATATTTGAAAGCATAATTTGTATCAAAATTTAACCAAAAAAATCATTTAAGCTAAATATGACACGACTTATATCGGTTTACTTACTGGATCTGGCGTTTTAAGTCGAGATGCATTCTGTGAGCAAAGGCAGATCCTTATATACCAAATTGGTGACCCGGAAATGTCCGAAGTGCCGCGTCTTAGCTGCGTTTAGATTGTAAACGTTATTAGTTATGACGTAATATTCTGTCGTTCAACTCGAACTTGGCGAGGAGCAAGTAGCTTAAAGGCATATAAGTGTATTCGTGGTCTGATATTGTTACAACTGCATACATGGATTTCAAATGATAAATAAGAAGGTTCAAATATTAAGAAAATGGAGCTAACAATCACTGGATTTGCAACACGAATAATTATCTAAAACAAGAGCTCCTACATAGAGAGCACACTTCTTTCTCCTCTTTCTTCTTCACCTCCTCATAATAACCATATTTCTATTAATCAGGATATATTATCGTCATCATTATCATTATCACCACCACCAGTATCATCATCACCATCATCAATACAACCACAACCATCCTCTCTCTCATTTTCGTCGTCATCATCATTTTGGTAATCTATAGTAAAATTATTAAATTTCCTTTTTTTCTTGCAGATTATGCAAAAAATGTTAATATTCAAACATTTTTGTTCAGTTTTTTTTTTTATAATTTCTCCCAATTTTGAATTATTTGTAATACATGAAATATTCTTGTTTACAAAGGATTATGTATGTCCTGAAAGAAATCGTTATACTTTGGTAAAACTGGTATTTAAGCTAAAAACGCTTTATATATTTTCATAATATTATAAATTATATAAACTATCAATACTTTTTTATAAGCTGATATTTTTTCGAAGAGCGTGGAATATATAAATTTTCATTACTATTTTTATAAGCTGATATCATATATATATATATATATATATATATATATATATATTATATATAGAAGAGAGAGAGAGAGATGGAGAGGAGAGGAGAGGAGAGAGGATGAGAGAGAGAGAGAGAGACCACACGACCCCCACAGGAGACCCACTCTTCTCTCCTCTCTCTCTCTTCTCATCTCTTCTTCCTTCTCTCCTCTTCTCCGCTCGATTGAGAGAGAGAGAGAGAGCTGATGAAAGGTGGTCTCTTTCATGCAAATTTTAAATATAGTAAATATAATGTTACAACATGTCCACGTTTTGCATATACCTGGGTGGACACTTGATATTATCCAAAAATTATAATAATTCATTAATAAGGTGCTTATCACTTTCACAAATGCTAGAGATTAAATAATCAAAAGATGACCAAACTAGCGAAAAACGCAATTAAATAACTCTAAAACATACAACAGTCGAAAGTAAACAGCGCCAAATTGTATATGTGAATACAATTGCTCTGTCAGTAGGTTCCACCTGTCTTTTGTTTTTTAATCTTGCCTCCGCCTTCAAAAATTTAGTAAAAGGGGGATTTAAAGTCACCCATCTCAGACGTTGTGAGAATTTTATTCATGTTTGGTCTGTACGTATATGCTATCAAAATACAGGTGAAGTTCGATTGTACTTCCCGGTATTAACCGTTTTAAACGTATTAGCGGAGTTAGGACCCTTTCTTAAGACGTTTTAAAACAAAAGGTTGTATATCCGTATATCTATGGCATTGTTGAGGAGACAACTCACCGATAAATATCTGGGTAGATCACTGTTTAGCTGTCATATGACGCCGTTATCATTTTCTCATGGAGAGCATTTGCTACTCTCAGTGGCAGAATTCGCAGTGGGCGAATCTTTCTCATGTTCTGTAAATATTATTTTCTGTTTGGTGAATTTACATATAACATTAATAATTAAAAGAAAAACTGTTATATGGACCTCTAGTGCATGATCGTTTTACGTGAAGAGGTCCACAATAATTGGAAGAAAACTAAACCTAAAATGATGAAACCGTGTATTAATTCACTGAATTTATCTAAATAAACAATTTTACAAAGTGCAGTAGTATATTTTGAACTATTAAGACGTATTTTTCTGTATCAGCAAGCAAGGACAATTTAACAGTAAAAGAGTATGTTGTGACAAATGTTGAAATCTTTTCAATAAACGTGGATTGCTATATTGTTAAGGGAAATAACTCTGTACGCATTTGCACTGTCGCTTTTAGTAAGAGTTATTCACCTTCGAAATTTTTAATATTGCTTCAGTACGGTAAGTGTAATAATCACGCTCTGTCGCTCTGCCGGTTTGTCAAATGAATAAGCAGTCTTGCGATTAATTTCCTGAAATCTGCACCTAGCAAGTATTTGTATATAACCTTTACCTTAGGCCTAATGTAGATTAACATTCCTGTGTAAGATACTCTAGAGTGTAAGATACTTCAAGCACTGGTGGCTGAGAACACTCCCCGAATGTAATTTTAACTCATTTGGGCATAAATACAACATCTTCTGTATCCGTCCCACTTATGTGGGGGTTGACGAGTTTTGTTGTAGTTTATCCATACTTATAGGCAAATTTAATTCTAAAAGCTAGAAATGCAGTTGTGGGGTAAAAAGTCAGTCCCATCTAATGGAGGCCTCGAGTTCAATGCCAGGGCGAGCACAATCGTACCCTTGATACAGCTTTCTTTCTTTGGGTCGGCTTACAAACGAATCTTCATAACCACCGTAGTTAGTCCGGTATCAGAGAATGTGAGTTTGTGTAGCGGTATTTTACATCTAGCTGCAATAAACAATGACAGTGAAGGCAGCACTGCGTGTGCTACTAGTTTACTGTAAACTGAAAGACTTTCGAAGAGACTCAAAGCCGTAAACACAAATAAAAATACATAAAATGTGTTCGTTGCATTGGACTAATCGATGTAACCTATCATACCGACCAGCGCAGAAAACAATCGATGTGACTAGGATTGTTGTTGTTGTTTCTCCTCTATTGCCATTTGAACAACAAACTCGTATATAATATAACCTTCGTTGCATTCTCTGAGCGGTGCATCCTATTACGTGATTACGTGACCTTTGCGTGATCCTGTACACTTCAAGGTCACGCAGCAGCGTTATCGCGCATGACAGTGAATCAATTGGAGGAGAGTTTTATTCATGTACACACTCGTTTTGTATTAACTACTATAATACATTTTCTTTTAGTTAGATAAAGATTTAACATAAACATTGGACATTCCACGTGTTTATTCTTACCACTCCATGCCACTGACAAATTAATTCGGGGGGTGGGGGGGGGGGGGTATATTTAACAATGTAACCTTGTAAGGTTATAAAATCCATTCAGGACAGAATTAGCCGTCTTCTTATATGTTTTTCTTAGGTGAAAGAGCTGAGCTGGCAAAACACATCAACTGAACAGCTTTGACATTTTAACCATAGACATATAGTAAAAGTCTATGTTTCAACACTACAAAACCGGACCTGGTAGCGCAATCGGAAGTGCGTCGGTTCCAGGTACGGGAAGCCCCGGGTTCGATCCCGGGCCGCGACATACCAAAGTCGTAAAAACAGTAGTGGTATAGCTACCTTGCTAACGCTCCAGCAAATATAAAGGTGGTTCCACGACTGGTTGGCCCGGTGTCAGGATATTGTGACTGGGTGGGGTATCATGCCAGGTGTTCACGGCATGCTATACACAGTGAAGGCAGCACTATATCTGTTTCATGTGGACACCGTCTCCAGATAACTGAAATACTGTTGGTGGGACGATAAACCCAATAAACAAACAAAGAAACAACAATACAAAACCTCCCAACATGAAAGTTATCGTCCCGTCCGGTACTCGAACCCATGCGGGGAAGGACTGAGGAGTTACTATCTGCTCGGCCAAAAGCGACCGCTTTCAGCTAAACCAGACGTGAATTCAGGCTATTCCGTTCTTGGGATCTACTGTCCATAATACTGAACTATCCGGGCCTATAAAACAGAGTAATAATGCCTATCCCTTTCTGAATGTTTATTGACTGCACTTGCTATGATCAATGTTAACAGATACATGCTGGTGTACATTGCAGGTGAACAACATAATAATGAACCATGTGCACTATATGAAAATATTTTGTTCAGCCTAATAAATACGGTTTAAAATTTATCATAACGCACATAAAACTCGATCATTAGTAAAATTACTGGGAAGCGGCACTCGGCAATCTGATCACCTCGGCCTTTATGCTATGCAAGAGACCTCTGACATAATAAGGCGCCATCTTGGATCTACTTTGTGTGTCTTAGTTTTAATACTGGGTATTTAATGTTGACTTTTCAATTTTCCGTAAATCATATAGATTGTATTGATAAAAAAAAATCGTTGTTATTGCAAGATATACTCAACTAAATGATATATATATAATTTGTTACTTTCTCGCGAACGGACACTGTTTCATAACTCAGGCGACGCACTTTGGTGTATTCTAGAGCTATGTACGAGGTGTATTTTACGAACCATACGGAAATACCCGAAGTTTTACGATTGCGGCACTCGGGTTAACTTTCGACTTACTGAAGAGCGAACTGTTCCGATTGGGTAAAAGGTTGCTGTTTTAACCAGAGTAGAAAATACATAGGATGGGACTTGTCCCGAATGGAAATTTCGTGTAAGGTGCTTGTGGTAGGAAGAAAACAATGTACTTTGGCCAGGAGAGCAAATTTATCAGAGAGGGTTTGGTCCGTAATGCGGCTTTCAATTGCGGGGTTACGTCCGGCGTGGAAAATATTGGTAGGAATTTTATTCGGAATTTGAATTTCAAATCAATATTTAAGGAGAAATGCTTGTCCAGAGAAGCAAAATCATAGGCGGCACCGTCATACATTTATGCAACAAAAAGTAGCGCCATAAATCAAACAAACATCCCCTTCACTGAACCGGTGCAGAGGTTGATGTTACATAACCCGTCTGGACTTTTACAAATAGGTGATTTCACACCTTATGCAAATATGCCTTGTCAGCATACGGCTGTAGACTGTGTGGAAAATATGTTACCCCTAACCGTACCCCACCAAGCTGTGCGTGTAGTCTCCGTCTTTTCCCTTAAAACCCCTCATGTCACGTCTGTCAGGCAGGTCAAAAAATGGGCCACAAAGCCCTCAACCTGCCAGACATAAAAAACACACAAATTTCTCGAAATGTAGAGAAACTTACTATTTGCTAAAACAATATTGGATATGCGATAAAACTAAGTTCATTCTAAGGCTAGGGGAATGGTCTTTCAATACTATACTATAACGGTATGTCAAACATACTGCTAAACTGCAAACAGAGCAGATATTGGACTGACTCAAGCGAAGCATAAAGAATGGGCATCATTTATCACAACATATGCATGGACCATGGTGAAATGGCTACGAAGTTCAGACATCGTACTTGCTTGTCTGTGTGCTTGTTGGACTCTCCGACCCGGCAACAGTAACTACTTATCTAGACACCATGTCAATTTAAAGCAGATACAGTGTCGCATTCACGGCATATAACATGCCATGAACACGTACCTTGCATGATACCACATAACAGACACATTATCCTCACACCAGTCCGACCAGTCGTGGAAATGCCCTTATATTTGATTAAGAGTTATTAAGGGTGCTATACCACTACCATTTTAACGACTTTGATATGTTTTGACCGGGATTGAACCCGGGCCCTTAATTACCTATCGATGGGGCTACTAGGTCCAGTTTACATCACGCTCGGCTCCCATTGGTTGAAATTAAGTAAACGTTCCAAGTCAGTTTAGCCACGTCGTCGGTCTCTAGTGTGGGAGATCGCGGGCTCCATAACAAGTCCACGAGGACAAAAAATGCGTATTCATTATTTATGTTTTTATTATTTTTTATCACCCTAATTTCCTTGACTACAGAAGAATACACTTCGCAAACCCGGACCCAGAGCTAGATGGGTTAATGGCGTGATAAGATGACACCATTTATCTTGCACCCTATTCTAGCGACATTAAAGACAACACTGTACGGTATTTCATTGCAGTTTAATCTCTGGGTAAGCATCTAAACTTAAATACATGTACCTTAGAGAAGGTGTAGCAAACAGAGCACAATTAACGTACATGTATACACAAATGTTACATAATCTATAAAATAAAAAGACACGCTTTTCTAGTTAGTGCACGCTCTTTTCGTAAATACGTGTCTTTCTCGTAAAAACACGCAATTCTCGAAAAGACACAATCTTCTCGTAAACATACGCTCTTCTCCTAGGCATGCTCTTCTCTTAAGAATACGCTATATTCATAAAGACTTGTTTGTACACCAACTCAACTAGAAATTTAGATTTTATGGTGTGCAGGTTTTTTACTGCCTAGAATAAAACTTTTCCTACTAACCTACATCTGAAGGTTATCGTAGGTAAGTTGAGCCATAAAATGTACGCTGACGGGAATGGACATATACGGTTAAGTGAAATATATTATTTCTTCGCTTCACTTCAATGATTTATGGTGTGTGGTTGCCGTTGGTTTATTCTTTTACCTTGTGCGTGATAAATAACCCTGTTGGTGTTGTATTTATAATTAAATGAGACTGAAGTGAAGAAGATTAGTACATATATATATATAAGATATATAAGATTACAGGTATAAGGCCGGGTTCGCGAGCACACAGACAAACACGTATGCAAACTCACATGGTATCTAAAAACACATATATTCAGGCATGCACGCTACCATTCCGCCTGGTATACCTTAAGTTAAAAACTTTTATTTAAAATTGGACATAAAACAAAATATGGTACCGAATGAACTTGATATGTTTATTTTAAGCATTTAAAGTCCACAACGTCACGCTAGATAAGCTTAAACCATTTAAGTTTAATAGCGTAACGATTCCGATTAAAATTCTTCGACAAATAAGAGCCAATTTCTACAAACCGTGTTACAAAGTTGTACGTCTAGGCTTACCTAATGATTTAAGCAACGCTATTGTATTAGATGCACAAAGTGTCATCATAAAACCCTTTTTCTGTATTTAGAATGTTTGTTTTGTTAGCTTTTTTACACATTGAACCTGCGAAAATGTGGTTTTTGGACATATCGGCGAATCTACCTATACTTGGTTAAGAAAGACTCCTGTAATTACTACTTGCATGTACTGAAAATGCATGTAACTGTAAATGTTTATGAGTAGGCAACAACAACAGCAACTACAGCATCAACCAGGACGATTACATTTTTATTATTACATGTATAAGTATGAGTAGTAGTAGTAGTAGTAATTGTTGTTGTTGTTGTTGTTGTGTAGTAGTAGTAGTAGTAGTAGTAGTAGTAGTAGTAGTAGTAGTAGTAGTAGTAGTAGAAGTAGAAGTAGTAGTGGTAGTAGTAGTAGTAGTAGTAGTAGTAGTAGTAGTAGTAGTAGTAGTAGTAGTAGTAGTAGTAGCTGTTGTTGTTGTTTTGTTGTCGTCGCTTTTCTTGTTGTTATTTTGTTGTTGTTGTTGTTGTTGTTGTTGTAGAAGTAGTTGTAGTAGAAATAATTGTAGTAGTAGTAAGTAACAGTAGTAGTTGTGGTTGTAGTAGTCGTAGCAGTAGTTGCTTTTGTTGTTGTTTTAGTGTAAAAGTACGTATACATGTGCAATGAATGAATGAATAATCAAATCTCTGTACACTTATCCGGGGACTTCGCTTGGTAAGCACACACAACCCACGTCAGGAAATGCCCTTGTCTACGTCCTTGCAAAGATTGTCACAAACAATTTAAATGACAGATGGCTCTAGACTGATGCTTAACATAAATCGTCTTATATCTTAAAGGTGGTATCCAGCACATTTTGCCAGAAAACAAAACATCACAAAATGGCTAAATATTACGGTTTACCTGAAATGTCTTACTACAAAGCTGCATTTTTGATTTCATAGGTTTGCGGTGAGGTAATCATAAAGTACTAAAATAAACATCCAATACTTAAATTGGCAATTTTAGAATCAATTCAAAGACGCTTGACACCAGCTGATGAAAACGAGTGGGTGAGGTAATCTTTAAACCCGAACTAACGGTAACTAAAGAAATAAACACACGTTAGCGTTACGCCAGAAAGTAATTTAAATAATTTCCTTAAACAACAGAACGTTTTAACACGAACCATGAACCATGTACCTGATACCACCTTTAATTACGTATATTTCACAATGGCAAGAGGCACAATAACACTTAACAAATGTGACTGTGTCCTAGCTAAAACCCGAATTAAAATGGATGTGATCGCAGTTCTGACGTATTTTACCATTTAAATGAAATGTTTTATGTGTAGGCGCACTCGTTCTTTTGTATGTACGTCCGTTTTTCTGTCAAGTTGTGGTTGTTTTTAAAGTAAGATAATCGAGCTGTTCCAAATGGCTTAGACGGCTAAAGGTCACGTGACTCAATATGACGTCAACTTAAACATCGGTTTTGATTTTGAACACAGAATTTTCAATTCGGCCACAAACTTATCTTGTAAAATATAATTAGAATAATGATGACATATGTTTAAAAAAAGTAAAACTGAATAATGCATGCTAAATAACTGACGGCGCTCCGGTAAGCGTGCTCTTATGGAATGCAATTTTTTGGGGACGATGGTATAGGATGCAATAACAGGAAATCTCAGTTGTTCTGCGAGACCCTTTTTCAAAGAAAAGAGCCGATGCATTAATAGGAATTCGCAGCTGTATGGCAAGAAACGGAGTATGCTGAAGTTAGCAATGCAGCTTGCATTTACAGACGTAGCAGACAACAAGGAAGGAAACAAAATAGCAGCTAGTCTAGTTCCATCAGAGTTACGGTTCGTTTATCTGACACAATCGGAACTCCTCGGATTATTTCGTCCTCGGGACAATCATGCCTCGGATGTATCTGGTGCAATGATTCTTAATGAAATCACGATCCTCGCCGGAAGTCGGAAGAAGAACATGCCTAAAATGTAGTTCGCACAAAAGATTAACAATAGCATTGTTTGACAGCTGCATGTCTGCTGCGGCGGGTAAATTAAACCTGGATGATTTAAAATTGAAGCCGCCACAAATTGTAACAAAAGCAGTCCCATTTAGGGTAATGACCGAGGTGATCCGACAACCTAAATACATCCGAGAGATGATTCATGCATTATCTCATGTGTTCCGATAGAATTTAACAGTAGTGTAATGGACAGTCGGAATTCCTCGGGTAATTCCCTACTCAGGACATTCATCCCTCGGATGTATCTGGTGAAATGATACTTTCTAAAATCACGATCGTTTTGTTCGCAGGAAGTCGGAAGAAGAAAATGCCTAAAATGTAGTTCGCACAAAACAAAAACAATTCCATCGTTTGACAGCTGGGTATCTGCTGCGCTGGGTAAATTAAAATTTTATGCGTTAAAGTTAAAGCCGCCACATATTGAAGTTTTACAGGCATCGTACTGTAGTGACCTGTCACCCGAACTGCCATATTTGTTTTGACGTCTGTCTCAAAAGTAAGTCCATTTAGGGAAATGGCCGAGATGATCCGACCGCCTACATCCGAGAGATGATTCGTGAATTATCCGAGATGTTCCGTTTGGTGTAATGGGGTGTATAGTTCTTAAAACAGTCATCTTCTTTCTTAAAGAGATTGTTCTCTGCAGACTTGAAGGTTTCACATATAGGTGTATGGTTTTAAACAAACAGAGTTGTTTACATTCGCGTATTTTACATGCGTATAAAGGTGCAGAAAATAAGTCTGTTGTCACTGATTAATTATCCAAGTAACCGAAGTTAGCAGTCAAAACCAAACTTTTATTATTTTAAAAACCAAATGTTCAATGAACGTCAAAACGATAATAATAAACCCTTTCATCTTTGTAACGTAAAAAAACAAACTTGAAATATCAAGGCCGCGAGCCTGTTGCATTTGAAGATTCCGAATAACGCAGTGGGAGACTAAACAGTCAGAGAAGTTGCAAGTCAGTGACTCAACTACTACACCTCGGCACCCCTGATAAATTGTTGGTTGTCGTGGATGTCCGGAAACAAGAGGGATTCTTTCCACCTTGGAAACTCTGTGAGGCGGATTTTGTCCGCTTATGCAAACATACATCGATTTGTTTTTCTTGTCTGGGAAGCATTTTGTGTAAGAGTCGTTGGTTGTTTTTCACGCTTAAACTGCTGGACCGTAAAATTTTGTCGCTGCGATTTCACCTGAAAAAAATAAAGTGGACTAACTACGCACACGCCACCTTTTATCCATTCACTATTACCTGCGTGTATCAGGATACCTTTACAACCCCCAGTCCCTTTTATGTCCTATTGTCATGTCCTTTTATCTCCTTACACAAAGTTACGTGTCTCGATATCTATCGATTTTTTGTCAGAAGCCAAAAGACCCTAACTGTTATCTTTCTAAGCATGAACTGATCAGTGACGATCTAGATCAGCCTCTTCCTGCTGGATATGCAATTTTTGTTATCGAAGTCTCTAGCAATACGTCAAGGTGTGACTACTTTTTTTAGTAAGTTAATAATTAAGATTTTGTATTGGCTATTTACAAATTTAGTATGACGAGGGTTAAATAAACACAGCGCACAGCTGGACATCGTGAGAAATTGTCCCATTATTGTTCATAAGGCTTACACTTTACGATGCATCACGCTGAGAGTCGATTATCGACAGTGAAAGAACCAAAGGTGTGTTTTCTTTCTTTCTTGTTAGCAGGTGTGACAGTGTAGGGGCAATCGGTATTGAAAATTTATGACGTTGTGAGTGAATCAATTCGTACATGTACATAATTGCAAAGGAAAGTGGTTATTCTTGCGTGTTACTGATTTTAAATTAATATAATATACATGCATCTTAAATTGAGAACAAGGCTTTAAAATATGGCGCTTATTGATTAATGAAGAAATAACAAAAAATAGTATCTTTATTTAAACTTATTCTAAGCTCGAATCTTATGTCTATAATAATTAAAGCGTGCATACAGCTTGGCTTTGGTTTCAATTTTAGGCGTCCGGCTTCTATTGGTGAATGAAGGCAACGGGCAGTTATTTGGACAGAACCACCGGCGCTGCGCAGGGCAACATGAACGTTACCACCCCCCCCCCCCCCCCTCCCCCCCCCCCCCCCCCCCCCCCCCTCCCGACTGGGACTCCAATTAACGCTGAAGAGGAATCAGAACTCAGCCCCCAACAACTCAGTCCCTGGCGCCCCGTGCATACAGCTTGTAATACAATTCGCTTTTACTTCCTTTCCAGGAATGAATGTATATTTCTTGCGTCATAAGCATAATTTGAGTTGATGGCCTGAATGAACGCTTTGTTGTCGAGGAACAGACACGGAAAACAGTATGTTTTATTCGTCTGGGATGCACTGCACATATTACTTAAAAAGCAGACACAAATTCCTGAGTCGCATTGAATATAATCTGGTCATACAAGATACAACCAGCGGTAAACCCACAAGGCCGGCCATCTAAAACTGTGTCTAAATGTCACTTAATAGTGCAAACACATGTAGTCTACGTAGCATTTTTGTCGTAACAATTCCAGTGGGATTTGTGTTCAACGCCTAATACATGTATTAGAACCCAAAAGGGGGTTCATCGTGAAGGAATTTTGACTGTCTACGCATATTATTACGAAGACGTCCTTTCTGAGAGCTATTGCGGCGTAACATTTGCCTTTTAACGTATGATCACCTTAAAATAAAATATAAACATAAACAAGCGGTACAAAGAATTCACTTGCAGGATGAAACTGCTGCCATGCTTTAGTATCATGTATGCAATGACTGCCACGACTTATTAAAATTGTTTACCATCATACCCTAATAATATTTTGTAAATGTGAGACGCAGCAGCAGCAGCAGCCGCAACAACAAAGGCAGAAATAGCAGCAGCAACAACAACAATATCGTCACAACAATAATGACGACAATTGCAACACCAATAACAAGACGACAACTGCGAGACAGACATATATATTTCCTCTATACTGCGCCAAAAATAATTCTTCTTCTTGTGTTTTTCTCTGCTTAAATTTTTTTGTGCCTAAATTATTCAGTCTCTCTCTGCCGCTATTCACTTAATTAAATCCATTGTAACGTAACGTATGACCTTTATGATTTATTAACGAAGATTATGCCACGAAAAAAATGCGGTCTGTTCTGCAGGCCAGAGATTATGACGAGTTGTCATACGCCATTCGTTTACTGTCTGGAGAGTACTATTAATTCATGAAATGGCGTCTGTGCGGGTTTGTTGTTGACCATCCAATGTATGCAAGTCTTCCACTAACTGTTAATGCATGGGAGCTGGACAACCCCCAACCGGACGAAATCCCTTCCGACCATTTTGACTTTGTTGGACAAAATACCCCCACTTCCATGAGTTTTATTGCTTTTACAAGGTGGACATAATCCTTTTCGAATCCTAAAAATACAGACCCCTACCAAAGAAAAAGTATTCAATAAATTGAAATATAATTACGCAAGTTTCATTTATGTGCGAGTTTAAGTTTGAGACAAACCTTAGTATCATCGGGAGGTTGGGGCGGGGGGATTCTGTCCGTCTTAGAAAATTCACTGGTGTGGATTCTGTTCACCTATGTAAATAAGAAGGGAAGGGATTTCGTCCTGTTGGAGGGTGCGATTTTGTCCTTCGCCCGTGTATACATGTATACATCTACCGACTCTACATAACCATTAATAATCATTAGGCCTACTACAAATTTCTTACCCCTAGAATGTCCATTCATGTATTGCAAGAGATAATCGTTTAAAGCTCCCTAACAACCTTCGCATACAAGTTGTTTTATTTTCTCCAAAAGGGGTTGAAATGAACTGTAATTTGAAAATAATAGTCTTCATACAAAGGACATGTAATTATAAAATTGTATACACATTCAATATCTCTCGCATGACAACAAGTGCAAAAATGTTCGTTCCCTTGTGTATAATTGTTACAAAAAAGACCTGTTTGTGTATTCTGCGTCTCTTCAACGGCGCAAATTATGCAAAGACATCCGCTAACTACATCTAATAAGTGACAAAGGACGTATAATTATTAATTGGTATACACCTTCAATATCTCTCGCATGACAACAATTGCAAAAAGGTTCGTTCCCTGGTGTATAATTGTTACAAAAATGACCTGTTTGTGTTTTCTGCGTCTCTACAACGGCGCAAATATGCAAAGACGACCGCTAACTACATCTAATAAGTGTATACATAACATTCATACGGGGACTGGGCAAAATCCCACCACCACTCGGAGAAGATTCCCCGCCACACACATACACACACACACAAACGGAATTTTACAAGGAACGGAATTTTACAAGGTAGACACACACGCCCCTTTCCGACTCCTCCCCCTATATGTTGTGTTATGTAATCATTTCCTTTTTCTATCAGTTGTTTCATACATCGAAACATAATCGAACAGGTTTTATTATTTTTTTACTGGAAGTATGAGAGAAATGTTAATTTCATGAGAGGAATTACCGCCTCGGCAAATTTACGTGGAGAATTTCGTCCGGGTGATTTTGTCCTTACCTCCATTCATACTGTATGTTTATAATTCCCAAAAGCCCCGGGGTACCTAATATAAAACAGGCCGTTAGTTACGTAAAACGTGTCACGCGGAGTGACTATGTAAACGTAGCTGACGTGACGTTGTTATATGATCCTGTCAAAAAACGTGATACAAAAGAACCGATACCCTAAATCATTTAGACAAATCTTTCGTAATTGTTTGTTGATTCGAGTAAAAACCCTTCTGTGTAACATTAACGTACATACGTTCATTTATATAACGGTCTATGTGGTTTACAATGGTTTTTGTTACGTCAGTAAGTAATTGTTACTTGACTTATGAGAATGTGGTTTGTGTGGTTTATGTCAGTTGAAATAATTAGTGGAAAAATTCAAAATCAAGTCAATATAACAGGTTATTTATTTATTTATTTATTTGGGTTTTACGGCACACCGATATAACATGTTATAGGCGATGTCTGAAATGGGAAACAGTATAGTTGATATTATATGTCAGTGTGTGTAAAGAAGAATGTGTGTGCGGGTGATGGGAGCTTATGGAAACACTTAATCCCACCAACACAGTGTTATGCATTGTAAACTACTACTTGGAAATATGTTTAGTCTAACCTTATAACAAACAACCTTTAAGTTTTTTTTACATATCTAAATGCTACATTTATATAAATCTAACCTGCGTGTCGTTAAACAAGAAAAGAGATTTCTCGGTGTTCCCTTGAACAAAATAGGTATCGCCAAATCCACATTTATTGCCCATGACCGCCGTACTTTTAAGTGTTCAGAGTAACAAATGCAATTCCATTGTTTCACAATTAGGCGCATATTTACCTCTAGTTTGTACTCAACTTAAGATTAGCCGCATTGATATCTACTGCCCTTATTTTTACCTAATGTCAGGTAAAAAAAAAAACAGTCAACATATACTTTTAATTAAAGCTTATTATGTGTTTTCTTCGTACTGCTAAACGTATGTCATTCTCATTCTTGGTTTAATTCGTACCACAGCAATGTTTGCTTTGTTTTGTTTCTTGTTACATCGCACCGATACATTTAAGGTTCTATTAGCGACATCTAGCTAATAATTAGTGGGAAACTACCCCAGACAAATGATTGGATAGAACCACCCGCGGACCGCATGTTATTTGGAAGACCTCCCCACATAAAAGTTAATACAAATGTACCCCTACTGGGACTTGAACCCACGCAGTAAGCGCCTCAGAAGTAACAAACCGGTCGGCATCTCTCTCTCTCTCTCTCTCTCACTTTCTCTCTCTCTCTCTCTCTCTCTCTCTCTCTCTCTCTCTCTCTCTCTCTCTCTCTCTCTCTCTCTCTCTCTCTCTCACTCTCTCTCTCTACATGTACCAAACAATATTTATGCCCGAAGAATGAATGGAGCAGACCCTTATAATGCCTTATGTATAAAAATTCTTATTAATTCCCTAGCAACTTCCCTCGATAACAAAACATTGATAGAGTCCTAGCAGTTAGTGCAGAGCCTGATCAGACAGCTCGCATTGGGGTCCCATTGAGGGGTGGGGGGGGGTGCGGGCTGGATGTTCCGAGTCTACACTATGTGCATATAAATGGTCGAGTTGTGCTTAGCTGGCAAAGAGCTGACCCAGCAGGATGATTTATAACCCTTCAGCAAGGTGACCCCAGCTTTCTATTCCTGCCGTCATGGTCTCCTCGAGTGTGGTATTTTATTGTTGTTTTCGGTTTGTCATCCCACCAACATTCCTTTCAGTCCCTATGTATGTATTAAGTGGAGAGTAGATACTATAAATTTAAGAACAAGTTGTTCAACCCTTTTGTCATTTTATCTCTTTTAAACACCAACAATGTGTACAACGATTTGACAATAATATATGTTTAAACTAAACTAAAATAATTTGCACATTTTAAGCAGACATGCAGCTGTCTTCAATGTGATTGTATGCCACCACTCACCAGCCACGTTTAAACATAAACTCCGACAGTGCACTGACCAGTCATAGAACAAATCTAGGGAAAATAGTCAATAGGACAAATAAATGTACTACCATTAGTAAAATTGCACAAGTGAACAAAATTCTCCAAGTCCATTTGACATGCGGACAATTATCCCCCACCCCCGCCCCAATTCCCCTACCCTGACCATTTCGACAGGGTGGACATACTCTTACAATTGCGGTGACAAATACATCTTGCTTATAATTATAAAATATAGTAAAATATCATATATAATAGTATATCGCTGAAAAGGGATTTTGTTCGGAAGGGATTTTCTCCGTCGAATTTATCGAGGTGTTGGTGGTGTGTGTGTTTGGGGAGGTGGGGGGGGGGGGGTGTCTAGTCCGCAATGTCAAATGGACTTGAGGTTTTTGTCAACTCGGTCGGGGTGTGTGGAGGTGAGGGGTTGGGGTGGGGTGGGGGAGTCTGCAATGTCTAATGAACTGGGGACTGTTGTCCTCGAGGTTTGTGTCCTAATAATACGTGGGAATCTTAAAACTATTCTTATAAACTAAGCGTTAGGAAGGATTCATATACCACTTCAGTTTCTTACGACTTCGATACTCGCGACTCAAGATCGGATTGTCTACCTATTGCTAGGAACCTGCACTTAGCTTGTCTCATAAAATAGACTGCTTGATGGATTTGAAACTACCTTTCCATCAGTGTTCACATTAAACTTCCGGTACAGCAATGTAAAATAAAGACATATTAAAATTTCATGCATCATAATTATCAAGGTAAAACTGCACATGCGGCGTCCTTTATTCTCATGCCTACACATGACAGAGTATGTTTTCCTTCACTTACACGTCAATTTCATACAAACTGTCTTACACTTCCACGTGGCCCTACAAGTGCTTTGACATGCAAACTGTATTATCCATAAGCCCGCTATCCCCGAACTAACCTTGATGTGGCAAAAAAGGGTGTTGATCTATATCAGGCAGCATCCTCTGGAAACTATATGATAAAGATCTGCTCTATTTGGTGATGAGTTTCTAGCAACACGTCGAGTTACATTATATATATACATGTACTTACCAAAAGACAAAGAAGAAACTTGTATGTTATATAAACAAAAGTACCGGACCAAGGGTAAGGCTACATGCAGATTTTATCCTGGCGGCTGTTGTTACTGGCGTTTGTTGTTGTTTAATTATCGGGAATGCATTGCTTTGAACAGTGATCATTTTTACGGCTCAAAGAATGTGCAAACAGAAAACAAAATTTATATACATGTTAATATATTTTAATGTCAACATTGCGCCGTTGGTCATCATCATCATCATCATCATCATCATCATCACCATAATCATCATCATCATCATCACCGTCGTCATCGACATCGTCATCATTACCATTATTATCATCATCATCAGCAGCAGCAGCCATCATCAGAAAATATTA
Source organism: Sinonovacula constricta (assembly GCA_007844125.1). Lineage (NCBI taxonomy): Eukaryota > Metazoa > Mollusca > Bivalvia > Cardiida > Solecurtidae > Sinonovacula > Sinonovacula constricta. The sequence goes on from CM017560.1 coordinate 21,058,128, forward strand.
CTAGTCCCACCACCATCAACACCACTACCACCACTACCACCACCATAGATTTATCTACATCGTCATCGAGGTAGAATTTGTTGTTTTTGACTATCCATGTTATTAATAATAATAAGTAAATCGCAAATGTCAAGTGTATGTTTTGTGAAAATCAGTAAACAAGGTTAACGCACTACGTGTTTTTTTCTTTCGATGGCATATAGTAGTTCTAAGGTTCAAAATGATACGTTGTATGTCGCCTTTGGTTTCTTTTTACATTAAAAACACCTTAATCTGGTGAAAATACGATGCTATACTTAGTGTTTTAATGAAACAAATTTGGATCCTGGATGAGGACAGAAAGGACGAATGAAACAAAATATGTACAACTTTGAGTGGGGTGTAAACCACGAGCCGTAAATACACTATTCATGATACATTTAAACATCGAAATACGATCCAATCTACATGAAAATTTATTGTGTTTTCGAATGTTTACTGTGCTGTTAAATACCTTTCCCCTCGGTATGTCAAGGTCGTGTCTGTTTTTCACACGCATTGCCGATGTCATTGTTTGAGATATGCTATTTGTAGTATTCAGGAAATTTAAAACGCAATAACAAATAGGAATGACTCAGTCTCGTATGTTTTAATAATAAGAACACATTTTCAATAACAAATATTTTGACAACAGCAATGTTTTAAATGTCGCAAAGGTACTATATGCATTTTATTTTGCTACTACTGCTACAACTTGTGTACCTGATGTTACCTCACTCCCTTCTTCGTCTCCTCCGCATCATCAGTCACGTACTACTACAACAAGCATCACCACCAACCAAATAAGACACCCAACCTTTCTGTCCTAGTGACAAGGGTGTACCGGTATGCAGCATTTGCCCAAGGTATGGAAGGCCCGAGTTCAATAACTGACCGGGACAAACATAGGTCTTAAAAATTATACCGTCTCATTACTTAAGAGTAGCCAAAGGATCCTCTTTAGAAACATTTGAAATTTTACTCAACCTGAAATGAACCTAAGAAGATATTTTACAGAGACACGATGTTCCACTTCCTAATTAACCTGGCAGGTTAATTTGTCGTCGTCAACTTGCAGTCAACGATCCTATAAAGTAAACAGTAGCAGCAGCAGTAATATTAGCAGAGAAGCTATAACTGCAACAACCAACCATAACACCATCAGCAGTAAGAACAACAACTAACGCTAGCAACGAGAAATCGCTGATCCCAACCTTTCAATTTTCAGAGCATCAACAGCAGTAGTAGCAGAAGCAGCAGCTACGACCAACCTCAACAGGGAAGAAAAGCTGTTGCACTAACTTTCATTACACCCGATGCATCTACTTCGACTATTCCAACCAACTTTCGCCGATAGTGTATTCATTTTGGATAATAATTCATCACATGATTCCCCTTATTTTCCATTCAATACACCCATTACATAACTGTTTTATATTACACAAGTGTAATAATACAGCTTTTTTTTTATTGATGACGTTATCGACATCATCATAATGCAGATCGTCTCATACCACTATTTCACACAGTACTGCTGTCAGAATATCATAAAATCGTACATTGGCGATTAAAATGGGATAAAAAGAAGCTTACACCCGTAGTCATTTATAAAATTCGCCCAGGATCGCTTACTATCACTTTTCCTATACGCGTTTAATGAATGTTGCATTAAATGACAACTCATGTTAGATCCTCTATTAAACAACTAATAAACAGAAATAGACACATGTTTACACGACTGTTTCTTGCCACCTTGAATTAGTAGCTTTTATTTTCTTTATATACTAAAACTGATTAGAAATCGTCATTTGTATTACCATAACTCATTACCATCATTATATTTACAATCGCGATACTAATAATTTCAACTTAACTACATACATGCACGTTCAGCAGCTATATATAAAGCTAATTCATACCCTATTTACAACGTCAACTCATCGGTAAGCTATACCGAAAGTATTCAATTTCGACTCAGCCCTTTAGTATACATACCCAATGTAAACACGACACTTTTAAAGCTTTCAGAAAATATATTCGTTCTTAATGTTTCTTCGTTGTGTCTTTAAGATTTGTATTAATATACATTTACAAGAAAATATAGAGATGTATTCTTATCTATTCACTGTGTTTGAATAGAGTAACAGCGTGATACAGTGCATACTTGTTTGTCATTCAGTCTTGTTGATATTTTTGATAAGATTTATAATATGTAAACAAAAGTCAACACTTCAGTTGGAGTCATTAAGATTCTATAGACGTTAACACGTTCCTTTCATATAGTTACTTTAATAAGACTATTAAACACAATGCAGTTCATATCACCTTTATCTCCATCTCAAGTGTTTAGTTACATGCTTGCTTAAATTAATTTAAAATTTTCCTGATTTCTTCAACTACTAAAGGTGGATAACAATGCAAATTTACACATTCACTAAGCAATCATTTCACTTACTTTTGGGCATGGTGATGTATATCTTTTAAATATGCAATCTATCATGTTTGCACAGTTCTTTAGCCTAAGATCAGTATATATGTTTTTGGTTTCAGGTTTCATATCTTTAAATAGGAAAAAACAAACACGTACTTTAAACTTCATGCTTTGTTTGCACGTTGATTGATATAAATCATTATGCATATATACTTTTGATTTCGAGCGGTTTTATGTGTGTGTAAGGAGCATGTTTGTACCACCCAGAACACCTCGGCTCCTCTTCTCTTATGCTCGAGTCTCAGTGAATGTGAGTCTTTGCTGTAACAGTGTATTTTGCGTCGGTGGTTTTACCAAGATATTTGTATGGCTCTACTTCCATCGACAGTATCAGGGCTTCTCCCTACTGGCCATATGTAGTACATAGCAGCAGTTTATACATCAAACCAAACAGTGCCTCGTATATCGAACACTTAAAGAGTTTTCCTATTAACATGTATATGTTTTAGTGCTGTTTATAACAGTCAATGTTTAGCACCACGAAATGTGTCTGATCCTTGTCCTCCGATAACAGCTGGATATCGCTATTGTGATTCTAATGGTATCAGTGATATCCCATGCATAACACACGGTCGGTGTTAGAACTTTCATGTCTGTGTGTTTGAAAGTGTGTGTGTGTGTGTGTGGGGGGGGGGGGGTTCAGTTGACATATGGTGCGTTAGAGGTTCTAACCCAGATATATATGTCTGTGGTCTTCCTTCCCAAAATCAGCTGGGCGTCGCAAATATGACCATAAATATGTAGGTGCGACGTAACAAACACATGTGCAGTTTGCATGTAACAATTCCTTAGTTCACATATTGCTTGCTAGTTAAGATCAGTATGGTTCTACTTGAACGCATAGAATCAAACTATTTTTGACGTCCTTTACGATTAACAGCTTGACCATTAGTGTGTCGATGCCAATAAAATCATGTTTGTTTTGAACCCAAATTCCCAATGCAAAATACGCACAGTTTGTGGGTTATATTTCTTTTGTTTGAGGTTTTGCTTGTTTTTAACGTTCAACTTTTCTAGTACCGAGATAATTGTCAGGGTCTGCCTACACCAATAAATAACAGCTGCGTATCGATATGAACACCATAATTGAATCCATTCAATTTATATATCGAACCAAAATAAACCTTCTATTCTAAAGACATGTAGAGGCTGTACGTCATATATTCAATTCGTAACTTTCCTTGTTTATAACTAGCAACTCTATACATCCTGAACGTTTGCAGCCTAATTGGGCCATTATTTACACAGTCAAAAGATCAATGTCCAATATTTACATTGGAGCTGACTTCTACGTTATGAGCAACTGGAAAATGAAAAAGTGGCTAAGAGTGTATTTTTTGTTCCTAAGATCAAAGCGTATTTTCTTAAATTTGGCCAGTAAATCAACACTTTAATTAGGGGGTTGATAGGAAAGAGAAATGACTTGACAGTGATGTTGCTGCTGCTGCTGGTGATGGTGGTGATGCTGCTAAAGATGATGATCAGACAATGATCAAACTTATGCAAATAGTGTATATTTAAACCACGATCTTCATTTTTTGTCTTCATGCAAATGCGTGAATGTAAAGGAAGAAATTAGTATAGTACCTGTTGTGGTTTTTAGGAAAGATATGACACAGTCAGGGATCGATCTAACGAACTCCCAATTTCAACATGGTAGAACAATGAGTAGAATGGCGGGTCATCATACCAGTCGGAATAAGGAGACTGGGTGTGGTCTCCTGTCGAGTGTTCTCGGACTGCTATTCACTTTAAAAGAGGTATTCGACAGTTTGGTCCAAAATATTTTCTCAAATAACCAAATAAGTCACTGAAACCTGAAAAAAAGGTCTTGCAAAATGCTGTTCATTGATGCCATACATCTCTGTGAACAGTCAAGGATAAATCCCCAATCGCCATTGCAAACAGGTGTTTCCTATCCGAGCCACGCTGCAGAAATGGCTATTTTTAAACTTAGAAATCCACGTGACCACTTATTTTGATATAATCATCCGGTTCATCCGCCATGACGTCGATAGCTGTTTTTAGCAGAGGCGACTATTGCGCTTTTTATAGAGTTGGAAAGACTGAACATTTAGAGATTTCCTTTCGTAATTAGTACAGTCTACCAATGAAGTTTGTGTTCAAAATCGTTTTTATAACAACTAAAGTATGGATTTCTGCAATAAGTATGACCAAATCCTCCAAAGAGTTGCTTAGATATTGATATGTGTATTTAATATTGACAAACTGTCGGAAACCACCTTTAAAGGCAGCACTATATATGCTTGATTATGTTCAATACAAAACAATGTCCGGAAAACGGAAAGGCTATTGGTGAGTCATTCAAACAATCAAACAAAATATTACCTCTCCGTATATGGATATGCAGGTGGTAGTGCGGCTCTCAAATGAATCAAAAACCAATTCCAGATGGAAATTGTTTGATCCTGTGTCATGTAATCTCTGGTAAACGATCGTTTGCCCCACGGACGTTTGAAGCCCTCACCACCCACCCCCACCCCACCCAGTATGGGGGTGGGGGGCAAATGTCCGTGAATCTTAATCTCTGTTGAATGCATGTGTGTGTGTTTTTATTACAAGTGTTTATCCAAACAACAACAACGTTAAAACTAAGATTATCTAATATTAAGATTATCGATTACGCGTATTATTGTTAATGTTATCTAACGTTTAATTACTATAAACATGGTAAGGTACACAGCGAAAAGAAACCGTGTTTTGAAAATAAAATTATAAAAGAAGGTAACAGTTATAGGTTTTCTTTACCTTGAGGATTATTATTCATTTTTAACTAGTTTTTATTAATCCACAAAAAAAAAAACAAATACTGAGGCATTGCATAAATTGGTCTCATATTGCAGTAGTGTAAATAATGTTCATTTGTATTCTACGTTAAATTTAAGTATATATAAACGGTGATGAAATTTGCCTAAAGTATTTACTTCAGTTATATGTTTAGTAGGTATTGCAGAATGAAGAATAATTCCTTTAAAAAATATAGTTAAAAATCGGCATTCGCGATCATGTATTGGATTACATGGGCATATATGTGTCGTGTTATTGATTGAGTGTATATATGTAGGCTATATGTTCACAACAGATTAAACCAAAAAACAAATGTCCGGGCGGGCAACTGTCCTTTTTCTAACAACGTACTGTCTATTGTTAGCGTGTGTGTATATTGCATATATGTTATGATCTATGAAGTTTTACAGTAAAACATCAAATCATATTGTCCTCTGTTTGTTTTCTTATCTGGTATTTTATTTACTATCTAGAACCCCAGATAATGGATGCAGAAATTGTGCGTTGACTTTAAACCGGATCAAACCAACCAGGAAAGGTTATCTGAGGTTATCCTACAATCATGTCCCAAGGACAAGTGTCCATGACAACCGCTTACATGCTACGGATTATCATGGTCAGTGGCGACTAATATTTCAAAATAAATATGCGAACATTAGCGGAAATAACCGAACATTACTTTTGAAAGATCATGCAGTTGGCGGAAAAAAGCGATGTCAGGCACGAAATTTACCTATGATTCCCGATCACGAAATTCGTGATCTAGTGGGAATATTACTGGGGTACACGAGTGACTTGGAGCAAGTCTACGCTCAAAACAAACCCCATTTCCTGCTACCTGCGACACAGCTAGGGACCCGATAAGGTGAATGTTTACAAACTGTTGTCCGCCAGATGGCATTACGTAACATTATTGACATTGTTTTTGGCGCGGATTTCATACCTTCAATAGTTTAAAGCGCCGTCCTGAGCGTGGGCCTTTGTTACTGTACCCGGGTAAATCTATTGGACCGAGTAATACAACGCATCTAACATTGTAATGACAGGCTATAAAGCGCCGGCTATTGACCTTGACATGGTTCGGCATACAGCGTAAAAATAATCACTGACAAAAAGGTGTAGAATATAACAGTTTCGCTTACTTAAGAAATGCACGTGTATAAAATATCAATCGCAATAAAGCGCCAGAATTCTAAATGCCACCTGTGTTCTATCATCAAATACCTAAAAATGCCCATAAAGCCAGTTTTGCGACTAATTGGCCGATGTGTTTAAAGTAATTCAGTATTTTGTCTTGGAAGGTCCCCGAAGGTCCCCGAGACATTAAATTGTATTCACTTTTAATTCTTTTGCGTTTTAATAGCAACGGACACTCGCTAAGTCATTATTTACAGGATGACTGAAACCATTTCTATTGAAATGTGCAATTCGGGTCGATATTTACACATTTTGCCCATACCAATAACTGATATAAATTTTAATGCTAAAATATATTGATACATGTTTTAAATACAACCAATAACCATCCGATTTCGACCATATGTAAGTTTGGTCAATATCTCTCTCATTCTCTTAAAACTAGTGAAATCTGCACCAGCTTTTAACAAGTTGTAAAATCATAAATCCGTCAATTGCTTCTATCAACTGAAAGACTTAAAATAAGACATACATGTAGTACCGACTTACTGTACAGACAATGTGTGTCTATTTTTGGCAAGGTTATGCTATTTTTATAACGCGCCATAAAATTCATTGTGATTTATTACTTAACAGCCCGACATGCTAAATGCATGCCAGGTGAAAAATGCTTGATGCAAAATCTGTCAACTTGTGGTATTTTGATTTTTATCAATGTTCAAATGCGGCCAAAATTGACAGTTGAAATTCAATAAAGCTGTCTCCCAAAGTGACGTCCAATTCTGAAATGCAGCCAGTAGGCGAGTAGATGATTTGAAGATATGCAATCGTGTGCCCAGTCAATAAATGCCTGAGGTATCAATCGCAAAAAATACCATACGTCCATGTTTCCTAGTTAACAATCGGCGATGATTGAAATAGGACGAAATGTCCCGAGGAGTTCCAATTGACAAGGCAACTACCTTAAGGGCATAATGGCGAAAATGTTGGTGACGTCTTATCGCCCTCCATCGTTGTCCTTGTGATGACACGGAAAGTCAACAGCAGACACCGAGTGCACTTGAGGGAACGAGAATTTATTAGGCATTGTCATGGAACGATGTTACATAGAAGCCCGAGGCCTAAAATGAGATACGCTGTGTTGAGGCAATGTTGCAAAATGACATTTTTGGTAGTTGGGGTGGGCTGTTCGTGTATATGTAACCGATCCATGATGGCGCATAACTTATGCTATTAAATAAAGTTCAAAACCTTCAGCGTCATCGACTGATACTTTAACCTTGACTTGTTGTTAAATTAAAAAAGAATCCGCTTCCCACCCACCCAACAAAAAAGGGAACACAGCAACATCACTGACAAGAACAGCAAGATAAATACGCGGTATAAACAAGAAATAATAATAATAATAATAATAATAATAATAATAATAATAATAATAATAATAATAATAATAATAATAATAATAATAATAATAATAATAATAATATCAATAATAATAATAATGATAATAATATTATTATTATTATTTTTATTAAAAAATTATCATCTGTTACACGTTATGATCGACATTATGATAATGAATGCATTTTGAGTAATTCAGCTTTGAATGGTGGTTGAATGGAAGCCTCTGTTAAAAGAACAACGACAACAACAACAGCAACACCAACATCAACTCTTCTATATGTTATAACATATGTAAATATTATATGCATACATAAGTATAAAAAAATACAATAGTGTCATAAAATACACAGTAAACATAATTATTTTAGAACCGTTTCAGGCACATTTGAAAGAAAACTGCAATAACCACAACAATAACAACAAAACATTTTTTTTTACATCGCACCACATTATCAAAACTGCGACGTACAGCTTATTATTGGTGGAAACAGCTATAAGTCAAACACCTAAGTAGAACCAACGGCGCACTGAATGTCAAGTGGAAGACCGTCCCACATGAACGTAATAATATAATATAATATAATATAATATAATATAATATAATATAATATAATATAATATAATATAATATAATATAATATAATATAATATAATATAATATAATATAATATAATATAATATAATATAATATAATATAATATAATATAATATAATATAATATAATATAATATAATATAATATCTGATAACATTACTTGACAAATAATTGTCCTTCACAAAGCTAGCTTGTTCATCTTAATTATACAAATTTGACATTAACGGAAATGTAACTGCTATACGTCATCAAGCAAGAGCTCTATAAATATCAGCATTTCGAAACGCTGAGTTCTTTTCTGTTTCGAATCGGTCCGGGAACGGATTGCGAAATTGGACCGGTAAGCAAAGGGGCGGAGTTAAAGGTGTCACGTGATTATTGCAAAATTCTACATATATATAACAAAATATACCATACAGTTCTTGTGATATATCAAGAGTGTGGATAATATACTCAGTTGTGTAGATTCGTACCATGTTTCATTATTTCTAGTGCTTGTCTTTGCTTCCAGAAAGCAAACGAGAAGGGATTTCGGTCCAAATTTGCCGGCCAGGTGCCCGTGACGTCAGTTGATAGACAGGATATACAGTGAAATACGTCACGGCTTTTTCCACTGATTGCTGGAGTGGAACATGGCGTCCAGCAAGGTGAAGACGGCGTCCCAACAGGTAATCATTTCGTCTATTGTTATAGTTTTTATCTTTATCAACGAAGCGTTTTGATATCGTAAATTGGAAGTTACTTATTATTTTTGTGTAAAGACATAAAATGCTTGTTTGAAGCTACAAACACAGTGAAGAACTCGTTTGATACTTGCAAACAACATGGCCGCCCGGCTGTAAGAAGGGCATTTTACCGGTCAATATCCATGTTATCAAAAATACTATACTAGAGTAAACAGTTTAAAAAAAGATATAGTTTTAAGGTTGCATGCAATTGTTTTTACGTTTAAAATTGACTAATTTATGAATTAAACGTTGTAAGCCTGTGTCCATAATGATGTGCATAATATTCATGAGTTGGTTGACATTGAAAAGGTCGAATTATTTTTCTGTTGATGAATGCTCTGCAGTTTCTCGACATCCTAATTGATTGCTTTTAATTTCTACAAGTGAATACAATTTTGAAAATCGTTATACATTTGTCATGACCCTCAGATGGCCGAAGTACATCCAAGTAGCACTTAACACATTTCAGCATAGTGGGTGGGGTAATGATATGTTGTAAGATTTCAAGAAACAAAGTATTATTGCTTTATTGGTATCATTGTTTTGGTTACATTAATATTTTTTTCTGACCTGATATTTCGTTTAAAATAAAAATTGAAACTTTCTATTTTGCGTTGACAAATTTAGCCAAGATGAAGATAACCTGTCTGTGTAAAGCTGGAATAAACCTCTTTATTCTGGCTGTGTAATGTTAGGTAATTTATGGCCAGGTTAGATAATACATGGTTCAAGAGTAGAGTAGCCGTAAGTACTTGACATAGCCAATTTTCATCAGAAAAATACAGTTATAGCAAGATTACAAAAGAATCCCAACAAACTTTGTTTAAAGAATCATGCACAGTTGCTGTTTAACCAGTGACTATTTTTTTATGTTCGATCCTGGAAGTTTCATATATATTTGCAATCTGGACACAAAAAAAATTGATATGAAACATAACTAGCTTGAAATACAATTTTAAAAACCAGGAATTTTCATTTAGATAATAAAATACATGAACAACAAAAGACCTTGATAAAGTCTTCATAAAAATGTTGTCTAGTTTTTATGTTGTTACATGGTAGATATATAAAAACACACCCTTTGAAAGAAGGATAAGCGAAGACGTACATGTACTATTAACACAGCCCTTAATTGGAAGCATGTCTTTAAAAAATATGCTGTTAAAAATTAAGAATCAAAAGCAAACATTATCACACATTAAACATGTATTAATTAATAAGAAAAAACACAAGCTACATCTGTTAAGTTGTACACCATACTGTGAAGTTAAATATTTTCTTCACATAACCAAATCAATATTATTTGAAATTGGAGGTATAAAAAATAAGAAAATGGAATGGTTCATTCTAATTCATAGGGACCAAGACAAGACAGTTACAGGTATGCAGTCACAGAAAATGATGAAGGTGGTGGCAAGGGGAAAAAGGCAAGGAAGGCAAAAAAGAAGGCCGATATGGATGAGCTCAAGCAGGAGCTTACCATGGACGAGCACAAAATCCCAATTACAGAACTGTACAGCAGGTTGAATACCGATCCTAATGTGGTATGTATTCCTTATTCTGCTCAATTTGAGTGCAAATTACCTGGTAAAAAGTCAAAACCATCTGGTGACAATATTTTATATTTTTAGCAGCATCAACTAAAATAGTTTATTGAATAGTTTGTTCAACTCTGAAATAACTCATTTAGCTATCAAGAGCTTGGTGATTTTTAAAAAAAAATATAGTAAGCTGAAGAAATGGTAAATTAGTCTTTAATGGGTTTTTTTAACAATTAATTACTTATTTGGGATAGTTTGAGTCAAACCAATTATGTAACATGTTTGTTAAATGCTATAATTGGTTTCCAAATTATACTAAAAAGCAAAACACTTCTCCTAAAGAGGATATCATACAATATTTGGAGTTCTCTTATTTCTAAAAAGAGACACCTTTAATACCAATTTAAGAAGACAAAAATAACTATAAATTCAAAACTGATTTTTTTTTCTTTGGCATACACATCAACATTAACGTATACAACCAGTCAGTTGTTAATTTCAATTTGTTATTTTACACTTGCTTTACCTTAAAGAAACTAGTAGTATTCCTTTTTGAAAATAAAAGTATCATTTCAGTCTTCAAAATTAACATGCAATAATTACATTCATTCTGATGTGTCTGCGTGTAACACATAATTGAAAATTCACCAAACAGTTTATGTGCCCACAGTTTGTTTTCAGATATAACAATAAGGTCTTGTTTTAAGGTTTGTTTGGTATTTTACTGTAAATCCAACCATTTTCTTCCAGAACCCTCATTCAAGGTCCAGAAAAAACAAACACTTTCCCGTTGGGCTACAAACTTAATTTAATTAAAATGTACTCTCTCAAATTAAGTCCCCACGGACAATTGGATGTGCATTGATTTCTGTGACTGTCATTTTGACAATTCTTCCAAACTAAATAAAACACTGTTTTGTCTCGTGTATATTTTATCTCAATAAATAATAACTACTCACCATATGGGAAAAAATAGATAAAAAAGTATTTTTCTTACAGGGTCTCACCGTAGAACATGCTAGGTTTGTTCTGGAACGAGATGGTCCGAATGAGCTCACACCACCGAAAACTACCCCAGAATGGCTGAAATTCTGTAAACAGCTATTTGGAGGTTTTGCTATGCTTCTTTGGATTGGTGCCATTCTCTGTTTTGTTGCCTACTCTATCCAAGCCTCCTCAATGGAAGATGTGCCCGGAGATAATGTAAGATACTGATAAGATAACATCTATGTAAAAAAAAGGATAAATTTCAGTTAAAACTCGAAAAAAATAACAACCTAAATTTTAAATAAAATTTAAGAAAGAAGTAGCCATTTCTGCTCTGTTGTTTGTAGTGTAACAACTTAATATTTATAATAAATGCATAACCAATGCATTTCTTATTACTTCATCAAATGACTGCAAAACTCTTGAACAGATATGCTTCATACTTATATTTAAAAGAAACTTCATTTACAACACAATTTGTTCTCTTTAATATACATCTTTTTCTTTTACTAGGTTCTGCTTAGTATTGTTTAATATTCCCAACTTAGGATTACATCTTGTGTGTTCTAATAAGTCTTGTCCTGATCCATTTTGCAGCTATACCTTGGTATTGTGTTGTCTGCTGTTGTCATCGTTACCGGATGTTTCTCATACTACCAAGAAGCCAAGAGTTCCAAAATTATGGATTCCTTCAAGAACATGGTTCCCCAGGTAACTTTCTGTTCTAAAAGTCAATACCTGTTTTTATTTATTTTTATAGTTAACATCTTTCCTTGTCTAATACTAATACCTTATGGTGTATTTTCATAAGTATGCCTAGAGGACATCATTTTGTTGATGATTGTCATGTATGCATTATCAAATTCACCTTCAATGGGTATCATGCACTGGTATCATTAAGTTGATCATTACAATTTCAGTATGGAATTGTCATTCGTGGCGGAGAAAAACTGAACATCAAGGCTTCTGAGTTTGTTGTTGGTGATATCTGCGAGGTGAAGTTTGGTGACCGTGTACCCGCTGATATTCGAGTCATCTCCAGCCACAGCTTTAAGGTGGACAACTCTTCTCTGACAGGAGAATCTGAACCTCAGACAAGAACAGCCGACTTCACACACGAGAACCCTCTTGAGACTAAAAATCTGGCTTTCTTTTCTACCAATGCTGTTGAAGGTATGGTATTCCCAAAATGTTTTTTTTTTGTTTTGTATTTATAACTACAGTCAAACTTGTATTAAGCAGCCACCCAAGGGACAGTCTAAAATTGGCCGCTGAAGACAAGTTGGCTGCTTAACACAAAATATGATATTATTGATTGTTAATCTATTTATATAAGCATGTTTCTTTATAAAAAAGTATTGCTTACATAGTAGGTCAACTACAAAGTACTGTTCGAATAGATATGTAAAACAACAATGTAAATGCTTTTGGAATGTCAACAAATGACTCAGAATATCAGAAGTGCCTCACTAAATAAAAGAAAATATTGCTCCAGTATAAGTAGTTTGGTCACTTACAGTAAAAACATACAATTTTAAATGTTTCACATGAAATGTATACTGAGAGTACCAAAATCTTCGTAAAATTGAAGTGTCACAAATCTCTGAAAAGTGTACATATGTTCGGACAATTCAAGTTCCGGATGGTGCATGTTTTAAACTATTTTTAATTAAAACAGCACGTAGTGTGTCATTTGAAAAATTAAATTATATTTAATATCGTTTAAACAGGGTTTGTATAAGCCATAACAAAAACTGCTACAACTGTATGAACATCTAGTCAAGTAAATTCGGTGCGTGGAGTTGATCTATGCATAAATTAACTCTGTCATAAATTAACGCTTTTGTTACCCGTTTCACTACGATATATGCTGAATAGATATTGACTGAGACACTTTATTGTGCTCCGATCACAAGCTGGATGATATCTACGAATCTATCTTGATTGGGAGATCGGGACAGATAGTGTGATAATATTGACAAGTGGGCGGGGAGCAGGCGGATTAACGTTCACACATTCATTATGTGATCACAACTGACGATTGACACATGCTGACTGACCGTTAATTAGGAGTCACTTAAAAAGGGTTTGTCCAATCAAGCTGACCGCTGGCCGCAGAAGGCACGTGACCGCTGATTAGACGACAATTAAAGAACAAATTGCTTGGGAGGACCTAAACTGACCGCTTACGGCAAGGTGACCGCTCTTAACACGTGACCGCTAACACAAGTTTGACTGTATTTGTTGATGTGGAAATTGATGAATGCATTGAGGTCTTGAAGTTAATATGTTAAGCATTGTCTGTCCTACTTAGTCGTTAGATTAAAGTTCTTCATGCAGTATTTTTAATATAGTGCAATACAAAAAAAAGGATAATTTGCCTTAGCACTAGTAGCTTGTGGTGTAGTGGTAGAGTCCCCGATTTGTAACTCCTGTGACTGCTTAGCTTCTCAGCGCATGGGTTCAAGTCCCGTTCGGGGCAAAGGACTTGATGTGAGAAGTAGTTCTACACAGACATGTGTCCTCCTCCACAAGAAAAGCTGGACATTGCTATAATGACTCATTACAGTTCGCTGCAATGTATTTCAATAACAAAAAACAAAACCTTAGCACTAGTTTATAAGTAACTAAACGTTGGCAAGGATTCATTTCAATAGAATATTTTTCACCTAATACTGACCGTTACATTTATTTCTCTTAACAGGTACATGCCGAGGTATTGTTGTGAAGACTGGTGACAAAACTGTGATGGGTCGTATTGCTAACCTAGCTTCTGGTCTAGAGGTTGGAGACACTCCCATTGCTAAGGAAATTGCCCATTTCATTCATTTGATCACTGGTGTCGCTGTCTTCCTTGGAGTCAGTTTCTTCATCATTGCTTTCATCTTGGGATACTTCTGGCTTGATGCTGTCATCTTCTTGATTGGTATCATTGTGGCCAACGTACCTGAAGGTCTTCTTGCCACTGTAACTGTAAGTATTGTTAGAAGTTTTCTCAATTTGTGAATGCCGTGCTTCTTTATTTTGTCATCTTTCTAGGTTATGACATTAACCTCGATTGTTTCATGTATAATGTTTTTATCAACTAAAAGTTCCTGAACATTTTTGTAGGAAGCTTGAACATTTGTCTTCATCTGCCATAAACTTGAATGCTTATAGAGCTAGTTTTACAGAAACAAGATTCAGTTATGTATAGAAGCAGATAGGGCTGTCAAGATATGTTTGAAGCTTGCCACAGTATTCATATTTGAACAAATTATTGTAAGGAGCTATCAACATAATAAGCAGAATGAACAACAAGTACCTGAGTAAAAGATGATATAGTTTTATAAGCTTTATAACAGGTAAAAACAGAAACAAGAAAGTAATACAACTAGAAGGTTGCAATGTACAGTTGAACAGCAAATTTTCTACAAACTTCACAACAGTGCCGTGTGCTGCTCACAGTGAAATTCGGTGATTACAATATACAAGTTTATTTAAGTTAGGTGGGTCTCATACTTTATCATACAAGCGCATTATATGTCCACACAATGCGACACCTTTAAGAATTTTTATTTGTTTATCTTTCCTCCTTTAGCCTAACATAGTCCCGCACATCGCTTTAATTTGGCGTTCTTCCAAAAGAGTCACCTGGACCGGCCATGTTCAACTAAAGACTCATGTTCAGTCGGTTACTGTGGGTTGCTTTCATCAATATGAGCATCTTTTACTTTGGATGCACAAAATGGTGGCAACAAAATTATACAAAATACTGCCCAAAAAACCCTGGTACAGCCGTTAGGTGTCGCAATAGAGTATTGACTTCACTCAGTATCGCAATACACCAGTACACCAGTTCACCACGACAACTCTAGAAGCAGATATCTTAGGAAGTTTTTCTAGTAAAATGTTGAATGGATTTAAGCAGGATCAATAGTTTTTTAAGAGAAAAAAATAAACACTAGTTTTTTGTTTCAAGTAATAATTTACATCTAATTAGACATTGTTGTAGGAACATTTCAAAACATCAATGTCGTGCTGATCTTAGAATCCATATATCGAGTCAATTAAAATAAAGGTAACTATGCCTAACAACTGCTCATGTATTGATAGGTGTGTCTGACCCTGACAGCCAAGCGTATGGCCCACAAGAACTGCCTGGTGAAGAACTTGGAAGCTGTGGAGACCCTCGGATCAACCTCAACCATCTGCTCTGACAAGACTGGAACTCTAACACAGAACAGAATGACCGTCGCCCACATGTGGTTTGATGGCAAGATTGTCGAGGCCGATACAAGTGATGACCAGTCAAGTATGTATACTTGCTATTTGTTTCTTGATAAGAAAAAAAGGCACTTTCATTTTTTTTAATATGACAATAAATGGTTAAAAAACCCAAACTTCATGATTAAAGCTAAAAGTTGCAGTAGAATAGTTCTGATAAAATAATTCTGCAAGCTTTTTTATTTAACTAAAATTTCTTGTTCTTTTAAAAAAATTAAAAAATTAAATGGTTAGCATGAATTTAAAGTTTGGCAATAGTTGAATGTAACCTTAAATAATTACAAATAAGATTGCAATTTTGAGTCTTCATTCTAATTTATGTTGCTTGCTTTTTCGTTCATGTTTATGCCTTTAGTGGGTCTAGGTAAGGATTTAAAACAAAATTAAATATTATTTCCTTTTATGATTAAACAGTGGCAACTGTATTGAAGTATTTGTTAAATCTGTTCTGTTCTTTTAAAAGTAATTCATTTCTTATGTTTCAAGTTATCTTCTATAATTTATATGTTTATGTATTTACATATTTTAGAGTGTTTTTTCTGTTAAATATGATAACTGTATAATGTTAATTGTAACTATTTAATTACATAACCTGTCATAGCATTAATAGCATTATTATCCTTTTTATAAGAAATGAAAATATTATATGGAATTATCATTTAAAGCTTTAACTTCTTCAAGATGTAAGTTTGTAAGGATAAATATTGTGAAGAATCACAAATGTAGCCTAAATTGCAAATTTATTGAGATAATAGAAGCATGTTTATATACGAGCATCTTACAAAGCAAGTCTTCAATAAGATTGTTGCCATATGTTTATGCCCACCTTTCACATTATCATTATTGACCTTGAACTTGCTGTGAACTTCTTGAAAAAAAAAGATACTGGATAGCTTATATAGATAATATTATTTTCATACTTATAAAGAATTTCTATAATAGATAAGTAGATTTGGATTTATCTGTAAGAGAGAAAATCATAAATTTTAAAAAGATCTGTCAGCAAGTTCAAGACTGTTGATAGTTAATATCAAACACTTTTTAGTTGGATAAGTTACTAACACAGTTAAATACACAGAATGGTTTGCTGTGAATTTTCTTGACCACTCATGAAATGAGACATGGACAAGTGGTGTGATCTTGTAGTGGATTACAATTTATTTTATAGAAGACTTACAATGAAATAAGTAAATTTTGCCTTTAAGATTAACAAGTCCTGTATTCATCAGCATTTATTTTACAAATCAGAGCAATGGGTTTTGGAAGCAAATGTTTAAAAAATTTTTTTTGAGTTCCTTTGGAATAAATGGGTCAATGTCAAGCACTTAAATGGAGTCAATCGGATCTTTAATTTTGAAATGTACAGCATTATATTATTCATAATTGACAGTGTAAAATCAATGCTGATCTATACATTCCTTTTTAACATTTGTTTATATTAACTACTTAATTTCTGAGTTGTCTGCTGAGTTCTAACCAAACCTTCTTTCCAATTTTGATATTTTAACATGGTTGGGTTAGAATTATTATCTTAATTTATAACATATTCCCTTTTTTCTGTAGTAAAGAAACACTGAAAGAATTCCACTGTATATCTAGTTTTATAAGCTACACTTTCACCTATTTCTTTTTATAATTCTTATGCATTCTAAATACTTCTTATATTATTAACCAGGCATTTTAATCAGGTATGGTTTTTCAATAGAAATGTGTTTTGGCTATAAATCATTGCTGCTTAAATGGTTCTTGTATTTAAAGATGATGTCTTCATGGTAGAGCTTTCTCTTAGCAGTATGCTGTTTAAGAATGTTGCTTTTATAGAAATGCATTAAGCATAGATTGCATTTGTGAACAAGTTTCTTGCTATGTGATATCATTCAGCTAAAATACTAATTATAAGATATTAACAAGGGCACTAAATGAAGCACATACTCAAAGGAATGATAAAAAGTCCAATATCTCTCATCATTATTTTAAACTGGATTCATCCTTCGTTATGTTGGACCTTGAAAGCTCAATGGACTAAGGTACATTTGTTAAGAATTGTGATGACCTGTTGTTGCATGTCAATAGACAAATTTAAAGAACTAAAGTGTGAAAGAAAAGCATCAAACATACGTTACTTGGCTTCATTTATTGCCTTGTCTTTTTCATGATGGACTATACGATTCCTTATAATTGATTTGTGAATTAATATAATCTCTGATTTTTACAGACTCTACATATGGCCGTAATGATCCCACCTGGCTGGCTCTGTCCCGTTGTGCTATGTTGTGTAACAGAGCTGAGTTCAAGACTGGCCAGGAAGATGTCCCTGTACTCAAGCGGTAAGGATACTTGCTTTACGAACATGAAAATAGGGCATATATCGGATGTTAAGTACCAATACATCCCATGAACAATTATAGAATATTTAACAATTTGCAATGGCAATATATACTAGAGGAGAAAAGAAATGCTACTACAGATTTATACTCAATTATTTCATAAAGAAGGTAGCGCTGCAAGTGCAGCATGTGCATTTTGAAATTCTGTTTCTGGTGGCTCTGTGCATGTTTTTCTCAGACACTGCTAAGTGTGTCATATTCCCTAGCAATTGTGACTCATATTTTAGCAGTTTAAACCAAAATTAACTATTTCATAGACTAAGAAGTTGCTTTTCTTTTTTGTCCTAGTATACTTTGTATAGGTAAGAAAAATGCTCATTTGGCGATCCATTCTGAAACTTGTCAGGTGTCTTCGTGCTCAATAATTTATAATTTTGTCAGGAATATAAATATTTATTTGTTAAGTAAAGCCTCTATTAATTCCTTGTAGTGAGTGTAACGGAGATGCCTCTGAGTCTGCCCTGCTGAAGGCCGTTGAGCTGTCTATTGGAAACGTTGTTGAGTTCAGGAAGAGGAATCCCAAGGTTTGCGAGATTCCTTTCAACTCCTCAAACAAGTACCAGGTGTCTATCCATGAGACTGAAGACCCCAACGATCCACGCTCACTGCTTGTGATGAAGGGTGCACCAGAGAGAATCTTGGAGAGATCATCCACCTACATGAAAGATGGCAATGAGTATCCCATTGATGACCAGTACAGGGCTGCCTTCAACGTGGCTTACATGGAACTGGGAGGTCTTGGAGAGCGTGTGCTTGGTAGGTTGAAAATTACGGCTTCTATCTACTTTATATGCATTACTATAGTTTTTTATTTCACACATTGTAAAGGCATAACACAAAGTATTCTGCAATTTTAATCTAGCTGAAAAACCTATATAAGATACGGATACTTCATGTTTATTTTCTATTATGACTTGAATAATAAATTTTCTCTGTAATGTGTTAACATAAACGAAGTATACATTTTGTAGTAAATATGTTAGGTTTTGTATATCAAATTAATGCTAGGCAAAAAAGTTGTGACTGCTGAATTACAAGTTGACCTGCATTTATTTTGATTGTTTCTAGGATTCTGCGACTATGTCCTGCCCATTGACCAATACCCACCAGGCTACAAATACGACCCTGATGATGCCAACTTCCCCCTGTCTGGTCTCCGATTCATTGGTCTCATGTCTATGATTGATCCCCCTCGTGCCGCTGTCCCTGATGCTGTCGGAAAGTGCAGAAGCGCTGGTATCAAGGTAAATCTTCACCTTGTTCATTATTTTTTTATGGATTTTTTTTATTCAGACTGCTTCAAACTTTTCAATAGTCGGAGCTTGATCTTACTTAGCTCCCCAGCCGGCTTCTTCCAAAATGATCAAAATGATCTCATCTGTAATGAAAATAGTTGAGAAGAAAGTTAAAAAGCTTCATGGTTAAAGCCCTGTTCTATCTATATTTGTAAATATTATATAAATTTATCATGGTTACTCTGCTAATTGTGTCCATGTCTATGTTTAGGTTATCATGGTTACTGGTGACCATCCCATCACTGCCAAGGCCATTGCTAAGGGTGTCGGAATCATCTCAGAGGGAAGCAAGACTGTTGAGGACATCGCCTTGGAAAGAGGAATCCCACCAGAGGAAGTTGATCCAGCGTAAGTATTTGGATTTGTTACATGTCGGGAGCATAAATGATTTGTTATTAACTTTTACCAAATGAGGTGTTGTTTCCTATTTTAAATTTTAATGTTTTTTATGATACACAAATCTGAATGTATTCATCCAGGAATTCATTTAAAAATGTAATCGGTACATAAAATTTGACACTGTTCTATATTCCATGCATCCGCTCTAACATGCGTACAGAAATTTGCTTTATTGTTTGTACATACCAATATGATTAGATTAATGGACAACTACATGTCAAAACTTTTGCAGTTTTTGATTTGAAATACTTTCTTCAGGCACGTCAAGTACAAATTGTTCCAGCATAGGCACATAGTATAGCTCCTGAGCAAACTGTCTGATCAGGCTCTAAACCTTGAGCTTCAAAATCTTTATCAGTAATAGCGTTCCCTTTTCATGAGTTTACAAGCAAATTACTTATACGTGGGTTGTCAACAGACTTACCATGATGCTGGTTCCAAGCTATGGCACTGTATTCATGTATCATATTTGGATGTATTTCAGTGAGGCCAAGGCTTGTGTTGTGCACGGTAGCGACCTGAGAGACATGACCCCATTCCAGATTGACGAGATCTTGAACAATCACTCAGAGATTGTGTTTGCCCGTACCTCTCCCCAGCAGAAGCTGATCATTGTAGAAGGTTGCCAGAGACAGGGACAGATTGTGGCTGTCACTGGTGATGGTGTCAATGATTCCCCGGCTCTCAAGAAGGCTGATATTGGTATGTTTCAACTTATAAGCATTAGATGAGGCCCTTTATGCAAATTGCTCTGCCGTGTGGTTTTGTCTAAAAACGACAATAATGAAATCAATCTTACAGTTACATGTTTATTTAAGTGTCAAATTCGGTTCACTCTTTAATCAATGTTTTGTTTCTTGTCGTAATTTTGTATACTTGTTATCTTTTAATAAATAGATTACATTGGTTCTTTTAAGTGTGTAAAGCACAAATGTAAATTGTGGTACTCCATATTCTGCTATTTGTTTTTTAATGTACATGTACAAGGTTAAATTTGTTAATTCACTTTTGTGTTCTCTAGGTGTTGCTATGGGTATTGCTGGTAGTGATGTGAGCAAACAGGCTGCTGACATGATCTTGTTGGATGACAACTTTGCCTCAATTGTCACTGGTGTTGAGGAGGGACGTCTGATTTTTGACAACTTGAAGAAGTCCATTGCCTACACCTTGACCTCTAACATTCCTGAAATTTCACCATTCTTGATGTTCATCCTGCTGGACATTCCACTGCCTCTGGGGACCATCACCATCTTGTGTATTGACTTGGGAACTGACATGGTACCGGCTATCTCCCTTGCCTACGAACAAGCTGAGAATGACATCATGAAGCGTCTGCCACGTGACCCTCTCCATGACAAACTGGTGAACGAGAGGTAGGTTTAAATTGTACTGTACATGTAATTTTATTGTATTGAATGATTTGAAGGTAAAAAATACAAAACCATTTCTTTGTTTATTAAGAAATTATCACTAATGCTTCCTACATTAAGAAGTCCTAAGCCTTTCTAAAAATATGTATTCAGAAAGACCTCCAATGACAACTTGCTTAATATAATATTGTTATCGATAGTTAACAAAATCAAAACAAGTTTAACTAAATTTTTCATTTCTTCATTCAGTATTTTTTTCATTACAGACTGATTGCTATGGCCTATGGACAGATTGGTATGATCCAGGCTTCAGCTGGGTTCTTTGTGTACCTGGTCATTATGGGAGAGAATGGCTTCTGGTCCAGCAAGCTTCTTGGTATCCGTGAACAGTGGGATGCCAGGCCTGTCAATGATGTACAGGACTCCTATGGACAAGAATGGGTATGTAGATTTTTGATTACCTATCATTGTATTCGCGAGACTGTATTCCTTAATTTTCCACCAAGTCCAAATAAATGATGACTATGGAGTACTAGAACCATTGTCTTGGTATTTGTTTAGTTAAAAACAAAAGTATGTTGTTTTCATAAAAAATACAAATGTACAGGTTACTTAAATAAAGGCATGGAATAGGTAGAAAAATTTTATTATAGAAATATTTTTCCAATATGTTTAAATACATCCAAGTTAACTAGTGTAATAAATGTCAATCCTGTTTTCTATTGCAGACCTACGCCCAGAGGAAACGTCTTGAGTACACCTGCCACACATCTTTCTTCGTCTCCATTGTCATTGTGCAGTGGGCTGATTTGATCATCTGTAAGACCAGGAAGCTCTCCCTCTTCCAGCAGGGAATGAAGTAAGCAGTTTTCTTACTAATAATATTAAGTTTATTATTTTAAAAGCAATTGAAAAGTAATTCAGGAGCCACTGTTTCATTTTATCTTTCTGTAAACATAATATTATAACCCCCATTTCAGTTTCAGTATTATAGTTAAGGCCACTTCCATGTAGAGTAGTCTTTAAAGTGACATGCCAATTATTAGGGGTCTGTGATATATTTATCATCTTCCTCCACTGTAGTAGCTGGTGTTTCCATAATAACCTTGTTGGTACATATATACAAAAACAATAACAAACATGTTGTTTTCTTTATCTTTCAGGAACCATCACCTTACCTTTGGTCTCTTCTTTGAGACAGCCCTAGCCGCTTTCCTCACCTACTGTCCAGGTTTGGAGAATGGTTTGAGAATGCAGAACCTCAGGTATGTTTCAAAAGCTTTATAGCGATGCCCTTTAGACATTTAATGTAAATGTTGACAGCAAAATAAAATGATGATAATTGATGGTGGTTTTGGAACTAAAAGTTATAATAAAATAATTTTAGATCACTCCTTCCCTGCAAAAGAAATACATGCATTGTCTTCAAAACAACCTTGTTTAATGCCTTGTTACAGCGTTAAGAAATAATAAGATGATTACATTTCTATTTCAGAGCTTCTTGGTGGTTCCCAGCCTTACCATTCAGCGTGCTGATCTTCATCTATGACGAGTGCAGGAAGCTTATCTTGCGTAACAGGCCTGGAGGCTGGGTGGAGAGAGAAACCTACTATTGATGTCCGCCACATTTTAGGTATGCAACAAATGCTTTGTTTTCTTGAATGAAAAACAATTTTAATGGGGATCTTTTTATTCCTTCATTTTTAGCCTCAGGTAAACAATTTGTCATTTTATGGTTTACATTTGCGTAAGTGAATGATATAGATGAAATTCGTGATATTATTAAAAGTAAGTAAACAATATTAATAAACCAAAAAAACATGAACTGGTTGGAGAGCTTTAAGGTTTTGATTGCATTTTAATTAAATATAAATTGCATCAAGAGAACCATTTTTGCCAAGTTTTTATGAAGCATTGAAAACCCAGCAACTTAAAATGGTCTTTTCTTTTTCAGAAAATTTGTTCCAGTACTGTTTTAGAATCTGAAGGAAGAACTATCTGTTTTTAATATATAAAACTATTGTGTTCAAACAGTGTTGGCAATGAACAAGGAATATAAAAGGGAGCAAATCACCCCTAAGTTGACATTAAAAAATGTCAAAGTTGTTTGCAACAACTTTAAACTGTTGAACTTCTTTCGTGACACCAGAACAAGATCTTGTCAGTTAAAAACATGTTGCCCCCTGTGAGAAAACATTTTTTTTTACTTACCAAATAATTTTATAAATGATTTTAATCATTGTGAAGACTTTATCAGTGTCAGACCTGAGATTTTTGCAATTGAGTTGCATGTTGCATGTATTTGTGACTTGTGAAACGCCTAGGTAGATAGAGCAAACAAGGATTGACGGGTTATTTTGTTCCATTGTAAAAAGTTCATGCTGAGATCGTTAGCCGGTGTAGAGTGGCTTTGTTTATTTCTGTGAGTCCATATGTCCAGTATCTAAAAACTTCACCCCAACTTCCATCGGCAGGGGTGAGATTACACTGCTTTTACCATCTGCAGTTTTGTGAGTCCATTATTTGACTTGTTTTATGTAACATCACGGCAAGTCTTGCATACACTCGAACCTATATTCAATCTTTTGGTTTGAGTTGTTAAATAAAACGATTCTACAGTAGCTAATGAGGATAACAGCATAGAACTTGTTGAGAATGCAATATTTTACTGATGTGGGAAGAATCTCAAGTTCCTGATCATGAATGGACAAAATTGGCAGCTGGTTGAATGTGTGGGCGTGTGGTTCTGCGAGTGGGTGTGGCTTATTTTGGCCAATCATAGGATGGAATCCGTCCTGATTGGGATTCAGGTTCTGTTCATAGAACGATTTGTGCACTCCCCAGTCCAAGGGGACTTGCACATGTGAATGGTTAATTTGATGCATTGTTAAGCAGGTTTTAGAAGGCTGTAAGCTTTGTTATGAAATCTGTTACATCTTTTTTGTATGCATTGTATATAATTCTACCTGTGATAAGGTTTATTTTTAAAATCCACTGAGCTTGCCCTCAGAGAAGTGCACTTGCCTATGTTAAGTCTGTGCCTTTCTACACATGGTTTTCCACTTGTTGGATAACTATTAGGCTGTGGCTTGTGTTAGACGACTGCACTTCTCTCACCTCACGTGGTGTGACCTTAATCAGGTGGGAACGTTTTATACAAGGTTGTTTTGATATATTGTTTATACAGTATGTGACCATGTTAATTTTTTTTTCCTCATTTTTATTTCATCGCTCAAATTTTCCTAGCACACACGTTATATACTCAAACATCTAGAATTTAGAAGATCTGTAATCATTGTTTAATGTAAAAAATCGATCAATGCCGAAAAATAACATTTTAGTAATGAAAAAGAATTACTAGGTAAGCAATGAAATGGTACCATTTGTATTAACTTGTTTCATGTTTTCTTATATTTTAACAAAATGAAATTGTTGATTTTTTATTTACATTGAATATTTTTAAAGATTTTAGTAAAAAATTAACACTTGTATTTATTTTCATTTATGACCTAAATTCATATTTTTGTTATGAAAATGATTTTCCACTCAGCAGTGTTTTGTCATTGGCTGTCTCTACCAAAGCCATCTGAAAAAGTCTTGATACAACAATGTTTTAGCATTTATCGTACCTTCATGCTTTTGTAAGTGTAAATATTTGCACAATATGAATGTTAAACAAAATATTTCCTATGCTAATGAAAACTACACAAATGAATAATTGCTAGATTATCCTGTATTTGTCCAAACATTCCATAGTAGGAAGGTAGAATTGTTAACTTCCCGACATATTGTCTTGGGACATTAGTTCCACTGTTGTTCATTGCAATATTTTTATTCTGTTGTCCACATTGATTTGTCTCCATTTTTTAATATGGTACTTTTCCAATGTCTGCATTTTTTTCTGTCTCTGTCAACTGTTTAATTCTTTTTTTTTTTCGAGTTTCTTTTCTTTAAGTATGAGAGGGAAAAATCATTCCTTGAATATTTTTTCTGTCTTCTAGTCAAGATAGTGTATTCTACCTTCCGTTCATTTTTGGCCAAAAACCAGATTAGGAGAACATTTCTTTGTGTAGTTTTTTTTGCTTTTAGCCTCCTGTACGTTTATGTTCGATTTTTCGTGTTTTCTCTATTTTTTATTGTGCATAAATTTATGACATCTGAAGACCAGAAATCATTTAGATCTAATTTGGTAACGTCAGTTTATATACAGTGATGACACAAATAAATATAATATCTCTTTCAAACTGTTGTGAAAACATTTCAGGTCGAATTGAAATTAATTTGTATTTCCACTACTAGTATGACGTGTGCTAGGAAAGAATCTGTTGATTTTCCTCTTCTCTTGTCCCCTAATTTGGATAGTGTAGCTTGTCATAGTGATGAATGCACATGTGAAACTATTGGTAACACATTTCCGAACTGCAACTGTACAAATAACATCATATGTGTCGATATTTACATTGAGTGGTTCATTATTTTCATTTTGTACAATACCAATAATTACTCGTGTAAGATTTAAATAAATTTTAGATGTCACTTGTGTATTTTGTTCCTTCTCTCCCCTGCACGTTTTGCTTAATGATAACTGTTTATTCTAACGAGCATATTTATTTAGTTTTATTTACATGAATAATAATAATTTCTATTATAAAAAATGAAATTAATTTATAATTAATAGTAATAATTTTGTTTATTTAAAACTATAAATACTTCTAAATAGAATAATTGCTAGTCTGCCATTTGTATTTTGGCATCTGACTTCTCCTATACAAATATTTTGATCTATAACATGGATGCAAACTCTTAGACTTGGATACAGTCAATACCAAACATTAACACTGGCTTACACAGTTTGTTCCCTTAGGCCTTTCTGTTAAATAACGTGCAGCATGTAGCAATGCAAAGCTAAGTAGTTAGCTTATTGGTCTAGTGGTCTTAAGCATGCTGGTATGAACCATGTGCCATTCTTTGTTTCGTGTTTTTATGTTTATTGGATTTATCATCCCACCAACAGCATTGCAATTACGCGGACAGTGTTCACTTGAAGCAGATACAGTGCTGCCTTCACTGCATAGCATGCTGTGAACACGCATGATACCACACCCAGTCACATCCTAACACCGGGCCAACCAGTTGTAGAACTGCCCTTATACTTGCTCACTATCATTTTCAACGACTTTGGTATGTCGCGGCCGGGATGGAACCCGGGGCCTCCCCTACCTGAAGCCAACGCTCTACCAATTGTACTACCAGGTCCGGTTTCATGTTTAACTTTCTTCACTTAATTTATTACATTTTTGGCAATACCAATACTGATAAAACATGTACAAAAGCATGATTTTCATGTGCTCCTGACCGACAACAGCTCTACAGCATCATTGATAAATTCAAAGAGATTGGTAAACTTAATATGTCAATAGCACTTTAATTTTACAGCAATAGATTTTTTTTTTATTCAAACCAACACTTACTAACCAGGTTATTAAGGTTAATATTTATTTCAGGAAAGTTTAAAACCTATTCTAGCTATATGTGTTATTTGCAACAATAATATATAGTTGAATATATTGTTCTAATTGTGATATATGGAGTATTTCTATTGTTAAAGATTCAAAAGAACAAACAAAATATGTTAAGAAAAAATAAGAAAAAAATGTAAATTGTAGGTAAAACGATTGTTAAAAGCCATTAACATTTTAAGTCTATTTTAAACTTACATGTCCAGATTGAATTCGCTTCTCTCCGATATTAGCAAAGTGAACTTTCCACTACACCAAAATATTTTATCAATGGACTTTAAGTGTTTTTATTCTGATTTATATGTAGGCAAAGAAAAATAGCTTCATTGCCAAAGGGGGATAACCCTTACGTCTGACGATTGACTAAGACAATTCGAGTTGTCGGTACTATAAGTAAGGCTCTCGATGTCATTAAGTATTCAGCCAGTCCCATTCTCTGTATTGTAATTAGTCAAACACGTAAAATATCCGTTTTATATTAATTGATAAAGGCATCACGATTTATTGTGAGGTTCTAATTTGATATTTTTTATTCAATTCCTTTTAAACTTTCACATTAATATCAGTAATAATTTGTGCTGTTTTTAAAATCTTTTGTGTTTGAGATAAATATAAAACAGTTTTAAGAAACGATATATTTTGTTATATTGATGAGGAATTTTATGTTATCTAGTCATCGGGGTAATCTGCTCTGACATCGATATCTGTTTTAAGCAGAGAGCACTATCGATCTTTTCATACAGTTGGAAAGAATACACAGAGTGTTTTTTCTCTCGATAAGTTCTGTCTAACAATATAGTTAGTGTTCAAAATCGTATTTATTAAGACTAAAGTATACATTTATACCAAATAATATGCAAAAATCCCCCAAGTGGTTCGTAATTGTAACATTCATTTTATATAGGCAAACTGTGTAATGCCGCCTTTAAAGTCATATATGGCTTCGGAAAGGACCCTTTTCTGTCGCTAAATACTTCCATCCTACCAGTTAATGATCTTTTTCTTTTCGAATAAGACAGAGCTGGCCTTCCTCTCCTTCGCGTCGGGCTTTCTTCCTCAGCCATGGTTTAATTTACGAATCAAGGGTCACCGATGTAGGTAAATGTGGGTCACGAGTTATTACGAACGCTTACGTAACTGATCGGAACATTTCGGGATTCGACCGAAGTTTTAAAAACAATTTCGCCTCCTCAGTGCTACAAGATTTTTATAAATTATTAGATATTTTTATTGACTCATTTGAAATAATGTTAACAACTATGGTCAAACTGCCATTATATATGTTATATAATGTATCTGAAACGTTATTTGTACCAAATTGATGAATGAAATACCAAACCATATAACTTTAATAAGATGCAAACCGCCAATCACTGATGCTTTGTGACGATATAAATGTGTCAAAACTTCAAAAGCCGTTGTTGTTGCTTCTGTCGTCGTTGTTGTTGATATTTGGTGATGTGTAGTTGTGTCGTCGGTGGTGTGTTGGTGGTGATAGATAGTGGTGATATGGGCGTACTACTAGGTTTAGCTCGGGTTATTTATGTGCTTAGATATGGAGGTGGTTTGTGTGATGGTGGTGGGGGGTGGTAGGGTAGTGGCGGTGGTGATAATGGAGAGGTTGGTGGTAGTAGTGGTGATGGTGGTGGTAAATGCTTTTCCTTTGACAGTTTACTTACTAGGTTAAGTGCTCGAGCGATTCAATTCAATCATCAGATCGTGCCTTAGATCATGCGAGGGTAGTGTGGGGGGGGGGGGGGGGGGGGGCCGTAGGGGGAGGGATCGCTACTCAGGTGACCATTATACACTTAAGATTCCTTCATGGTTTATATGTGTAGACATTAGATACGTTTGTAACAGATGGGCCCATAACCGTCACTAAGTACGTTTTCACAAACGGTCTCTTTCTTTTAATGTTTTATTACATCGCACCAACACAATTATGGTCGTAATGGCGACGTCCAGCTAATCACTGGTGGAGAAAGAGTCAGAATTATATCTGGGTAGAACCCCCGGCGCATCGCAGTTTAGCGGGAGATCATTTGTTTTTGTTTTACTCAAATACTTGTCTACGCCGCCCATTAGCAATTAACACGCGAGAGTTGCTTAAACATTTACTTTTGTGTCTGTGTGAATTATGGTATAATTATCAACAAAACAAACTGGACATACGTAAAATTCACACCCAACATATACAAAGAACGTGACAAATGTTTGTAACGAACTAATCAGGCTGATAATTGAATTTTTCGACGAGTTCAAGCGGTCATCGTAATCCGCTGGACAAATGTTGATTTTCGCGCTGAACCAATAAGTGTACCATAGCTAAATATCACAGATCAGCTGACGTCTTGTCACTCTGATTCATGAAATACGACGGACTCTGGTAACAAAATGAGAGATCTTCACATAGTGTCATCTCCGCGACCATTCCTAATTAAGGCATTCGTTCAGAGGTGTTTGTCCTGTGTTTACAATGTGAGTTTACCAGGCATTTTCCGCAAACGATATCGCAATCAGTACTCTGTCTCTGGTTTTCTAGTAATTATGAATATGTTTGGGTTCTTTGGCTGGAAGTGGGACAGAATGAGCAACTTTGAGCTAAAGTTGAGCTAAAGTCTATGATTTTCGTATCTGTCAGGACGTCCCACATGCCATGCATGCCATTGAAGGTCATTGAAGAAACCATTCAAGTAAAATAACATAACGCAAAAACAATAGCAACAACAACAACAACAACAACCAGTAAACAACAATTACTGGTAAGTAGAATACGATATATGACTTTATTTTTAAGTAGTTTCTTCGAGGTATACAAATATAAACTAACATGTTTAATTAATTTGGCGACTTCACTAAATAATTAATCCATGTAATTAAAGCACACGTTTGTTTCGGTGATCGCTTGAACATCACTGCAATTCTTGTCTGGATTGAACATGGTAGTTGTATAATACAACATTGATTTGCAATATTTTCAGTCAGGCCATATTTAAACATGACTCGCTAACTTAAATATTCCTCGAAGCGACTGTTAACAAAATGATATAACAGATGGTAAACTGTTTTATTTATTTTACCAAGTAGTTTTCCTCTAAATTCACTTTAGCTACATCAACACAAGTTTGATGAAAACGGAATAAATTAAGACTTTTATTTTTTATGCATAAAATTATTAAATCTATGGAAATTTTATATTTTTATAGGAACTGAAGGTCACTTGGGACGATTGTTATTTAGATAAAAAAGTATAGTTTGGAAGATATTTGTATATTTGATTTCTTACTAATCAGACATAGATATATATAAAGCATATAAACACTTATCAATTCAATTTGTGTTATTACTTACAGGAAGATATAGTTTCTATTGCACGATTTCTAGACAGAAAACACATTAATATGATAATAGTAAAACATATTCTCATTTAGGTCTATAAATAGTGTAGTGAAAAATATACGACTACCACATACATCTAGACAAACTTTTGTTAATAAAAATGTTAATAACTTGAACCCCATGGTTCATATTCAAAAATATTAATTCCTTTTTGTTAACTTATTTCATGTAGTGTCTCGTGTTAGTTTTGGTTCCAAGGCGTTCCAACTTTTTTTAAACATGTCTCGTCCCGTCTTTGTCACTTTTGCATATGTTTGAAATGTAAATACTGTTGTTGTGTGCCTAAAATTCACATTATATGTCAATGGAGATTGCTTTTTTTACATTTCTAATGAATATGTACCATTTTGTGCTAAGTCCAACATGTGAACATGCTTGGCAGCGATTGTTGTTGGGCGATTGAAATATGATAGCAATAAGTACTAAATGCAATTTTTTAAATGTGCAGTTCTAATATACGTTTTTCCAAGTGACGCAGGGCGGTAGTAACAAAGGCGTGTTATGGGACACGAAATGTAGCCTGTACGTCGTTGTATCTTTTGTTGTAAAATAACATAACAAAGAAGATAATTCAGCTACTACGGTTGTATTTAGTTATGTATTAACACATCCTGGTTATGGCCAGCTATTTACGCATAATTGATAAAACTGGAACTGGTATTTGAATATTTTAATGTGTTCTTTCAGCACACGTTTGCGACTGACACAGATGGTTGTGCGCATTTTAAATTCTAGATGTATTAATTAAGTCGGTAAGCATGCTAGTCTGTTGGCTACATTTTGTTGAGGGAGGCTGAAGGTACTCGGGTTAGGTTACCACACAAAATGTCGGCCAAATTCGTACTAATATGACATCAAAAATCAAGAAAACAACAACAAAAAAAAACAACAACAACAGCACAAAGACATTACAACTTAATTTTGATTAAGCTAATTAACAAATAAACCATAAACCATATGAATCTATTAAGAATTTTGTAAACGGATGTCTTCAATCGAAAAAAATGACAAGTGATAAACAAATAATTTGTGCGTGCCGAACAGATTAAACATTAAAAGTTCTGATACAGAAAGCAACTAAAATTTAACAACATACAACATGTAATAGGGATAAACAGGATCAATCGAAGGCGACTAGGTCAACAAAGAATCTCCCCGAAAGGATAGCTAACGTAGTCAAGTATGCCATTTTGACAGAAAACAGAAAATGCATAGTTGATATTTAAATATTTGAATGTTTAACATTTTCATGGGATTATCAGATTTAGTTGTGGCAATGGTGTTTTTTCGTTGGTCCCTGACGAATATGTTTTCTGACATTTCGTTCCCTGTGAGATTTGCGTTATCTTTCCCTAGAACATTCAGCAGTTATCTTTAATAGATCTGTTTACAGCTTGTCTATTTCCATGAAACATTTGAAACTTTGATTAGGCATTCAAAATATTTTGTCGACAACAAGGAACTGTGCTGGTTGTTTGTTAAGCACACACATCTTGAAATATCAAATCTACAAGGAATAAAATGTTAATTTGTGCTAAGGAGTTCATTACACTTTCCACAGAAGTACAGAAGAAAGAATAAAATGGAAATTTAGGTTAATATTCTTAACAAAGAGTTCTAATTAAACATCTTTGCAAACCATGCATTTAGGAAATCACCCAGGAAATGCGAGGTTAGAACCTTGTAAAACCTTGTTAAGCACCCAGTTGGCCCCTTTTGCTGACTGGCCGTTCCAAGGCGGTAACTGTTGGGTTTGTTCCCCTTTTGTTAAAAGACTCTTAAAATATTTGTTCTTATTTATCCATTTGGCTAGCATGTAAATACCTTTCTCCTGTGCCTTTAAATAATTTTGTCATATGTTGCAAAGCTCACAGAACTTTGTCATACTTCCTTATCATTTGAAGTACCGCTAGATTGTCGTTGTAAAGTAAGGTCTATGTCTTCTACAGGTGATCAATCTAAAATCAAAGATATGCGTAATAAAATCTATTGCACATAAATGGAAATGCCATCAATCCGTTATAACAATCGTTGAATTTTTTGACTAATGTTTGAGCCTCGAAATGCAAATT
Organism: Sinonovacula constricta; assembly: GCA_007844125.1. Classification (NCBI taxonomy): domain Eukaryota; kingdom Metazoa; phylum Mollusca; class Bivalvia; order Cardiida; family Solecurtidae; genus Sinonovacula; species Sinonovacula constricta. The sequence continues at coordinate 21,090,543 of CM017560.1, forward strand.
TGCAAAAATGTCACATTAAAGCAAAGGGTCTTTATATTGAAGGTTTATTTTATTCGCTGTGAAATATTGTGAATTTAATAGGAATAACAGACAACAATTGCTTTCCTACACGCTGATTTTAGGCATTTATCTTGAGAAGTATACTTGCAACATTGCGCAAACCCAATGGCTTCGGAAAAGCATTTTCTGTCAAACTGCAGTTACGACATGTACGGACGTCATCGCTAGTATAGTGAATGATTCTCGTTCATTTATTCTTTCCTAGTATATTCTAAAGAGACACATATAAATTAAAACTTTTTTGATTTTTTTTATGCAGCTGTTAGATTCCTTAAAGTACCCCGCTTATGACATCAGACTCATTTACGATTTGACGACGTCATTTCGGTGGATGCTTCCGGTTATTTCCGGGCAGGTATGACGATTTGGGCGCTGTATCAAATGAAATCAATGACATTTCCCATTAGTAAGTTTGGCTATGTGAACTAAACATAAAGTAAATATGAAAAGTTAAAGTTGATGGTCGCAGTATATAGATGATTTAATGTTAAATATGAACTTCTCACATATTCAAAACTTTCAAACCAAAATATTTTAAGTTGCAACAATAAGTCTTAATTTTACTAACAATGGATATGTCTGCATATTTTTGCCGGGATAGACAATGGGATAGTTTTAAATATTTTTTTAAAATTATATATTGATATTAGATATGGAAGAAAAACCCAATAATGCATGGCATTCAGACATCAAAACTTAAAGTAAAAGACAGACATGTATAAGCTATCCTATCATGTTTTGCTTTCATATACATTATCTATATCTGAATGAACATAGTCATGGCCAACGCAAAGGATGTAAAGGAATATTTATTTAAAAAGTCATTTTTTACCAAAAGGTACAAAATTGCGGGAAGTGCATAAAACTCGTATTATTTATTATTTAATAATTAGTACGTTGTATTGTTAAACGTTTACGGTTTCCTTTAATAAAAAATAATTGTTTACACACTACATTATATATTGACTGTGGCTATTGCTTATCGAGGTCATTTAAGTTGTCAGAAAAATAACCAAATCACCAACCAACTTCCTATAAAAAAATCAATCTTTACTTAGCCAATAAGCGTATAAGACCTTAGTGTGACTGAAATGCCTTATTGAGACTCTAGTTTCATTCACCAGTGTATGACAACGAAGCCTTATTTGGTACTGCTGTTATTCAAAGAGGCCCCAAGAAGTTCAAAAAATGTCTTTAAAATTACATAATCAGTTTAGCGTCAAGTTGATACATGTATTTAATTGAATGAAAGACAACAATGTAAAGCTCCTTTTATAGTTCTGCCTCAAGTCTTTTTGTGTCGCATGTTTACTTGTAATATTGAAATATAACAATAACCTGACTTTTTAAGTCAGAATAACAAAACTGCATGGCCAGTACGTGACCAATCTCCAATGATAAATTTAACAACACACACATCTATGGAAATTTATTAAATACCATTTTTCAAATTTACAAATATATACAGACTACAATACATTCCCAACTTCTTGTTTTTTTGGAACAACAAAAAATCATAGAAAGTTGTAGCTTCATAGAAACTATGGATATGGAACAATAGGTCATTGTCCATATTCCAGATTTACAACTACCGCCTTTTACGTGCGCTGGTTCTATAAGTAAACACAGAAAGATTACCAATGTTATTAACACAAATACTTACTAATTCTAACCACATTCTTCTCTGAACAGAGAATTAACCTAGGAAGAAATTGATTTTACGATCCCAGGGATTCATACAAGATCATTCTTCATGGCATCAGGGATGGCCATTTATATTCGAAAGAAACGAAGACTGTATTAAAATATTGCTCATGTAATTGGATTTGAAAAAGCTTACTATCTAGTTCATTCTTGAAAGTAAATTTTCATTCGTTAAATGAAAACAACTGTAACTTGTTTGGTTTTATATTCAGATTAAAAAAAATCTTACTACATTTATATAACCTTAACTTACTTATTTATTGACGACGATGTGCCTTATATAATTGTCTTGTTAAAGGTCTAGATTTGTTTCTTGCTTTATATATTGACGTATTTTGTCAAATTAATGCTAAAAGCCGCTTTATGGCTACATCAATTAAAATTTCTTTTTTTATTCACTTTGGGCATAAAAGAACCATAATAATTACACCAGAAACCAGGCAGACGCTTTTAATAGTTTATAAAAACAAACTATAACTTTATCTTTCATTTGGCATTCCATAACACAGAATTGACATTAAAGATATAATGACAACAGTTCGTTATGTACATTTGAACATAATCTAATTTAATATAACATCTGTAAAGATGAGAGTATAACATTTAGAATTTTAGGAGATTGCATTTGCAGTCTAGCATTAGAAATTTGTGTTCGAAGTTTGGAAAGTAATTTTATTTACGCCCCTAATAGATCAAATTAATTGCTTCGGAAAAACGTATATGTGTTTGGAAATGTTATTATACAGAGCAATGATAATCTCATAGCAAAGTCTCATATAAACTCGAAAGGAAAATATTTCTACAACAATTTACCAAGTATTAATTTATCACTCGGCAAAATCCGTGACGTACGTGTTGAAATATTCTGGTGATATGCAATTTCTTTTTAGAACTGCATTTATTAGTGTTTTTCTTAACAACTATTGAGAACCTTAAAACAGACTAGGAACTTCAAGGTAACTTAAATATCGTTGATTCGTTTACTGTAATTGCGCTAATGTAAAATATAATTTGTGTATGGAACACATTGGTTAATGCAATATTGCCGACAACACTGAGACGAAATATTACACGCATAAAAACAACAACATTTACTACACATTTTAACTAATTGAGGCATAATTGTAATACTATACTGTAACTCTGTAATACACTGAACCTATAATTGTATTCAATAACATGCACAATTATACAAAATAATTTGTTCTTTTAAGTCTTCTTTGTGGTTATTTATAAGACTAGTTTATTTTTTATTTTTGAAAACACACACACACACACACACACACACACACACACACACACCCCCCCCCCCACACACACACACTCTCTTTCTTAATCTTCTACTTATCGTATTTTTTTCTGAGAAAGCTTTCAATAAAGTGTATCATAAACTTGCTGATAATTTTATTCTTTTATACGATTGAGTAAACATCAGCAACATCGTCTGACCTGAAGGAGATTCATTGTTTGAAGACAAAGCTATTTTGATGATTGTTACAAGACAAAAGTGTCAGACAATAATACTGACCAGACCAAGCTGCTATCATACGGAAAAATGATATAAAGAGAGATATAACCTTTTAACATGCTCATCTTTTATTCATTGTTTTACAAAAGCCACATAGTGTTGAAAGTCGGAGTTATGATATAAACAGACACATCCAGCCACTGTTTTGCATTTTGTATGATTGTCTTTTGTCAATAAATATGAAAGTGCATAAAGGCTGATGACAAGAGAAACAAGAGTGTTCAATTATCAACGATCAATTTAGATGCCTTACCCGTTTGATAAGTCAAGGATGTCGCATTAACAGTTAATATTTTATACTTAGTGCAACAACATGTAAAACAGATTGTGAAATCGTGAAGTTTTCAAATATTAGCATATCTCGGGAATAATGCAACGTATGCTAAACAACATTATCAATTAACTATGAACAGAACGAACAAGAACGATCGAACTTTTTGTACTTAACATAAAAGATAGCACAAATTCATAAAACAACAAGTTCGGCAAGAAAATATTACATATTACAGTAAGTTATGACCAGCTCAAAATCATATAAAATGCAGGATGGCTTAAACCCTGTTGAATAATTGTTTAATTTAAAAATGCTTAACATGAGCGTTTACTTAAAGGCTCAAGTAGCATGAGAGGACATACTTGTTTTTATCTGTAATTGTTAATGTTTTATTGGCGTATTTTATATTTTGTTTCAATAACTGAGACAAACTTGCGCTTTTGTGTCCGAAAGATTTAAAATCACAAACACTTGTTGTAGGCACTATACATTGCGTCTGTGCTTCTACTGCAAGCTTACTGTTACAATAATGACTATAAATTTGTCTGCGGGAAGTATGGAATATTATTAAACCAAAACAAGCCATGGACATCCATATACATTCGTAACTAACTTTCGTCACTGCAGCCCTTTCGCATCGAACTAATCAAGATGATTGAAGAAACCAACGACGAGTTCATGCGGTCACAATAATTCATTGATTGGATGTTAATATTTTGTAGGGAACCAATTAGTATACAGCAGCTTAATTGCTGGTCAGCCGACATCATGTCACTGGGATACAAAATAGGCTTGATTCTGTAACAGAGTATAATTAGATCGACATTTTCTTCATCTGTTCCACTTATTTGCAAGCATCTTTAATTATGAATCTTGTTCAGTCGTGTTTGTCCAATGATGTTATTGAATGTTTAATTGCCATCATTTTCAATAAGTGTTAAGCTTGCTACTATGGTCGGAATATTTACACTGTTACAAACTTTGAACGGAAAAACGAGTAGGACAAACTTTCAACACAACCACATCAGAACAACAATTAGTAAAACAACAACATCCAATAAACAGAAAACCGCAGATGGCTCCATTCAAAGTTGTTTTCGTGAGGTATATAGGTGAAAGGTGTTAAAGTTGGTATTTTAAATATTTCTGTCCAGAACATTAAACAGATTATTTCTTGAGTGTCCGGCACAGCATTGGGACATCAGCGACTGGCATACACTTTTATCACTACAGACAATGTCATTAAGGTGAAAATATACTCTTGCATTGTTATACAATACTTTTAAAGAGGTTATCATATAAAAATGAAATATTTAAAGTCCTCTTTAATATTTGTTTTTTAATGGCAGGGGTATTTCTCCCGTGCTAACTACTAACGCCTAAGCAAAATAAGGATTGTTGGACAGGAGAATGTGGCTAGATTTTGTATCATGCAAGGTGCTCACGGCATGCCACTCATTGTGAATGCAGCACTATATCTGTTTCAAGTGGACATCGTCTAAAAAAACTGAAACAATATTGGTGGGACGAAAAAGCCCAATAAATTTATTCAGATGGCGTCTATATGTCGCGGAAAGTTGATATTGCATTGTATTTAATAAGAGATAAAATGTAAAGCTTTTAAAAGAATGTCTTTGAAATAGTATATTCAGGTCGTTTCATACCTACTTGCAATATTTTAAGTTACTTTTTATGTATATTATTATTGTAAAACATTTCGATACATACTTAAGGTAGAATGCTCGTTTAGGGTACTTTTCAGGACCCTTCATATTCTCTTGTCATACTAAAGTACACAATTTTATTAACGCAATTGCAGCTTTGAAAGTCAAATATGGGTTTTAAGAACCTTTACATTTTTATTCCTCTTGGTTTAATACGAATAAAATGGCATTTGTCCAATGTCCTTAGGTACAATTTAGTTGAATTAACCTTTCCTCAGTTCAAAAATGCATAGATATTCCTTTAATAATCTTAAGTGAACAAAATTAATACTCTAAAACTCAAAAACAAAATTTGGCCAAACGTCAGCATTCGTGCATTATCATAGGATTACTACCATTTGATTTAAATTTCTATTTTGATGTGTTCATATATTGAAGCATCAAAATAAACGGTGTTTTTTGACGTGAAATTATGAAAAAGTTAGAAAAAGTCAAAGGTAACATAAAGCGACATACACAATAAATTAAAATGTCTATTAGACTGAATGACCCTTAAAAGAACACAACTAATCTAATAGAGAAATGTCTGTGTGTTTGTATTTAATTACAATCTAGTGTCAATCCAAAAAGCAACCACAGTTTTGCTATTGTCGCATTTTCCCCGAAGCATATTTAAAATCATATATACTTATCTTCTTTCGTGGGATGGTAATAAATATTACTACGATTCTTGGTGTTTTCATTGTGTTTGTGCTGATGTACTTTCAGTTTCCTTTCTACTATTTACGGTCAGAAATTTAAATTTGGCACAATACATCGATGGCCACATTAAAATGTGTTTTAACATCTTACCCTTTCATTGCAAGACAATATCCCAGTAGACAGACAATGTAAACCGTTATATTTATCTGGATGTTAATGTTATAATTATTCTGGAGATAAATTCAGGCATAAAAAAAATGTATGAGCATTAGAATATTCTTTGCTTATTTTGGCGCATAAATACAGCAACACAAATAGACTTCTTGAGAGATTAAACTAGCAAACAATTCCACTGATCAAAGCAAAACATGTTAGTAAAATACTTTTGTAACATTGTATTATGATTACCTTCTCTTCATTTCTTATATTTATTTCGCCATTTTAATTCAATATTGACCAATTTCAACAAACGGGATGTACGCCCGATAGACACACAATTTAAGAGGAGCGAAACAAAACAAGACCTTTAAATAGATTATCCGATGATTTGAATTTAGATAAGCTGTTTGTTCAAGCTGATAAGACCTGCTTTAGAGTATTTGTTATGCCTTATTGATGCATTGTTGCTCATTATGAGAAACAATCTCAAGGAAATAGTATTAATCGAATGAGTAGAACGTTTAACATTATTGGCGAGGCTTAAAGTTGAAACATTTATATTTTAATAATCAAAGAAAACAGTGCCGAAAGGTTAATTAAGTAGCCGTTCGGGAAAATCTGATATCACATGGGTAAATTACTTAAGTATTTGCTTAGGGAACTATCAGGGACCACATTATAACCACAATCAAACGACATTTTTTATTAACATTACGAAAAGATTTCGTTATATACTCACACTTAAATATGCTATTAAATTCTTCTTTCAGTTTAATATTAAACACTTATTTTCTAAACATTTTGTTAAAAAGTATTTTATTATTAAACACCTGTGCAAAAGTTTTGAAACTTCTAATTATTTGCTTTTTCTTATATATGTAAATACAAGTGACCACCAGAACGACAATTGTGTGATTTTATTTCGTCTAAAATTCTGCAGCAACCAGTCGCCCTTTATTCAGACATTTGTGTATGACGATTACTGAGTCATTATTAATATTGCTTCGGTTTATGCGCAAAGACGCACTACTCAGCCTTCTGCTGAGTTGTCAAAACAACTATATGTACACTGGAAACCGGTATGTATCATATCGATTCTATTATTAGAAGATGATAAAAATATATGTTATTACTGGTTTGCTCCTTGATGTGTACCTTGAATAATATTTTGTGAAACACGGATTTATAAAAAGGAAAGCCGCGGGTTACTGGACGCCTGTGGTACGTGCTTAAACTCAGACGGGCATACTGACCATAACTGTGTCGGTTGGAAATTAGGCTTATTATAATCCTACCAAAACAAACAAAACATAGGATATACAATCGTATCTAAGCCTAGACTCAGTGGTTCTGCCGCTGTGTTTGAAAAACTTATCAAGCTGATATTTGAAGTATGTGACATGTTTATGCGATCCCCATAATGAATTGCTCATTTATTAATTTACGTCAGGAAGTAATCGGTGTACACGAAATCAACTCCACAGCTTGTCAGCTGGCGTCTTGTCAACGAGATACAGATCAGGACAGGTTTTCTACCTTCATTAGATGATATCTAAAATTCAGTCTGGTTCAGTATTTGATGTCTTAATGGTAAACCATTTCTGAACTTTTATTTTTCATAAAACAACACAATGTATGATTATCTTGAATATGATTAATTTCTCCATTTAATTTACAAAATTTTCTAACTTGACAGTTTACAAACATCAACATAAAAGAAGAATCTCATTCGCTTTCCATATCTAATGGGTGGCAGAATCATGTTTTTTAAATTTTATCAAAACAACTGTTTAAAATGTACATTACTTAGACTAATTCACATGTTCAAAAAATTTAAAATGCACCACTTAATGACACATTTTTCGAGAACTTACCTGTATTCTGTTTATTTCAAATGGTATAACAAGAATAAACAATTCAAATAAAAAAACCCAATCTGAATCATATGATTGTTGCTTTTTATTAAAATACATCCGTGTTGCATAATCATTGTCTGCATATTAAAGTTTATATGTATTTATATTTATTTGTCGTAAACTCCTATTTCATGCTACATTGAAACATTTGTTGCAGATTATATAACTGTACTTGCTTAAACGAATTTACATGAACAAAAATGTTATATTTATTGGAAATACATACTACATGTATATTATGTATCCTTGTTGGTCACGACAACATAAATTTAAGAGTATACTGTAAGAGTGTTATCTCTGGATGCACGATTAACTGGGTTTAAACTCTTGAGGCAAGAAAAAAGGGGTACTAAATAAAACAGGGACTTTAGCTGGTTGTAAATTAGTAAAGACACTTGTTAGCTTTAAAGCAAGGACCCAATTAAATTATTTCTTATATAAAGTATTAAACAGTGTTTGAGGTCGGCATGGGTTTTGTATTAGCACCCATCTAATGGCTCTTAATTGATTCAGTTTAGGTGATGAATAACCATACTGAAATTAAAAATATATAATTTGTGCTGAATTAGCACGTTTGTTGTTATTTTGACAAGGCTTCCTGAATCAGAAAAACCCGGACAAAGCGTATCCCAAGGCAATATTACTATATATCACTAAAACGTTATACCAATTAATTTGTTTAAAGTTTTTTAAACTTAAAAACATATGTTCTGTTGTGACTAGTCTTCTAGGTAACTTGGGCCTGTTTACATTTCACCTGATTCGCAGTGCCCACTGTTTAGGCGTCATGTGAATGTGAGGATTGCCTTGCTCATTGCGCCCTACTCTGGGTCCCCGTAAGATGGTGTGAAAAATTAACAAACCATGAGACTTTACAAAACGTTTGCCACATGCATGCATTACACTTCTACATGAATATTACATATTCATGCACAATAAAAAGATGTCTTGACAATACATCTGATAACCAGTATTTTGAAGAAAAAAAAAACTACATTTATAAGACTTTGCAATAGTTATTTTGACTGTCAGTGATTTTGAAATAACAAAAGTGATTATAAACTGTGCCAAAATATGAAATATAGTATTTTCAACTTAGCACCACTCAAGGGACCACAATGGAAATAAGAGTTTACTCTTTTTGTGCTCATTTTAGTGCTAGATGCATTACATGAAATTTATATAATTAATACGAGGGGTGTTCGGGAAATTCGTAGAATTTTATTATACAACAAAAAGTATTTATGTTATCAAACTAAAAAAAGACATACGTGCATTTAAGTTTAGTTCCTTTATTGTCTGGAAGATTCAGCAAGATTAACCCAGAGACACTATCACTTTGCAAATTACAAAATCATGTGTATCACATACCCGGGGCGCGTCAACGTCAATATGACGTCTCTTAGATTTCAGGCGTCATTTAAATCAAGTGAACGTCGCACCTTTTCCACATAGTCACCACCGATTTCCATGCATTTCGTATGCCTGTCTACCCATTTGCTGAATTTTAGTAATGCTTTTAAATGTTAAATTGCGTGTTATATTGTATATTCTTTTAATGCTATGTATGCTTCTATAAGCGAAATAAATCTATCTAACTATCTAGAAAAAAACACAACTATGAAAATGTTCTTAGTATCAAAAAAAAAAAAATAACTTAAATCACTGCATCAAACATACATAAACATTTCAGATATGGAGTTTCTAGATTTACTCACTGTAAATACATACTTACGTAAATATGTAAGCAAGAATTCCCCTAATATTAAAGAAGTTAAAACTATGTATCAGCATTAGTTAATAATTTATGTCTGTCAGTGCTGTAGGATATATAGCAAAATAAATCAAACATCAAAATGACCACACCTTCAATGTTGGTAGTTTATATGATCTATTGCTCAAAGATTTCTGTTATAAAAATGTTAAAATTGTATCACATCACCTAACAGCTTCATATTAAGTGTTAATTTTGTCTGGAAAAATGCTGGCCTCCAAGATGCCGATAAAAGTCCGCTGTACTAGATGAATGTCTCACAACAACTTTCAAAAGCAAATGCCAGACAGAAACGTCTCTTTGGAAAGATGATTCATTACATTCGTCTTATTCCTAAAATTAGTACAAATTGTCAATTAAGTGCGTAAACTATAGGAAACAGTAAAGAGAAGTTATACCTGTGTTAAAATATTTATAGGTGATTCTTTTTTCCTTTCAAATTGGACGTCCCATGCATTCTTAAACCAATATCAGTATATCCCCCTCTTCCTTTTTTTCCTTTTTTGCGTCTTAGCATCGACGTATTTAAAAAATCACTTTATGTCATATATTGTGTAGTTAAAGTAACAATAAACAAAAACATTTTATAAAGCACCAATTTCACAGTACTGTGGATTTATGGAGAACAAAAAGGAGGAAAATAGATACGCATAAAAGAGGATATTTACCACCAATCCATCTTCATTTGCATCATTTTCTGCAGCAGTTTTTCTTCAAATTACGGTTTAATCGGTATTGTTTTTTTTAAGCGAAACCGTGACCGGAATTTTTCTCTGATTCCCAGTGAGGGCGATGCAAAATGAGATTATATGTGTGCACCGTGCGGAGTCAGAAATCCCTTTAATACAGGTCTTTGATTAAACTTTAAATCGGTTCGTCACACGAGCGAATTCGGGTCAAGCCGGTTACACCGGAATCGGTTATATAGGTATAGACATATAATGTCACAAGGACTTTAGTCTTTTCCTATTGTTTACTTCTATCTAACTTCTTACTTCTTTTTCAATTAATCTTTGGTTCTGGCAGATCATGGTTTCGTGTTTACAACTAAAATTTTAAGGTTGTTATTTTCCAGTTTTTCAGCAGGATGTTATGTGTTTAATCTCAATAAAAAACTCTTGATTTTCGTAACATTTCAGAAGTATTGTAGGAAATATTTTGTTTATGCATAGGGGATAATCATATGTTTGTAGATTGGATGAAATATATAAGGTCGGTGTTTCTTTTAAGAAATACATATTTCAGCATTCATTATTCTAATTGACGTATCTCTCAACGAGCAACAGCAAAGAAATCCTGCACCTCTTCCGATATGCTCTTTAATATTACTTATCAAATACTCGTAATTTCTACAAGAGTTAAAGGGACCAATTTACAAGATCCGTGATAGCCTAAGTTCCCGGTGCCAAATCTGGTACATATATCACGATATATTACGATACGGTGATACAGTGCACTGTTGAAACAGCGACAAAGGATACAGACGTCCAAATTACCTGCATTAGACACATCAACATTATATTTGGTCAAAGAGAAAAAAGGTGATCCAAAAAGTCGGATACCACCTTTAAACAATGATACAGGATACAGGCGTACCAAGTACCTGCATTAGACACATCAGCATTATATTTGGTTGCAAGAGAGAAAAGGGTTGATCTTAACTGACGGATACCATCTTCAACCAGTGATACAGGATACAGACGTACCAATAAGCTGCATTGGAAACATCGACATTATATTTGATTGCGCGAGAGAAAAAGGTTGATCTAAACTGATGAATACCATCTTTAACCAATGATACAGGATACATACGTACCAATTACCTGTTTGAGAAACATAAGCATTATATTTGATTGCTCGAGAGAAGAAGGTTGATCAATACTGTCGGATACCATTTTTAAACAATGATACAGGATACAGACGTTCCAATTACCTGTATTAGAAACATAACCATTATATTTGATTGCGCAAGAGAAAAAAGTTGATCTAAACTGTCGGATAATATCTTTAAACAATGATACAGGATACAGACGTACGAGTTACCTCCATTAAAAGTGACAATAGCTTATGATACCTTATAGGTGCGAGCTCTGTCAATGCTGCAGTGCATCTTGTCGATTGATGTTAATAACACTTTTATGTAGAGTGCTTATTGATTGGAGACGTTTATTGAAAGCAATTCCTGTCACAATTAAATATTTCCATCTGCCCATCGTTAACATTTTAGGCGCCTGTGGTAATTAATATTACATCTCAAATTACAAATTACTATTACAACCCAGGATTATTGTAAAATTTTAAGTGAGACTACGACTGAATTAAAAACAACTTTTCGTAAAATCTTTCGACAGGTACTAAACTATTATAAACATGTATGTCGTTATTCAAGTTATAATATCAGATAACAGTAAAATCAAACAACAACAGCGAATAACGCAGTGCAACATCAAACACATTTTCCCTTCGTATAATACTTTCTTGTAGGAATTAAATTCACGTAATTGCATTTTGATGTATTACTTCACTGTTTTCAGGCAAAACAAATCAATGATTGACGAAATATTTACCGCATCCATTTTCTTTTCTCTCCTCAATCAGTTAATTATACGTTTCTTCCGAGGTCATAGCAGAATATTGTAAACCCTCGTGTGTTTGAATGCATCATAGAAGGTATTAAAACGTTAAGACGTCAATATATTTAATGTCTCTAACGTGTTACTTGTAACCTATGTAAGAGAGAACATTAACAAAGTTAATGCCGTCATATTTCTGTTTTCTGACTCTCACGGATAATATTACCATAGCAAAATGCATTTGCTTACATAAAAAGAGGATGAGAGCACCGAAAACAATGCATCAGACGGCTAAGCATATCTTCGAAACATCTCGGTTATTTGACATTAGAAAAGACCTCGCAGGAAAAATAGGAGAAACCTTGGCGAATGGGCAGCCAAACCCAAAGACTTCAATACACTGTTTGCTGACACAACACGTTATTGTAAACCACAGATAAAGAAACATGCTTTATATTCAAAGGATATAAAAACAGTCTTCCTTGATGCTAAAATTATGTCTCTACTATTTTAACTACGTTCTGTGTCCTTCTCTATTGTTTTTGTAACTTGTCCTGAAGATTCATATTAGGAAGACACTACCTATGAGTATAAATAAAGTTACAAATTAATAGCAACACTATTTTACCGCCAATAACAATTTTAAAGACGATGTTAATTTTTTCTTAATGTTAAGATCACCTGAAAGTCATCAGCGACGGGTGGTGAGCAAAACGATCTGAAAGCAACAAACGTGCAACTGACCGTTTTCATTTCTGGAAAAAAGTTAACACAGCCAAAGTTTTTGCAAATTTATTATATATTATCTAACTGAAACTGTATATTGGATGGGGTGGGTGGGGATGGGGGTTTGGGGGTGGGGGTGGAATGATCATGTCGACTAACAATAACATGTCAGAAACATTTTACTTATGCAAAAATGTGTACATTTGTCATTTCGGTGAAGTCATAGCTTCTTTGTTATTTGGTATATAAGAAGTTTCAGAAGTCAAAGTTATCGCGAGGGCAGTGTAAGTTACAATCATGATATTACCGTAAAACTTAGGAGATACTTTGATCACTTATTGATAATCAAAATAATTATTCACAAAGTTTGCTATCTTTTTCTACTTAATGTGTTAGAAGCTAATACAGCAAACATTAATTGTTAGTCTATTTAAAAAGGAAATAATTTATTCATATACGAAATACGCTTTTGAGAAAGCCTATTATTCAGACTGTAATGGCACATTAACTACATGCACTTCACATTTAGTTAATCGGGGTCAAGGCTATGTTAAGTTATATGTAACCTGTAGACACGTCGTTTCCGAAGCGTGAGTATATGTTTGCACCACTATAGGATGCATATCTATTAAATGAGTAGCCTGTCACCAAACACAAAATAAGTATAACTCGTTGTTAAAGAAGAATGCCCGATAAAAAGCCTATGGAAATGCTTTTACTATAAGAAACAGTTGTTACTATAATACAGATACAGAAATCACTATCCCTTGCTTTCCCAAATTTATCTTATAACTGAATCAGCCGTCCGTTTCCAGACAATCTAACAGACATAAACACAATTTTGCAGGACGAAACTACAGTTCTCGTTACAGTAACAAGATTTTATTGGCACGCCATGTGCGTTTATTAAACTGAAGAGAGCAAGTACAGCTTGCAAAAGATTGACGATTGCATGGATCATGTTTCCAGTTTGTGGAAATCCATCGAGTACAACTGCGAAATAAAACATTGCCTCATAGTAAGGTTGAAATGTAGCATGTTCATTGCAAATTACCGCTTGACATGATACATACAGACATATTCCTTCAAGCCAAAACTTGAAGGCGTTGTTTTCAAGATATCGTTTGAAATGCTTCTTGACTGTATTAGCTTAATGTTATAAGTAAATAGATGTATATTGATTGGAATTGTTTTATGAAGAAAACATAATTCTATCCACTAATTCATATCACCATATTTAATGCTTCCCATTATGTGTAGCTTAATTTTTTTTCTTTCTGATATTGCACCATCTGTAAAAACACATGCGATAAATTCCAAGAATTGCAACTAAAATGACCTACCTACTAATTGGACTACCTCGGATATTATCTAAAAATGGAGACAATTTAAATTTCAACAATGTTCCCCAATATGTCTAACGCAATATTGAATCTCTTGTTTTACTTACTCTGTCGGGGCCAGAAGAGTAGTCCTACAGTTAATGCATGTGAGTCTTTGTTCAAAAATGACATTTTATTGTTGTCTCAAATAATTTGTTAAAACAGATGTGTATTGATGTCGACAGGCTTAGCTTCAACTTTGAAAACACATTAACTAGGAAAACAATTACAAAATTCAATGACATTGTTCTGTTTTGTATAAAAGCAATAAGTTAATGCATAAACTATTTCAAATAAAATTCTTTGTGCTTCATTCTCGATGGAGATATCTTGCAACAAGTGATGCCATGATTTTTGCTGCTTTATACAAACGGAACGTAATGTCTAATTTCATTGATCCGATAAATCACTCAACGTTTCTAGACTCTCAGACATTTTATGGGAAAAATTAATCAACCGACGTTTCAACCATATAAGATATTTTTAGGATGTAATGTGATATTCCTCTGTGACAGCGATCATCTTTTTATACTAATGAATCCTTGTTGCCTATTTCGGCAACTAATGAATAAGATTTTGCCACAAGTATCGATTCCAACATTGCCCCGGCGTAATGATGTGAGACTGAGTTTTGCCTTCAGTACAATGTCATTAAAGTGTTTAGCTTCGTGGGTCTTTTTACAGGCATATAATTTGGCGAATGTGAGATTTCTTGTATCTGGCAATTTCTGAAAGTGAACTCCCCGAAAATTACGGACAGTTCCTAAATGCTTACGTCTCCCTATATTGAACAATTAAAGTTTCTATATTCAAGAGACTACAATTTGTATCACCGACAACAAACTTGTTTTCCATTGTTAAGTAGGTCAACAGCTCGCCATGTGTTTGACGCATGCATTGTTTGGATTGTTAGGATGTACCGCTCTAAATAATCATATTAATAGACTCGATTGACAGTATAGATATCCACCATTAACATTAAATTTAATTCTTAACTGTACAACCTATATATACTAGCTTACATTTGTATAGATATCGTTGTATTTGAGATGTAATATTTTTGCCGTTATTTTTTCTATAAAGGTAATTTAAATATAAACCTTTATATACGATTTTATGTGGTTCTTGTGCGTGTAATGATCTAGTTACACGTTGGTAACTCAAAGTCTACCTATTGTAAATATGCTTTTTGTCTATTATAATTAGACACAATTTTTTCTTCACTTAAACAGATTTTGAGTAACTCACCTTTTTAGAAGTTCAACCAAACTTTTTTTCTTTTTTTTATAGTGTACATGCACACATGTATTTGTCTACATTAAATTAAATCTGAAAAATACAAAGAGTCATTGAAAGCATAATGAGAGAATTTTCTATCAAGAAATTACCAACATTGTTCAGACATTGATAAATACTGTTTGTAGTTGGTAAATAAATCTAACAATGTTATAAACCAAAGTTACTTTAATATACAAAAATGCTCATTTTTATTTATTTAACTTTTCCCATATCAGAACAATCGGCAGTGTGAGACAAATATATAACCATGCAAATAATGGAGCAGAATTTTAGATTTTAGATGGGCTAAACCTTTTTCAACAGAAAAGCATGTTAAAAAGGATATATCTGGGTGTTAAGATTCCATCGACAACACACATTTTCCTTCTATCGGATTGGCATATTTGACTAAAAATACCATCCTGAAGGGCATGGAATGATGATCTTTATCATTTATTTATAAAACACACTTTCCTTCTTTTAGAATTCTCTTTATTGCAATGCGATTTCTTTAATTCCAGCAATATTTTCAAAAGTAAATAAATAAATAAATAAATAAATTCATAAAGATTGTTTAATGATTTACATCATTTATTTGTAATGTTACTAGTTTATGTTACTAATAATATGCTCAAGCAAAAGGTTTTTATTATAAGTGAGTGGCATACAGTCAACTCTCGTTATCTCAAAATCGGTTATCTCAAATTTCCGGTTATGTCAAACTGTTTTCTACGGTCCCGTTTTTTCCCTTTAGTTTCTATATAGTACTGGGGGATAGTCACATCGACATTAAACTTGCAGAAACTTAGTTTACAGTGGCAGATATAACAAGGAATTTCAGTCATTACCAGTCATCGTGTAGCAGGTAAGATTTTTAAGATTTACACAAACTATCCTTAAATTCGGATAAATCAAACTTCGGATATCTCAAACTATTTGCTACGGTCCCTTGAAATTTGAGATAACGAGAGTTGACTGTATATGATTTAAAAAACCATCTCATCGTCGTCAAATGCCTATGTCAAAAGTTTTATCAAGTATAAAAACTTTACTGCATCATTATGTTTACGAGAACTTTTTATTGTCCATTTTCCCAATCCACATAAAAAGAGCTAATAAGTCTGATTAAAAATGCTGAGCTCTGTCTTAAAATATATTGGTATATGTTTGCAGCAATTCATACCTCACACCAGATATTTTATAGTTGTTAAGTCTGTTGTAAATTATGAGATATGCAGCTAAAGGTTTTTAACACAGTATTTCTTACAAGAAAGCATTAACTCAAGGCCGATGCACGGCGACGCGCTACGTCAAATTCCCTTGCTTAAGTTTTTGAAGAAGATTTGTTGAATTTTGGCCAGCAGTTTCAAATGAGATTCACGAATGTTGATGGACCAGAAACGTGTGATGCATGACATGTGATGCAGAACGGGAACCCTTTGTTCAGGTAAGCTAAAAACTAGTGATGGGTGTTCATACTCAAATTATCTATACTCTATATTAAAATACCTTGAAATCCTTTAAAACATGTTCTAAGGATTACATCTTAAACATCTGGCTAACTGTAAGCAGCAAACAATTGCCATAACTAACAAAAATAAATAAATATAAACTTAACGTTCTCCTTTAGGGTGATGCGTTTTCACAACTTACACAAGCATTATTTAAGACATTCGGTTTATTTAGCAAACTTGTTCTTTAAAATGGTATTGTCAAATAATGTGTCAGAAACTTAAGTGTCTATGTGAGATCTTCAACAATTCTTAATAACCTTATAAATACATGTATCATTGTTTTTAAAAAAGTAACTACGTCAATCATAATTCAAATAATATAACAACTAAACAGTATTACATAGATATCATACATAATGTTGTATAAGGCCTGAAGTTGCACCAATTACTTCTGCTAATTACAAATAAGCCCACGCGATCCTCTTCAACATAGCGACGTCACAAATTTGATTGATATTAAGGCATGGTAGCATTTCCCACACCGTCATTCGTCTCTGCCGCTCTAAAGTGGTGCTTGTACGACTGATAGTGGTGTTCGTTTAATATGTGTTTACATTTTTCATCGGTTGGTTTAGAATTAGAATAATACTGCATGCCGTGTGATTGCTTGCACTAGGTGTTTATCCATTTTAAGTTAAATGGAATGTCTGTAAGCATTTTGTGTATTGAAATCAAAACAAAACTCCAATCTGATTAACAGAAACTGCAAGCATTTGAAGGAGTAGAATGCAATTAGCGAACCGCCGGGGCTTTAGAACCTTCATTACATTGCAGAAAGAGGAAAATGTGCCTTGTCTGTTGAAATTAAAGATCAGTAACAAATGCTGGTTTTATTCTAAACAAATACTGGGATCTTCTCAATATGTCAAAGAATCCGTCTACTTAAGCATCACACACATATAAATCGATTGTTGCTTTCAGACGCCTTGGTAGTATAGGTGGTGCTATTTTGAAATAATTACAAAGGAAGATAGTACTTAATATATGTTACTGCTCAAGACGTACATTATTTACAGCATTGTAGAAAATAACTCTTTTTAACAAAGTGGTTGACCATATAGTTTTAAGTTAAATAATAGTATTAGTAGCTCTAATGTTATATCTGTTGTAATTTTTACAATATTCAGTATGTCGGACAGACCAGTCAATTATTTTTGAAATGGTTGAACAGCAACAGATTGAATATTCGGAACTTTACTGATGTTGTATGTGCAAGTAATTTTGCAATCATTTTTAATAAAAACAACCATTCACTTAATAAATGATTATTTAAACGAAATAGTTTTGTCACTAATTATATACATGTATGTCTGGTATTAAAGGAAAATTTCTGGATACAGAGGTTTGCGACAATACCAAGTGGTCTGAATATAAAAGTTCAGTTCAATATTATTTAAATATTAAGCCCTATTCTTATATGTTTCAAATTGTTTACTATGTATGTTTTAATGTAGTTAGTCAATCTTGTATCTCTACAAATCATGCTCTGTAAACATTATGCACACTTGTATCAAGGAAATAACGCCAAAAACAAGCAGCGACTGCAACAGCTAATAACATGTAAGCGAGCAAAATAAGTTTGTGCATTTATGGATGACAAATTTGAAGGTAATTAACGATTGTTTGAATTTCTGAAAAAAGAAAACTACCCTCAGAATTATGGCGCGAGAAGGAGTATAAATAGACGCTTGTTTATAATCGCTATCACACTGTCTAAATGCAACTATTATAAGTAAGTTAAGTCGCATTATTTATTTCGTTCATATCTACAATTTAAAGTGTTATTAAAAGAATCAAAAAGAAAAAAAAGCTCAGCCTCATATCTTAACCATTTGCCAAGAACATAAGTATAATCATGCAAGGACTGTTCAATCTGATATACAGGAAACACCTGTGCAAGCGTATGTTTTAAGAGTTATAATACATATACTGAATTACATAAACCGTTACGAAGTTTGAAAACTATACAATTATTAGAACATACCATCAAATACATCATTTTCATTTTTGGTCATAATTGAGTGTTTGCCGCCCTTTAGGAAATATAAAATAATGTCTGTCTCATCATATTTTGCTATTATCATTTTTCTATTGGTCTGTCCATGATATTTCTATCGTATGATAATTTTGATTTTCTATAAGTGTTATAATTTATTTATATTAATTTAACACACAACCAGGGATAGAGTAAAGTGAAAGCCACTTAATGTGCGCATTGTTATATCCTCTCAATTATGTTATGGCGCATATATAAGCCATACATCTGCTGTTGGTGGGACGATAAACCCAATAAACAATAAACAAACAATAAGCCATACACAAACTGCGTGGTTTGGATAGTTGCATGGTTATATATTAAACAGTTGAATAGAGACCCTATTTATTGTCTCATTCCTAATATTTGTGCACCAAATCAACACATCGCTTTTTTTAAATACCACTGCATGATACAAGTTGTTTAATACACTTCCCATTGAACACGTACCCTTGACAGTTTAAATTATGTTCAGTTTATATATTTAACGAAAAAGAGAATCGAAGACACATTACACAACAAAGATTTGCTTGAAAACAGATATTACCTAAATTATTATATGTAGCAATGAAACAATGCATCAATTTCCTGTATAATGTTTCAAATGTTCCTGGGTGCCTAGTTTGTGTTCAATGACAATAAGAAATTATTTTTTAGAAACAAAAGCAGATAAAATACGACGATATTCTAGAAGAAAAACAATAAACAATCAAACGATCTCCAAAATGAATATAAAATCTGATCTATCTGACAATGGGATTTTTTTGCACTGGTTTTTACCATTTAAGCTTGATTATCAGTATCAAAAATGAGATAGTAACGTTTTCTATGTATAGAGGAACATTGGATATTGTTTCAATATAATAATGTAAATGTGAAGTAAAGTGAAAATGAATTGTTTAAAATTCCTTGGCAATGTGAGTTTATGTTTTAAAACATAAAGTTGAATGTTTATGAGGATAAAAATCTAAATGTATAGCGAAGTAATAAGAATAGTTAATTTGCAAATTAGACATAAAAATAAAGTGACATATGAAAACACATATAACCAACATGATCAGTTATCCTTCTGTACAATACACAATATACTTGTTTATAGTAATATTTCAAAGACATTATGCAATAGTGTTAGCATTTTAAAATTGAATTTAATGCCTTCATACAAAATCAACATTGACAAAAACACCTTTTCTTAAAATAAGTTTGATGCACACAGAAATGTTATTTAACTATTTCTGTGTGCTTACAAAGATCTTTATATCTTTAAGATCTCGTTATAAACCTTTTTATTATATGTCAAACATCTACGGCCATGTAGATTTATAGTTTTGTCATAAAGATGAGCGTTAGATATAATTTTCTAGAATATATCCTCTTATTCGTTTTCTTTTTGAAAATATCACGTTTATACAGCACATCTACAAAAATTACATAACACAATTACGAGAAAAGGACCACCTCCAGACAGCTAAGCCAAAATTCATCGTCCCATCCAAATCATAAACAAATATATATTACTTTCACCGTCTACAACAATCTTCGTGTTAAGTGTTTTGTTCTGACTCAAAACGGAACAAGAGATAGATTAAAACATTCAAAATAAGAAATAACATTTTTGTATGCAACTTAAAAAGAACGTTTTAGGTTAAAGTAAAACATCTTTTGATTTTACGGCCAGACAAATAAGTATACTGTTTTAATTATAGACATATCAAGATTTTATGAAGAAATAATTGAACAAAATATTTCGAAAATTAAAACACTTAATTCCTAAAATGGCTGGTAAATATATCCAAAGTATTCCATGCACACTAAAGCTCGACAACAGCCACACTGTAGACTTAAAACAATACACTGAAAAACAAAGAATAAAAGATTTATTTCAGCGTGAATAATAAAACAAGAACACCGATAAAGAAACCATTCATTAATCAATAAAAAGTACCTTAGCTAGATATGTATGAAGAAAATAGGTTTGTAGCGGATAAAAGGCAAAGGCTCGACAAAACGTTGCCTCACCCACTAGCCAGACGACAGAAGTGCTATCTCAGCTACATACTAACTAATTTAATGAAAAGCTGTATTGTCGCGTGTATTATCAGTCATTTAAAAAGATTTTGTGACTTAATTCAGACAATCACTTAATACACCTAGTAGGATATTATACATATATAAACTAGATCACACTTATTTGGTCACTGGGAGACATTATTTTAGGATAAAGTGAATACTAAACATTACCAAAATATAAAGGCAAAATTTCAATTGCATCCGTGTTTTGATATTTTTTAATAACTTTGCAAATGTTTACATCAGTCCTATTCACTTAGTTATCTGGTAATAAGGCAATCATTATCAGGCATAGTCTAATACTATTTGTGCTTGGTATAAGTCCAATATACAAATATGGCATTTGTTAATTGAAAAAAATCAACCATTATTCTAAAAGCCGGTTGAAATTTTTGTCTTTTGTTTGAGAACTTTTAATTCTTTAATCAAGACTTTAAAAAATTGTCAAAGTAGCCACAATTTTGAAATATTTCGAAATAAAAAAGAGAAAGCAAATGGTACGCTGTTCATTGTTGAATAATCACGTCGTTAATATAAAAATACAATATAAAGTCTTCTCACTATTTCTTTAAAAGCAATTGTGGTTCCAGTCCTGAGTGTTAAACACTTCATCAATTTAAGATGTAAACCAATTTGAAAAGGTATTAGCTTTTCCAATTTTGCATTTCCCCCGTTCATTATTTATAAAATGACGCATGCAAGCTCGTCAGACGCTTAATAGCTATTTCAACCGCCCACAACTTAAGTAATTATCTAAATATATTGTGGGGACGATTGCTACTTCCGAACTACCCTCTATATGGTCATTGTGATTATGCGTAATGTACAAAGTCGTAAACAGAACCAATTAAAAAGCTTGCTAGATGATACTCTTCGTAGGTTTTCTTTGACATCTCCGGTTTCAGAAAAATATGAAACCTTTTAAAATATTAAAACTCTGAAAATGATGACAGACATTACGATCATTGTCATAAGACCGACTATCGTATTGATGTGTATCTCCTGGTGATAATTTGTAATTGTATGGCTGTTTCAAACTGATTTCATTGGTAATGCTATGGAATGTTTCTTTGTGCAAACTCAAAATGAGAATAGAAATAAATTACTTATATACTATTACCTATTATATGTTTAAGGCTGAGGCTGTATAGTACTGTGATGACAAAGCTAATTTTTCCTCTAACATTGATTTTTGTGCATTTTCACAACAAAATTGTAATTTTGCCCCAAATTCCCCTCACTGTTATATTATATATATATATATATATATATATATATATATATATATTTATATATATATATATATATATATATATATATATATATATATATATATATATATATATATATATATATATATATATATATATATATATATATATATATATATGTTGGCAAATTCATAATCGTCATCAGAATACATAGATAGATACTTTATTTAGTACAAAAGGCCTATCGGCCTGTCAGTACAGCTAACACACAGCAAAAACTTAAAAAAAACAAGTCAATGTGGCAGGTTTAACTAAACACCTTATATTGTAAATTACAAAAGTTTACTATTTAGCTACTACTTTATACGAATACATGTAAATAAAAAAATAAAGTTATTGCTTATTAATATCAACACAAACTATAAAAGACCGTTGCTTATACAATATCTTCATGTCTTCTTATATTGATAGATAGAACCAATTGCCAGACGCGTATAGAAATCACGCTTTTGTTATATCTACGTCATCATTTGAGATTATTAAAAAAAATTTATCCTATTATAGAGCTCCAAGACATTTATACAACACAATTTTAAACAATTATATACTTTATGTTTTACTCAAATTATTTATACAGTCAGTTCTTTTGTTCATTCCTTTGTATGTTAAAATAGCTACATTATTTAATAAATTTTTATTTTCTGTTTTCATTATTATTTAAATTTAAGGCATTCTTACACTTCCAAAAATAAGACGGTATGTATCTCGAACGATATTCAACATATAGAGGGTGTAAACACAAAAATACGGCTATTCGTATGCAATTAAACTTTGCAAAAAAGTGTTTTCTTTTGAAACCTTAAAATTCCGCGACAAATGATAGTGGTTAGTCATGCCCTCCTTAGACTCTCCTATCAGCTGGGAACCCGCATTCGAAAACTGAAAAATAAAATAAAAAGAGAAGACAACTTAATCAAAGACAAAAGTTAATTCGAAACTATAACATGCTTTAAGCTGTCGGTGAGACTCCATCCGGGTAAAAGAAAAAAATAAATAAAATAAGTCGTTACAAACGGTATAATTGTATTGTGCACAATCGGTGCCATTGATTTTAAAGTGAAATAAACCCATTTGCTCATCAATCGTTATTAAGAATCTGTTCATCCCACAGTCTTAGAATTTGGATATGGCATATTTTAGCTGACATCATCCTTATACAAGATGACTTGGTTTCAAAGAGTACATCATAGCATTGCCTAAGGGAATAGAAAGGTATATACAGATTAAACCTGTGTAAACGAGCGTCTTTTTAGTAGATAAACCATGATTTTGAAAAGAAAGATGTTATTGACCGGTAGAAAAATATAGGAGAAAGTTGAGATGACATCACCATTGTATGTATTAATGTTAACTCATAATTATTTTATTGACTTTTCTGCATACGCTTTGGAATTGCAAAGATAAAAATTCAAAGAAAATGGTTTGTAAAAGCTGTTTTATGAGAGTTGACTTGCAGTGATATTGTTACTACGCACAAATGAATATATAAGGTCACCATCGGTATGGTATAATGTCATGTTCAATCTCAACTTCAGTTAATCAGGAGTAGACGGATACTTCACTCGTGGATAAGACCAAAGTCTAACATGAATAAAGTCCACACAAGTTTTATCATATCGTACCACTAGACATCAGAAATATGGTAATTTATCAAGTTGTAATATCCATATATCGTGGCAACTTACCACATTAAGTGTAGTTTGCATGTGTATTTTGCATTTAAGTGTAGATGAACATTATGCATTGAAAGTAAAGAAAAACTTCGAGAAACACACCTTGTCTTAAACATAAACATAAGACTCCTTAATAAATAAGACACAATCGATCGTTATAACAAATGTGTTTATAATATATTGGTTGTATAATATATCCAACACCTACTGCAATGTCGAGTTTTCCTTTACTATAATTTCGTTCAATAAGTTACACATGAAATCGCACAACAAGAATTGCCATAATATATTCATATCAAAACGTTCAAACAACAAGTAAGCCATCCCAGCATACTTGTATTAAGTAAACTGATAATAACATGATATTTTATGTTTATAAACGAAGGTTTTTACAGAGAAAAAAAAATGATAATAATTTTTATAATTTTTATTCGCCCGTGGGTTGTTAACAAATATACCTTGGTCGGTTGTTATGATGCTCACTTATTTAACCACTCAGGCCTATGGACTGCACGTTGAAGATTTTTAAAGATGCTCGAAATGACTTGGTTGGCGTCAATAAAATGTAAGTCCCTCTTGGGGTTCATTCTGCAGGAGACAGTATGTAGTTAGGCGCCCGTGGTCGAGCGGTTAAAGTCATTGACTTGTAACTCCTCAGCCCCTCACCAAGTTGGTTCGTGTCCCGGTCGGGGAGAGAAATTTATGTGGCGAGGTTTTCCAGTTAACCTGCGGTGGACCAGTGATTCTTCCCAGGCTTAAGTCTGGGGTCATCCTCAACCAATAATACGCTGGACCATAAATGTACGATGTATCAAAAAATGAAGGAAAAAAGTAAAAAAAAGACAAAAACCCAAAGGAACAGACAGGATGTAGTGTCAAGTACCTGTTCAACCTAGCACGTATGCTTTCCAGTGTATATACTTTGTGTAAGTGTTACCATCACCCGCCCGCAGAACTGTTCTAGAATGACATTCAGGGCTTCTGGATGCAACTTTCAAATTCGTCATTCATGTAGACAGCCTAACTCATCCATTCTGATTTTGATTTGCAAACCATTTTTTATGCGGTACAATAGTCTGTAGTCTGAACATTTTTTCCCTGTTTACAGTATTAGTTTACGGAAGCAAATGTTTATTGTTAAGCTTGAATTAACCTTGAGCTATATCATTTTTTTTTATAAATTGTATTCTACAAGGTGTATGCAGCAATCGTTATTATCAGTTCATTACATGTATTTCATTGCTTATTGTCCATGCAAATGTAGTTTATATAAAGTTTGATGATTAACTGAACCAACTATGATGACAAATTATTTGACTTGAAGAAAACAAAAATAAGCGCACAATTTAATAAACATTTACAACCAGCTCAATAACTGCACGATTGTCTGAAGCTGATTATTCAATTGTTAATAGTAATAGAACTAATCTCAATAAGAAAGGTCAAGAATCTCAGTTGTGAAAGTGTATTTTATTCGAGAGCCATGTAGAAATATTTTTGTTAAAGCCTTGATGCCACTATCCTGGTTTTACCTAAATTCGACGGTTTAAAACAATTAGTCTTCCGCCTTCCTCAAATATATAACTGTGTCATTAACCTAACATCCTTGAACTTTAACCTATTAAATAAGAATCATCTAAATTTGGTAACGTGATATATGAAACATAATAAAAAACTCTTCAAGAAACTGACATAATAACAAGTCATCAATGTTTTATCTAGTGGACAAACAGTGAAGACAGCACTATTTACTGCTTGCATAGGGCAATAACATGTCCAAATTTAAGTGGCTGTATGAAACGAACAGGGATACCGGTCTCAATCAATTTCGCATGATGGCAGTCAGGTTGTAGAATATGATAATAACAATAGGTGTTATTATACAGGTGTTGTAATAATAGGTGCGTTTGTTCATGCTTAAAACGGCACACAGACTTTGAATAAAATAAACTAAAACCCAGCAATTATACACATGAATGTCTTACTGTATTTTAAAACTGGAATACTACATTAGAAACAAAAAAAAATAATAAAAACAATGTATTACAAAAACGTTGAACGGTTTTTAGCAGTTTGTAGGCAAATGTTCGACAAAATGACAAGAGAAAATGATAATGCTATCAAAAAAAATATATCTATGACGTGTACAATGTATGACGTTTATGCCAAGTAACCGGCCAATTTCCCAAATGGTATAAGGATAGTTGTATTCCCATTAGTGATAATAACAAGAATGCATAACCCAGGTGCGTTTCATCATATGCGTGCTTTTTGACAGCATAATTACTTTTCAAACAAATGGTTTCAGCAAAGCAGAGAATATTCAACGTGTTGTATGCATTTCTCAGAAACGGTCGCATTTTCCTTAACATAACGCTGTGTAGGATGTCAGAATGCAGTTGTCTTCCGCTTTAAGTAGCATCGGAACATGCAGCAAAACATCTATCTTGAGGTTTGACTTACTTTTGAAATGCTAATATGGTTCCAATAAATTGCCTCTTATTGCTGTTGAAAAAGTGTATGAGAATAATAAGGAGGCGAATATGTTTCACTTTTCACTCATTGTCATTCATTACTATAGACCTTTTCCGGAACTTCTTCATAAAGTCACAAAATAGAAATGGTGACTATGATACAGGAAAATTATAGTGTTTTTAAATCTTATGTATTAAATATATTTCGAAAAAGATGTATTATACTGACAATTAGTAAAACCCTTCTACCCAAAGAAAATGTCAAGTTATGTTGCATCAATGTCAGAAAATTTATTCGACATGATGAAAAATAATGAAAGAGATTTACCATCTATAAAATGTATTTAAAAAGATTAGTAAACTCTGCAGATAACAAAGATTACCGATAGCTAGATTTTGATAAACGACTATATAATGACGCTTCTCTAAAACACACAAATAATTTAAACAACGAATTAAATAAAATGCAAGTTGTAATAAACCCTTTCTATTGGTTTTGTTCATGAAATGATACTCTTTGGGGTTTCAGAACTTCGTTAGTATGATGACAGCCATTTAAAGTTTAAATGCACGTCTTTTGCAACAGACACTTGTTTAAAGGCCTTAATACACAAATAAAGGTGATTCCACCTTAAAATGACTCAAAATCTTCATTAAGAGCTTTATGTATTCCTCAATGAATTGTCTTTTTTGTTGGTTAAAACCCATTTATAACGTCATTCACAAAATTGACAGTTCGTCGGATGGAAAATGGAAGTCTCTAAGTCATTCTGTCAAAGGAAGGCTGTGAAAAAGGCGATAAAATCGATTTTATAAAACATCACATTTACTTACCACATTTAAAATATTCTATAAGTTTTTTTTCACTTTTGCCCATCTCGAAATGAAATATGCTCATAACTGTTTTGAAAGTAAAAGTGTCGACTATCTAGTTTAGAAAGTCGTAAATTTAAAAGAGAAAGACGTTTGACTTTTTGATGAAAATCTATTTAACCAGAACAAAACTGTGAGGCATTTTAAATGAAGTACTGCATTTACTTATTTACCTGTCAATACCATTTTATGATATCACCAAAATGCTCAAGAACCCAATTAATCCTGTGTATTCTCACACATATTTTCAAGTTCAAATTAAACGTTGATGGTTAATGCTATGACCTAATTACTTTTTCGTTTATAAATGAGATACATTATTGCAGAGGGTAGTCAGATGTCAATTTGATATTGAATAATACAATCGCATGGACATATTTTATTTGATTAAATTTAGGTTCAAAACAATTCAGGGAATTCCTTTTTAATGTTATAATTGCAATAATGCAATTCATAAGGGCCGGTGCAAAGAGTTAAACAACCAGCTGTTTTACCATTTAATAAAGAAGAAGGAAACCATGATATGAATGAAAGAACAAAAGGTTGGCTTTGATTTCAGATTGCAAATATTTTATTTGGAATTTCTCCAGTTTGGTATATTTATGAGACGATGGCAGTAAAATATCAAAATTGAGAAATGGAAAAACATGAGACTCCACTTTTGTGATGAAATTATATACCTTATCTTGTCAGAAGGATTGACTGAAGATGGCAACATCTGAAAACCACCAGATAATATGTCTTAAAGCTGTAGTATAGGCCGGTTCTGTAAATTGTTTAAAATTACAGAGACATTGAAATGGTTTGCCATACCATAACATACTAGAATAAGAATGGAGACAAACAACATTTATTATTTATCTTAATGCATTTATTAATGTTTTCTATAAAGACTAGAGCAGAATATGTATAATGTATTTAATGTCATATTACATAGCATTGACTATTGTTTGAAAACAATAATGCAGTGTATTTTATTTGTTTCTTTCTCACACGCTTGCCCTTCTTTATTTTACGATACTTTTTTACTAGATTAATGAATAAAAGTGAATGAAGATGAAATTCGAGAAAAGCTTTCAAAAATGCTTTGTCGATGAAATTGTATTGCACATAATCCTAAAATTAATATTAATTGAAGCTTGTGAATATATTTACATACAATTGTGCAGGTACAGTACAATGTTATAATACTTGTTTGTTTTGTATTTATGTTCGATATGCAATATATATTTTCGAAGTAAGTAAACATTTTTATACTGTTTTAAACGAAACATCATTAAAAAAGTAGAATCAAATTCTAAAAACAATTAA
Source organism: Sinonovacula constricta (assembly GCA_007844125.1). Lineage (NCBI taxonomy): Eukaryota > Metazoa > Mollusca > Bivalvia > Cardiida > Solecurtidae > Sinonovacula > Sinonovacula constricta. The sequence continues at coordinate 21,119,504 of CM017560.1, forward strand.
TATGACCCATTAGAGCATGTTTTCAATAATACCAGACTTCTATAATCTTAAACGTTAAAATATGAGTTAACAATAGAAAAATATCATACATTAAGTAAAACATTTTTGAATGGTAAAAATAATTAATTCCCGAGATTTTAAACAATGAAAACTAATAAAATGAAAAATATATATTTAATCCATTTTACGAGTCTAGAATTGTATAAAGTACATGAGAGCCAGCTCTGTAAAAGAACCGAAATGAAAAATTAACTAAATTTAATAAGTGTATTTATAAACATTATGTGTTTTAAGAAGCAACATCAACAAACAGAACTATGCTCAAAGTGAAATGTTTTTTTCTGGTAATAATGAATACATATACGACAGCATTAATATGTTTATATATGTATGTAATCTTACAGGGATTCAATTTTCGGAATTTAGACCAGTAGCACGAATCCGATTTATTAGTGGCTAACGTTGGCAAATACAAAGCACCCATCGTAATAAATAGTCGAACACTCAATCGATGTCCCTGACAAATATATACTATAAACCATTTCCAGAAAAATAGACGTCAATAGTTCATTAGGGAAACGAGGATCTCAGGACGTGTAATATAAGCACAGTACATTTTTGTTATTCCCATAAAAAGACAAATTATTATAAACAAATTGTTTTGTGTTATATGATTACACTTATGTATAACTGCCAGATTTCCTGAATGTAACTACATCTAAAAATATATATTATATCGAAACTTCAAACTCTTCTATTTTGCAGTTGTAATTAATTATATAATATAAGATTATATGCATGCCTAAAATTTTTAATATATTATAGCATATTTAATGTAAAGATGGAAGAAATGCTTTCTTTCAAATAAATGTCTCCTTTTTCATTGTCTTCTCGTTTTTCTCGGTTTTCTAGTAGACACGTTCAATCAATCGATAAATGAAATCACGTTAGAACATTTATTTAAATGTTTATAGAATTTAAGGAAATGGTAATCGGAATGTATACGTCATGTTTAAAAGACTCAGGAGTAAAGAAAGTAAGGGTAAACATAAAGTGATTTGCATTGTTTAATATGCACATAAACGTTTTGTCTGAGATGTCACGGAACTAAAAGTAAACAGATTATAAACAATTTCACAGAAAGATAGGAAATGCATGTTACCGTATTGGACTTCGTCAGATACAAACAAATATGGCAATACTTATTTAATGAATTGTGATCATAAACACTTTGATTAGGATTTTTAGCATTGCAGTTAAAAACATGGTTCAATATCTGATTCATATAAAGAACACTGACTAGCAGAAATCTAGAGAAATGAACTGATTTAAAGGCAATATAACGGCCCTTATATAGATCACAAGGTTTTTTTGAGAATAAAATAGTATAGTCTGGCGCATTGCAGGTCAGATAGACGATTTCCATACAGTTTTTATGTATGATAAAACCTTAAAACAGTGACTCGCTTAATTAGTTGTACAAACTTAATAATAACATTACAGATTGAGGCCAGACAGAACCGATCTCATTGCCGATATAAAAAGATGCAACATACAGATGTATATTCCGGTGTGAACTTTACTCAAGCTGTAAATCAGTTTTCAGTTTATTCACTTAAAATTCTTTTGCATCAGGATTTTGATTATAGAACAGCAAGAAAATTGTCCGCTAATACTTTTTTTCATATTTTCATCACCAAAAGGGAAATATGTCACTTGTCATTTTGCAGCTTGTAGCAACGAGAAAAACAACAACAAACATTGCTGATACTTTTGAACACGGTTTAATAAAGAGTTCTAACAATTAAACATATTTTTCCATACTTCCTTGCTTGCAATTCATATTAGAAATAACTAATGCTGATTAAGTTAATACATCATAGCGAGCTCGACTTGAAAATTAAATTCCAAATTTAAATTGATTTTCATATGATTGAATTGCAAACCGTTTGGTATAAGGGAGAAGACGGTGAAAATACATGTTATTAATTTATCATTTTATGATAATTTATTAAAACTCGAAATGTTTCACCAGTGACATTCCATTAAATAATCCGGGACTACGATTATGTAACATAGATATCCTGAATGCAAACTGGTATTTTAAAAATGTTGCACCTCTATAAAACGTATTGTAAGCTGCTATAGACAGTACGATTCAAAGACTTTTGTTGGATAAATTAACATAGTGTTGACAATATAGACTAAGTTAAATCGAAATTGAAACCATAAAATACAGGTTGGACATTCCGACTTACCAATACCTGGCATTGTAAAGCTTTCTGCTAACTTCTGCAAACACTTTCGTCTGTAATATCAGAGTAAAACTTAAATATCTGCTTGTGTTATCAACCTAACAGCCATGCAATTAACTGATATGCATCGGGTCTCATTTATCTGAATTATGTTTATATTATGTGGTGTTGCTTTTGTGTTTAGATGTCTACCTTTGTGCTAAACACATTATCAAAATCAGGAAGTTAAATACAAAAACAAGTTGGCATTGCATTTCTGCTTAAATTACTAAAATGTTGTTAACTAGTATTTTTCAACTTAGAAAAATAACAAGATTCAGTCTTGAAAAGATATGTGGCGTTAGCGAGGCATTTAATTGGTCTTTCTGTTTTAAAACATTTGAACCTAGGAACTTAATCTATTATAGGCGTAAACATAAACAGCTATTATCATATCAAGTTAAATGCAATAATGAATCTTCCGTCTGCATGCATGCATGGATGTGTAAATTCCATATTTATAAAGCAAAAGTCAAACGTAACATGTGTTTAGGTCGTTGACAATGCGGCGTAATTATTCATTTGTTTTCACTATTTGTACTGACAAATTTGATAAATACGTGTCTTACAATAATTGTTATTAAAACGTGGACAAATAAGAATACATGACAAATTCATATGAGCGTTATAACAAACCAAAATTTGAAAATGTGCAAAACAAAGATATCTACATGTAAAAGTAAGAACAAATCTGCAATCAGCCATTTAACACCAAAAAGAGATCGACTGGGGTGCTTAAACTGATTTTACAGAGTTCTCTTACAGCGCACTTACTGAGGGGTTTCTTAAATACAGGCAATGAAAAGAAAGAGAGGGAGAGACAGAGATAAAGAGATATATATATATAGATAGAGAGAGAGAGAGAGAGAGAGAGAGAGAGAGAGAGAGAGAGAGAGAGAGAGAGTAAATCCAATCGTGAAAATACATTAATGACCTAAAATCGTTTGTTTTTTGTGAATACTACTACTGTTCCTGTCGAGTCGATGTTGGATATTGGTAACTGTGAGTAAGTTATTGTATTTTCTGTATCTGTATTTCAGTCGTCCCACGAGCTGCGTTTATGATCATGTTTTTTAAGAATGCAATAAAGGAATAGAAACCGATTCCACCAAATGCCTCATTTGTGTATTATTATAAATATAATAAGTGTTCGACACATGCTAACGTATGTCAATTTATTTACTATTATCAGGATGCCACTAAATCAAGAAATACAAGAATCTTAAAGAATAAGATCTCATTTCACAATAACTTCTACGGTCGAACGATGCATAAACACATTTATCATTTTACTAAGATGTTTTGACTATGACCTACTACTTAATTTGTGAAATGTCTTTGTTTTCTCCTTCCATAATACTTTATACAAGTAAGTCGATGATTTAAGTCTCTCTAAGGAGCACTAATCTTGTTATTATTTTTATGTCCAGGATAAAGGCAAGCTTTGGTATAACAACACAAGGGACACGTGAAATATTATGGATTGTATTCCTCTGAATAATACATATCTTAATTATATAAATCAATAATTTATTAGTGCTTGAATGGTTTTGTTTTGAAAAGAGGTCAGTTAAAAATGTAGAAATCTTGACTTCTCCACCATGTACCTAAAATGCTAATGTAATGAAACACCATGCCTAGAGTAAATAATTATGCAGCTTGGAACTTATTAACTATCGTACAAATCGGTACAATTAGTCCGGAGTCTCCTTATCTTTTTTGCCAATTTTGTCTATAAAACGGCCAGTATCAATACACACACAATATGTTAGAACTAATTTGATAACGTACGCGTTTGAGGACAACATGCCTAGTATTTAGTGTGAGAGGTGGCCGACATAAAATATTTTGTGTCTCTGATGACTATTTAACCTACCTAGAAACAACTGACTTGTGTCGCTAAAGTCATAAACCTTGCCTTTGGTAAACATTAATAATGGTAAACAATTACGATTGTAGGTCAACAATAACTTCGTTTACTACTTTGCTAGTACATAAACACACATACAATAAAATGCCACTTATCATAAAATGATCAACGAATATTAAACCTATACATACACTTATACGGGTCAAACAAGATTACTTTTCCAAGATCTACCTAATCAGAAAACCAATTAACATGATTTGACATTTAAGGATACAAAGTTCGTATGGTTTGTTATGTTTGATTTGTGTGATGAAGAAAGTATGTACAAGTCATTCAAGCTGAAGAAAGAAGTATATATATATATATATATATATATATATATGTGTGTGTGTGTGTGTGTGTGTGTGTGTGTGTGTGTGTGTGTGTGTGTGTGTGTGTCTCGAGCAAAATCCTATAATTATGTCAAGATATATATATACATATATATCTTGACATAATTTTAGGATTTTTATATAAAGTGTGTTGTTTCTATTGGTGTATACTCATTACAAAAGTTAACTACTTCATCGCCAAGCCTTCTTACTGTAGATATACTTATTACTAATAATCTAAATAAAATGAATTTTACCGCTTAAAACCTAAATTGGACACACGTGCGTGATTTGCGTTAATGATTTTTGTTGTTTATGTTTTCTTACATCTTATAACCTTATATTTCCTTAAACCGCACATCCACCTCGTTCATTGCAAGGCCGGTATACCGTTTGGTACGCCGGTCGATGTCGATCCCGGGTTATTGATAAGGAATACTTATTGGTAGTCTCTGTTTTCTTCTGAAAATCAAAGACTGAGAGCCCAAATACAAGGAATCTTTCATCTAAATGTACACGTTACAGAGCTTTAGTATTTGCGTTTTTGTTTTTGTATACTTCCCACATTCACATGCTGTATTTTCTACAAAGCTGTAATTTAGTATTCTTATAAAGAATCAAAAAGCTATTTCAACAGTTGTTTCAAAAGAAATGTACTAGATCATTTTAAACCAAGGGTCGCACTTCCAAGACTAAAATAATGGCTGGACATTGCCAATATGGCCATACCATTTAATGTGAGATTTTAATTTCATTGCTTGTTTTTTCTGAAAACCTTCCGGAAGTGTAAATCAGTACAGGCAACATAGTCAGCCCTTTGCCAACCGTTCTTAGGAAGTGTTAAGGTTGGCTTTTCTCTATATTTTCCTGTCTCAGTGTGTGTCCCTTTTGCATTTAACTGACGTGTATTTCTCTTGTTATCAGATTTCCTTTTCAAAGCGCGAAATACATGTTGTAATATTCATAGGACCTTTGTCATGTTTTCACTTTTTGTCATATTTTCGAATACATTTTTTGTAAAAACCGAAACAACTTATATTATGATAGATTGTTTTGTTTATTACCTATTACGCATATGTAAGTTCTGTTTTATCTTTCAATATATAAAGATTTTTATAACATAATAACAAGATATTGAAAACGAACATGTTGCTTTAAAAATCTGCAACAACATTTGTTCGAAGAACGAACAAAGATGTCATGATATACTGCAACATTATCCGGAATTTCACAAAAAATATATATCTGAATTACTTTGCGTATGTCAACTTTACATAATCTATATGAATCAGACAAGGTAGCCAAGAAGGAAGGAGATAACATGGATGACAAGTTATTTATTTTGTAATCTAAATTAGTTATAATTGTAAATTATCATTTATTTTTGAATTCAAGGCTTTAAGGATATCAAAAGATCACCTCGGAGCTACCTTGTCAATTATACAATTTACATACCTTTTCAGTAATCTTAAAGCATTTAGGATCGATTTGGACTATGTCAATATATATATAAATAAAATAGTATATAAATAAAATGACGATCGTTAACTATAACACGTTTTCATTTGCGTCCAATAATGACAAAAGATTAAACAGTCGAAATTTTGGCTATTTATAGAGTTATGTTGATATCCATGATTTTCGAGGATGATCGGTCCTTCAAGTTTTTATACATCAACCATTATACCCATTCGGTTTGATTATAAAGAATGAGAACGAACGGTTAATCTTGTTTTCACATAAAACATGTACGTTTAGAAAACGACATTTTCTATAAATTCTTAATGAAGGCGGTAATAGACATAGACACGGCCAAAATGACGATATGATATGGACTACATAGAAATCGCTGAACTTTCAACCAGATTTTCATAATATACCACAATGCTGATGTTTGAACAATTTATTAAACTTTTATGAGGAAATGGCAAAACACCGGTGAGGAATATAAGTATTCTCTGTCGGGACAACAAAAATATGTCGAAAAAAATGAATATAGTTTGTGGTTACGAATTATTTCTTGTATAAAGTCTGGCAGTTCGCCACAGATAGGGGAGCTGTTCGTCTCTGTGGAGTATAAAACCTTGTCGAAACAAATCGAGACAACTGAAGTAGCAGTAACACAAAGTAATTGCTAAACACAAACATCGGAATCAATTATGATCAAAAGTTTTAAAAGATAAGAATAAAGGTAAAAAAAGCATTTTATTGTCTTGTGACCTTTAAATAAAAATAGTGAATGGTTATTATTATGAGCTAGTTAAATAATTAAACAATTTATACAAACGAAATTAAGTTTTACAATGCATCTAATATGGTCCATTTTGAAGTGTTCGTTTTCGTCTCTCACTAAATCAGATGATACATACACCTTTATCTCCTTAAGATATACAATATGTCATATATAATTTCTTGTTTTTGGAGATACTAATTGGGTTTTATTTGTAATACTCTGTCATAAAAATCAACAAAGTCACAATCAATCATTTTAAATACACGTTGACTGACCTCAAAATTTCAGCTCATTACAAAGTAATAATCTGATAAGAATTAAAAAAAACTTCTCGCCCTTACCGGGACTCGAATCCACGAAATCACGTCATCGGCATGCACATCACAGTGTAAATTGAGGTAGTATTATACAGTTGTTTAAATTGTACCACTTACTTTTCCCGTATGTCATATTTTAAAAGTATATTATTAACGATAAAAACATAATTGTTTAATAGGTTTGTTGTCTCTGTCATCTCTTTACATTCGTTTGTTTTAATATAATAACCCTTATCGGAAATTTCATTTTTATCAGAAAGATAAATAAATTAAAAAATAAGGGCTTCACTGAAATGGGAACCTTGGTTCATGTGTTAACATCAAGGCACATCAAGCAAATAAGTCCTTGAACACATCTCTTTAGAAACATTTAGAGCCTACATGTAGTTAATTAATTAATTAACAAAACACACGGACATTAGAAAATAATACAGAGCTAAGTCCTTTAAAAGCTTTTTTAAAATGCTTCAGACGATGTACATTTTCTTTCATGAAATGTGCATTTTAAAGAAAGATAACGAATTAGAATACACGTTGGATTGTAAAATATGGATAAGATTGAAACTTCATGTTCACTGATGCTGTTTAGACAGTATATAATCGGTAATATTTTTTGTACACAGATTCGGGGAATATTTCTGCAGTGTTTTTTTTTTTCAAAATGAACTACGGCTAATCGGTTACAATTTGTCAAAATCTTTGGACAAAATTTGTCCAGCAAATGAACAGCAGTAGTAGTATCTTTAAAGTATCACACTGTTCATTATTTATATAACCGTTTTGTTATCAAAATTTTATTTTCACAATTTTAATTCCAAAACTATTGTAGATACATTATTCTGCCTTTTCCATGACAATCTTAAGTGGTTTTGGTTTAATATTGATTCCAGGAAATATTTTCTTTGATAAAATCAAGGAGCCTTTAATATGTCAAATGAAAAAAACGTGTTATAAACGAAAAATAAAAATGTTTGGTGAAGGAAGGATTAAAACCCAAATCCTCGTCTACGGCAGTCCAGTGCTGTACTGACCGCACGTCCAAATATTTGTACATTATGATATGGTAGTTTGCATCATACATTGTGACCGGCAATTTGTCTGTATTTAGATTTCAACATTCCTATGGTTTCCACTGGTTTCAATAGGCGATTATCCGTGTCAATTCTTTGGAATTACGTCTAATTCAATTAGGGTTCTATCAGTATTCTACTTGTCATTGTGTCATTTTTGGTTTGAAATGCATACAATTTATGTTAGGATATAATGTGACATTAAACCAATGTATCTCTTCTCTGCGCATGTGTTATTTATCTGTAAAGACTTTATGTATTCAGATAATCATTGGAAATATTAATTTCTTGGCAAGTTGTAAACGCGAAGATTTGTCATAATAAAACTTGAAAAATCATAATTCAGTGTGTCAATGAAAAAGAGTCCTGAGAACTCGTTTTAAAAAAATATGAAAAATCTAGATCTCTTGAAGCATTCTTAAATTATGAATCTTTAGAGAAGACGGATGAAAGCACGCAGATTACGGTGCCCCTGCCTCAGAAAGCTTTCTGAAATGTCTCAAATCTGGCATGAGGCAAAACAGTTATTACATTTAAATTTCAATAAAGGAAACGATCTAAAACACAAAGCGCCTCTGAACACAAAGAGCAGTGTACATTCTATGCCCAATAATGCCTTGCAATATTACCGAATAAACTGTATAAAATATTGCATTCACGAGAGAAGATATCGCACTGCAGCAGATGATGCTAGATCATAACAGAAAGATATACGTCTGTTATTGTTTTCTTTTTTGAACTGTTAAGTCAATTCTGTCTTCTATTGTAATAGTGTTAAGGTCATAGTCTTATAATAGTCTAATGTTTGATCCGGACACGTTATGTGGTGTATCGGCCAGTTCTTAACGATGTACCGAATCTATAAAAACAATGTTTAAATGCTCATAATCAATTATATAATCATTACAGAAAGGGAATGGGTATAGCCTACAATAAACCGTATATTGCCCTTCGTATCTTAAAAGGATCGAACGATATTATCATGATTGATTGTCAGAGTCTAAATTCATTATATTTTACAGTATAAGATGAGCTCTATCTCTTCAAAATTGGATTTAATGTCGACAATTCAAAGTCATGACGGGCCAATAAATCATCGACAATAACATGATGCAAAAGATTCAAAATTTGTAAAGGATTTTCTCATTTTTCATAAATTTAGACTTTGCTATATCATCAAAGACTCTTTGATGCACACATATTTCCAAAACAGAAATAAGATAATTTCAGATTTTTTTTTTATAATACGTCTGAGAATTCAAAAGATAGACAATATGCGTGTACTGGATAAAAGTCATTAAAGATACAAACAAAGCCTAAGTATAAAGAGTTTTCGGTAGCATAATTTCAAGGGGAATATCAATTTTAAAAACACCTCAGTCTGTAGAAGATGTATGTTTAACCAGTCATTATTTTCCATTGGCATTCAAAGCAAATGGTTCATAACAGTATTTTCAAAAAAAAAAATTATGCCATTACAATTTTTGTTTAAAAGAAACTACCCTCTACAAGACATTGTTAAAAGATTAAAATATTTAAGGAAGAATTATTTCTATATGCATGTATGTAAAAGAATAAGTATATTTTATAAGAAATCACCAAACGAAAAATCCAATTCTTCATCACATTTCTTATTTCAGGAATGTCGAAAAGAACTCTGAAAGAACAATTCAATCCGCCAACAGTAATGCTTTACCGAAAAGTACACTTAAAACAACAAAAGGGTTTACATCTAAAACTTTAAATACCTTAATTTCTCATAAGTGTACCATTTTAAAATGTGCCATAACAAAACGTGTATAATGTCTCAGAAAAATAGATTCTTTATCTTCTGAGTCTCAAGTTAGGAAAATGATTAAATATAAAGATTCGGCTTAATGGGAGAGCTAGAAAAATGTCTTATAATTCTATATATTCTTGTAGCTAAGTTAAGAATTTAAGATTTCTTTCGGTTGTTTATTGCGAATTTAAATATTAATAAAGCCTATATTACTCAAAGGATAATGAATAAAGTATTTTTTATGATTTTGTCAGCCAATGGATCGGTGCAACACCCGAAGCATTGGAGCTTATTAGAGAAAGAAACACCCACACTTAAGTCGAAGTAGAACCACAAGCTCAGCACAGGCTAACTATAATACCTTCCCATATTAACGTTCTCCCTGACCGGGACTCGAATCACTTGGTTATGGGTTTATGATATACAATTCAGCAACTAGAACGTTTTGAAAACAAACTATGACTTTAGATTTCTCTTTCTCTTGCTCTCTTTATTAAATTTTGATTAAAATTAGATCTCTCTCCTTCTCTATCGCTCTCTGTGTCTCTATTTGTCTCTTCTTAGTTAGTTATATAAATATTAGACTTTTGGAAACATTACTGTTATATGGATATCGCTATTATTTGATTTTATACATATAGTGAAGGCACATAGTATTACGTGTTAAATACGTTTTAGTTTTATTGTCCATTGTCATATCAAGAGTACTTTCAGCCAATGCACGGACAATGACAATGTTTACATGTATGTCACTTTTATAACATCGTCAAACTTCTGCCACAGGCGAAAAACGTCTTTATCCTTTCCCTCCCAATTAAACTAGATTCATGGATGTCTCCGGGTGTCATTCTACAATGGTAATCTTAGTAGCAAAATAATCCCCAAGATAACTGACCTTTGTAATCAGAGAACACGCATTCTCATACGAATTTGCAATTAGCCATGTAACTATTCCGTATTGAAAAGTCAGACCTTCAGTATCAATAGTGTATAAAGATCAAACCGAGGCAACAGAGACTGACTTCTTTAGAATGTATACGAATGTATTCCTAATGATAAATAAGTGCTTCCTATGATTTGTTTTGTTAACCCATTTATGAAAAGCACATTTTTCTAAAACATGACAGCAACTACTGCTATTGTTTGCCATTTAGATTGGCCCCTCTCAAACGCTTATAGAATGGGCCTTACAACTTATTCTGGTTTGCGTATTCTGCTCATTATTAAAGCTAAACATGTGCCGGATCTAGATGTCAGCAGATTCTGTGAAGAAAATCGCCCCAATTTCTTTGCAAAAGTCTGGCAACCGTTTAACTTCAGCAATGCGATTAAGAGTAAACATTTTAACTTAAATTTGTTGGGGAAAGATTGTTGCACGGACAGACTTAGCCAGCAACACCATTTCCAGCTAATTTCTGAAAGAAATGTCCCTGGTCGGTGCTAAGGATTTTAACTCTCTTTGCCATGATAGCATTTATTACTGAGTGGTTTATCAATTATCTAACTCGACATTTGATAGAATAAAAATGTCCTTAATATTAATTGAAAGCTAATGTTTACTAATGGTTTTCCAAGTTTGAATATAATAGTTTTAAATTCTTTCTAAAATACACAGATTTTTAATATATGTACAGAGTTCATGTTAGATTAGGCATCATCATCACCATACAAAAATATAAGAAAATGAATCCGTTAAAATGATACGAAAACGATTTTTGTTGCACTAAAAATGTCACGATTAACATTTATCAAAGATATTATCCTTTGAGCTATGAAAGGCTAGTTTTGCGTTGCTACCACTCCAACACACCAATTAATAGTATCCGATTGTACAAATAGCTTTTGTGTATTGTAAATCAACATTTCTCCTGCTTTTATATGAGCGGTAGACAAATATATAACTTGAAAATCGAGCCGCGTCTTCAATAAGTTAAGATATAGACATTGCTTGTAGAATGCAACCATTTAGCTGATATCGACTTGCGCCACAGATAGAGTTATTACACTTTGCCTTGTACAACACAGATTGGCAAGGCAAATATCTTAAGATGAAATTGGACTAGTGGGTAATGTTTCATTGTTGAGACCGATATAAACACCAGGGAATGGAATACATCTGAAGGACTGTGAATTTAAAGCTTTTGCAATTGGTATATAATAATAATAATAATAATAATAATAATAATAATAATAATAATAATAATAATAATAATAATAATAATAATAAAAAATAAATAATAAAAATAATAATAATTATAATAATAATAATTATAATAATATTTCTATTACTACTACTATTACTACAATAACTACTACTACTACTACAACTACTTGTACTTCTACTACTGCTACCACCACTACTTTTACTACTACAACAAAAACAACAACAACAACAACAACAACAACAGCATAATAATAATAATAATAATAATAATAATAATAATAATAATAACAAAGAGGATATTTTTTTCTACAACAACAACAACAACAACTACTACTACTATTACTACTACTACTTCTACTCCTACTACCATGACCACTACAACAACAACAACAACAGCAACAATAACAATAATAAAATAATTATAATAATAATAATAATAATAATAATAATAATAATAATAATAATAATAATAATAATAATAATGATAAAATAACTCAGCAATAGAATAATATTTATTTAGACAATGTAACGATACTAATTTCGAAAAATAACATTAAAGTTTGATAAATATTGATACAATCGTTGGCAGTATGTTTATTGTACGCGATAAAACAAAACAAACTACATTATAATCAATTGTATTCAAAGGTAGATGGCGATGGTTGAGAAAATATATGGTAACTTATAAATGGCTCATTATAATTTTTTTGGTCCGATATATCCACGATTTAACCATATTCATATTAATAAGATAAATGTAAGAAAAATAACAATGAATAGTAAAATTTCTTTCCACAAACTTAATGTTATTACATACAGGATTCCTTCGAGGAATTATTAGTCGATAATGCAACAAATGGCCTTACAAATCAACTTTACACGAACCTGGTCTACTTAACTTTATAAACTAGCACATGACATCTCATCTGAACATTTTATCACAGAATCTAATATTTACTAAATTGGTTGTAACAAGCAGCAATACATTGGAAGATCCTGTAAAACCCCAGGGGCATACCAATCTTTCACTTTCCTTAGATTGGCGTATAGACGAAAATAATATTACATATAGGATGTAAATTAAACCAAAAGTAAACATATAAGATATCTACGCTTCTAGCAATACAAGAGTATTGACGAGAGTATTGACGAGAGAGTCACAATGTATTGAAGTATTCAGATTGGTTTACGTTATGAATTATCAAGATTTAAAATAACCAGAACCAAGAAATGTCGAACATACAAGTAAGCAAATATGATCTGAATACAATGGCAGTACAATTATGTAGAGTAGTTATATAACTGAATATCATCGAATCTAAAAGCAAAAATATATTCAAATTGATTAGAAAAAAATCTGTAAAAGTGTCATTTATTTGGTCAATTGTTATTAACTTATTTGAAATATCGTCTTTTTGCCATTTTTGTTTAAAACAGATCATGGCGCTCACAAAATTGTAAGTCACTTTGTTAGCAGTAAATGTAATCAAGAACTTAGTGAATTGTCCGTAATATTGTCTTCCTTCTCATTTAACAAGGATCCTGAAATTATAAAGAAGGCTTATATAAAGTACCTTTAACCTTTGACAATAATACACCTTTTGTTCATACTTGACAGTTTGATCTTTTGTTTCAAAAGGTCGGCTGTGGAATCATTGGTATAAATGTATGTGTTAAATATTGACGCACTATTAATTAATGACTAAAATATAAATGAAATTTAAGTGAACCTTTCGTAGGACATATCACATATGTTAAATTCCAACACAAAATCCTTACCATCTTCGTGAACATCTCGTTATTTACGTCAAAACTAACATTTTAGCAAATAGAAGAGTCGAAATGCAAAAGAACATATTCTCAATGTTCTTTTGAGTACATTCTTTTCATCGACACATAATGTATGTATTTAAAATAATAAAAAATGATACAATTTCATTTTAGTTTTGTCGAACTAAACGGCAGGCAATAAATGTAGGACTTACGATGAAAAGCATATACATACCATATTCTATAAAGATAGTGCAAGATTATTATCTGAACTCTATTCTTGAAAGAACTGAAAGAAGAACACATAAGCGCATACAGAATCGTCTTAATTTAGTTACATTAATCAGTTAATCGACATATTACTTAATGTATTTCTCGGTTTATTTAATGCATGACAGTAAAATGTAGGTTGCATTTAATGAAATGACACATACATGGAGAGAGAGAGAGAGAGAGAGAGAGAGAGAGAGAGAGAGAGAGAGAGAGAGAGAGAGAGAGAGAGAGAGAGAGAGAGAGCAAACAGATTCATTTTAAAAGCATTTTAAAAGTCTTATTTTATATGATCATTGCGAATAGAAAAGAAAGTGGGAAATTGATTTTCAGAAATGCAAAACAGTAGAACATGTCCGTTTGATTACTTTTCGTGTAGTAGGTCCATGTTCTAGACCGAGACCGTGACACACCTTTTTAAAACTCTCGGAATAAATGCAGATCTTCCAATTTTTAATGTAATGTCATGTTTCAATTAAATGTCATACTGTCAATTTTCAACAACATCAATGTTTATCCCGTATCCTAGGTAAAACAAAGATGAAACCATGATCAGTCGCTAGTGGTCGTTAAATAAGTTGATCGTAAAAAAGGCAATCAAGTTGCGAAATTATCATTTTCTGTGGTCACAACAATCATATATGGTCTTAGGGTAAATTGTATCAATATCTTTAAAGGTTGTTGTTAAAGACCAATCTTTGAATGATAAATGACATCCGTTTACATCAGAAAAATACAAACAAATCATTATTTTTTGAGACTATTGTTCGGACAATGTGTCAATATTAAATAAAAATAAGGTTGCCAGAGAATATTTTACATTTTGTCTATTTTGATAAATATATTGTCGAATTATTTTGTGCATAAAAGCGGGCCTTATATACAGTAACAAATTAGTGATTTCTTTAATTATGATAATAGTGATTTTATATGTCTATTGTAATCATTGTTTTTTATAGAACTACCACCCGTTTACCTAAAAGTTTTTTTGTGTATAAAAGAATAAATTACAAACAGTCATTGCACTAAATGTGTTAGAGATATGCTGAAATAAGTTCCTGATAACTTCAGTAAATTTTAAATATTAGGACGAACGGTAACTGGCTTCAATAAATTCAGGACCAGTCGTCAATTTAATGAAATTCAACAAATATGCCGATTTGTTTTGTTGGTGAATTTTTAAGGCCAGATAATAGGTTATGACCATTATCCTAATCCATTTAAAATATATTCTAGGATCATCGATTACAACTTTTAAAATCTTTCCGCGACCGTGTGCTTAATAGTTTCATCTGCCTTCAATGACGTACGAATCGATAACGACAGCTAGCTTACTGTCTGACAGCAAACAGCCCGGACAATTGTTTTTTGGGTCCTATTAAAGAAGAGGTTCCCAATGAATACAGTATAAAACAACAACAAGTTCAGAACATTTGGCTCAAAATGACGATAGACGATAGACATTTGTAACACTGGACAATTCTATAAAAAACCGAAAAAAAAAAACGGGAAATAAAATAAACATTCGTTACATTTAGCTAAGTTTAGGTTAAAATATGCATGCTAAATATTTGATACATTATTACGTTCCCCGAACATGAAATTTAAAAGCGTTCAATTATTTTAACTTTTTTTATGCACAATTATTATTTGTCGGCAATAAAATTGGATCTTTCCTGAAAATTACGAAAAAATAGATCTTTGCAATAGACAACAAAATCTAAACGCCTGAAAAGGAAAATTGAATATTTTACAAGCGGAATGTCTACAAGTAATGACACATTTGTCATTCTTTGTAAAGTTTTGTTATAGAAAGGATATATAGATTTATTTCGGCAAAAATGCACATAAATTATGGGAATAACAAGATGAATGAGAATATCATAAGCAAAACACATTGGTCAGAACATCACATAAATATGTTTGAGCCATGAATGTACACACACACCAGTGATAACAAAAATAGAGGCAAAAGAATTCTCTTATCTATATTGTGGTCCATGACATTGGCTGCATGGCACAAAAGTAACTAGTTTTACTAAAACTTATTTACAAATAAATAACTAATATTATTGATCAAATACAATGATGAAATGAATAAAAATGAGATCACTTGTTATTATTATTATATTTTATGAAAGTATTGTAAACTTGCATTCTAAAGCTTGCAGTTTTATTTAAAATCACGTTCATATAAGATAATAAGATAACACTAATTATTTATACACTTAAAACGCTTGCACATTAGCAATGCAAATATATTTACAAAAACCAAAAATTATTTGTTAAAAGTCATATTAAAGCTGTGATCTAATTGACCATTAAGTGAAGTTTGGTGGCTTTATGTAGACACTCAATGTCCTTTAGATTTGGGCAAAGGCCGTTTCAAAGAACTATGCTATTGAAAGCAGGTTTTCTATATATATTAAGATACCTACTTGGTACTCAAATCGATGTAAAAAAGCTTTAAATTTTAACATTCTGATTTATCTACACCTTATTAATGACTCACCTCGAGCTACCTGCTATGGCAATTGTATTTACTAGCTAAGTAGGTTTGCACGAGTACTTATGTTGAAAACTTCAATGCCAGAAATAAATTTATTGATAGTAATCTTTTACGGCTAAAGACAAATTCTGTGGAAGGAAATTATTTTGCCGTAATGATTTTACTTTTTCAATGTAAAATGTGGAAATGTGTAACAGAGAATAAGTCATTCTGCATTTAAGATGACTTCAATCGAGAGTTAAAACAGATACAATAAACGTATATACAAACATAATATCTAGTAATAAAATAAACTATCAACATATGTACAGTAGATAAAAGCCTCGGCAACGTAAAAGTTCCAAATGAGAGATTAGTTTGAAATAAAACAGACAAGCACTGATATATTATAAGAACAAATAAAACAGCCCAAGCGCTGATATATTCATTACGGCATACAATACAATGAGTGACATCATGTGCCAAAAGTGAAATGTAAAAAATACGAAAGAAAACATCAATTTTAGAATACAACCTACCAACAAAATAAAATGTAGAAATGTTAAGAGTTAATTAGTAAAAACAAAACAACAACAACAACAACAACAGCAAAAACATATCATAAAAAGCCGAGGATTTATCCACAGTTGGCATATTATATATAATAAAGGTACCAAAAATCGCGATGTTATACCTACTGTGCAATCTCACGTAAAGGATATGGAGACGGCTCAAGTTGTCTCACCTATCTAGGGCACGACTGGAGAGATGAAGATACAAGAATTCCAACAGTAACTGTCCAATTATGGCTTTAAGTCACTGTTTTCATATAGTCTCAACGACCTGTCCGGTCATCGTATAATTTAAAAACAATGCAAGTTCTTGACTGTAAAAGGGTCAATAGCAAGCAATGCAGTAAAACGAAGGATTCCCGTGTTGTAACCGTCTGCAATACATTTTCTGATAAGTTTTGTAAAGTGGTCAGAAAAGTTATTGAGACCCTTGATTTTCTTTAACTTGTAAAAAAGTGTTCCATAAAATGCAGGATGGCTTATGCCTCTCTGCATAAGTGTTTTCATACATACTGCTATTATTATAACTTAGAAGCAATAAAGCCATTGCGGTGAAAGAATTTTGAAAACGCCTTTCTTAATGTATGAAAACGAAAGCCTTGCTGTAACAGTTTAGAAGAAATAAACCGGTTTCTAGCATTGAAATCTTCCACTTTAGTACAACCTCGTGCAAACCTTGTAAGTTGTGAAATGTAAATACCATAGGAGGTAGAACGAGGTGAATCACCGTCAAGGTACGGATAATTCACAATACTAAAGTTGAAATCATCTCTCTTGTCATAGATTTTTGTAGAGACGTTGTCATTGGAAATAGCGATCTCAATGTCTTGAAATGCTGCATTTAAATGTCATTTATTTGCTTTATTAAAGGTAAGTTCTGGAGGGTACATCAAATGGATCATTTGAGAAAAGAAAGGCTTATCTATAGTAAGAATATCGTCAAGATAGCGTGACGTTCAATTGAAAGCCTCTAAAATGTGGCTTTGGTTAGAAGGGGATAAAGTTAACATGAAATCACGTTCAAAGCAGTTTAAAACAAATCTGCAATTAATGGTACACAGTTGGTTCCCATAGAAATACCAATTACCTGTCCAAATAAAGTGTCACCGCATTTTATGTAAATATTGTCTAATAGGAAACGTAGAGCTTCACAAACATACGAGCAAGTCCACATAATAAACTTTTCTAAGAAATTGTTAGTAAAAAATGCATTACTTTCATGACATGCAATATATAGACGTTGCTCTCGAGCAAATGTTTTCTCAATAAGAGCAACCAATTTACATGAGGTAAGGAAGTGTACAGCTTAGGGAAATCGTAAGTATTTACTGCAGAACAATGAAAGTTTAAAGTACGAAACTTGTCTAAGACTTCGGAAGCATTTTTATAGACCACAAAATGTTAAATCCTGAATTTTCTTTCACTTTTTCACAATAATTAACAACGTGATTGCCAACGACTGTAAGGCAAGACCTAAGTAATTTACATATGTGATTGGTGGTGCAAGAGCTGGAATTAGCTAATACTCGTGACTTGTATGGTGTTTTGTGAAGCTTAGGAATCCAGTACAGTGAAGGAAGTTTTTCTTGCTTTGATTCTATTTTGATATTAAACTAAAGAATTCACTTTGTGTGTTTTTTTCCTAAATGTACATTTCTTTCAAATGACGTCACTACACATTTAATATATGTTGTTCTTATTAGCTCTTAAAAAAACGAAGGTCATCAACTGGACTGTTTTTAAAGTGTTCAACTTTCTTATCTGAAATAAACTGTTCTTTCCTTGCCATTTATCATTTGTTCATACCATATTTAGTTCAAAATCTGCATAGTCATTTCTGTTATATTGTATCTAAATAGCGTTCTTTGTTTAATGGTTTGTTCCTGTTGTAGTGCTTACTCTAGATTGTCTCAGTTGAACATATTTTTATTTACACAAGTCTTTACGAAAAACACAGATCACGTGTGATCGCTCCAACCTGTTAAACCACCCAAAGTTGCCCCCATTGTAGACTATTTTTGATATTCCAAA
Organism: Sinonovacula constricta; assembly: GCA_007844125.1. Taxonomy (NCBI): domain Eukaryota; kingdom Metazoa; phylum Mollusca; class Bivalvia; order Cardiida; family Solecurtidae; genus Sinonovacula; species Sinonovacula constricta. The sequence goes on from CM017560.1 coordinate 21,138,734, forward strand.
TTATCGTCTGACGAAGGTTATTTTTTATGCGTTGAACCGGTAGCTTTATGTTTTATCTCCTTTGGCTGCGAGTGTATGAACACAAAAAAACTTACTCTAAAGTTTAGTCTTGATTGTATTGGGCAGTCCGATAACTAGGTTACTTCCCTTGAATTCAAAGGGAGGCTACTCGTCGCCGAGCCTCTGGGGACTAAGTAAAGAAAAAAGATGGCGGACACGGACAAAGAAATCAACGAAGCTTGTGTAAACAACTAAGAATTAGACCATTTCAAGCTAACAGATTTAAAGAAGGACCTGGCGAATCGTCGTTTTGCTGGATCCTGAAGGGAATATCAGCTAATCGAGCGAATTATCGGCGTTTACAAGCTAGATATTACTGGCAATTATGAATTGAAAACGAGAGACCAACTCGAGAAGAATTAGTAACACTTCACCCTCTCTTAACTGGTAACAGGTCGCCCTTGATCGGTAACAGTTCGCCTTTGATCAGTAACATGTCGCCGTCGTATATAAGTGTATACGTCAAGCAAAAGTGTATACTTGTTAACTTATTTATAATTATTTCGACACAATTCACATCAATTTGTATTTGTTTTCATCGGCTTCATATGCATTATGAGTACTTCGTATATAAGTGTACCATTTCCACGCGTTAAATGAAGGGGGAAAATGATGTCAAGTAAAGTTTATAATTGATTTAATTTGTTATATAGTGTATAATATATATAATATTTTATAAGATATGCATACAAATACAATTAGTTGGTTGCCATCTTAGTCGACTTCTTCATACTGTATTGTGATAAAGCTAGCGTACGATTGAATCTCTGACTAGCCTATTAATTGCAAGCACTTATACACGTCTATGACGGCAAGCATCAGTTAAGATCATGGTGACTAATTATCAATCAAGATTAGTGCTGACGCTATCATCATAATAATGACTAGGCAAAATCAATTAACAATCACACACTGACCAATTTATTAATTTTAATTATTATATACGTCTATGTCGGTAAACATTAATCAAGATCACACTGACTAATTAATAATTATCTATCAAGATTAGTGCTAATGGTATCATCACAATAATGTCTGTAGGCAAACACCAATTAACGTTTACGCTTTTATGTGCAATTATAAGATAACTGCGTACTCAAGTCATCTTGAGTATGACAACCTTATTAAAGTATTTGCAACAAAATATGTATGCAACTAAGTAACATTAAAATCCTTGCAACAGCGGAATTTTATTTAAATATAAATTATGAAATGATCTTATTTTAGGTCGCAACATTGCATTTAAATCAAGGAACAGTGACAGCTCATATATTGTACTGGGAGGATCAGAATTTTTTCTTTGGTTAAAACAATTTTAAAATATGAAAAATAAAAATATAATAATTTACGATGCTAATAATACATTGTTAATAATAATAAAGAATAAGGAGACAAAAGAAGCATACATTTAATGTGAATGGTGTCAAAATAATAAAAAAATAATAAGTTTACATTCTTTTTACTTAATTTCTTAAAGATTTTTAAGGGCGAAGATAGGCGTATACACTTATATCAGAAGAGCGCATAATGTATATTAAGACGAAGAAAACAAATACAATGTGAATGGTTATAAATCAATTAACCAATTTACTTTTTTTCTTGATGTATACACTTAAATCCGAAGGCGACATGTTATAAAGTAAGGGCGAACTGTTACCTATCTAGGGCGAGCTGTTACCAATCAAGGGCGAACTGTTACCAGTTGAGGGAGGGCGAAGTGTTATAATACCATCGAAATGCGTCGCAGTCGCTTGTTTTGAGGAAATCGATGCCATGAAACAGTTCTGTTTTCGACCACCTTCCCGCTATAAACACCTCTAAATATTCAGCAATATTTCGGCGATAGCCATTTTGGTTTTGTTTCTTTTTTCAATTAACTTTCCATGTCACTCGATGTGTGTGTTATACACGCTGATAAAATTTCTACTTATACCCCGGAAGTTTTAATGCGCATGCGCATTCGGAGAGTACTCAAGGGCAGACAACTTAGTTATCGGACTGCCCAATAGTCTTGCGTGTCTATGTCACAAATACATAAAACATCGACGATGACATCATTTGAGGAAAATACATTAAACCAATGACCCGAACGCTACTGTCTGAGCTAACTGGCCGCTTACTAAATATTTGTCAAGGGCGAATACAGATATATCTAATATTCATATTTGCTCTTATAGCATCGTATGGGTTGAATATTATTTAACGAATTAAACAAATATAATGACATCTCTTAGAGCCATGATGTAGAAAAATCATGTTAGATAATGATAAATACGGTAACGTACTATAGTTTCGTTATTTCACAACAATCGTCCATAGGGATATTAAGTTCGACACCAGTGATATGATCAAAGAGTTGTTACTAAGAAAAGACTTAAGATTGTTTTTGTTTTTGCCCGCTTGAATTCACTGTAGTAGAGACGCTTTTCACCGCATTTACGTTTCGGCCCTTATTAATTAATGATACGATTAAATTTTATAAAAAAGACATAACGTCTAACTGGCCACATGGCTGTATTTTACTGCAGAGTATGTCTTACATATGTAAATGCGATACCATTCGAGTTACCAGCCACCTGTTTGCTGTTCTATGCGGATGTGTTTAACTACTTGTCGGAATGAATACATTTATAACGTTCAATTTTGATGTAAAATCTAATTCAAAATCTTATTGCGTAATGATAATCCTAGTTTTACTGTAGACCTGAAGCTTTATGTCTAAAGCGAATATCACTCTCCACTTTTATTGAAACAATGTATACACGTTGTAAGAAAAATCATAAAATCATAACTGATGTTATTAGAGACAGTTTGGGATAAAAATAAAATGTGGTCAGAAAAGTTTCGCGAAATAGTAAAATTTAAACAACAACATATGTTAAAATGAACCATTCGCTCACAAGTTATGTGGTTTATATTATACCCATAAGGAAAAGAATTTTCTGCTTCTTTATACAATCGGAAGGTAACACCTACATTTCTTTGTTGATTTAACGATAAATACATCACTCAATGCTCCTACACACTTTGTTATTCATGGGAAAATGTAACCATTTAACGTTTCTATCCTGTAATATATTTTGTGATGAAATGTGATATTCCTATGGGTCATCGATCTTTTTTTTACAACAACTAATCCTTGTTGCCCTTCAGCGGTTAATGAACAAAGAAATGCCACCAGTATCGACTTCAACATCATCCCGTTGAATTGATGTGAGGTCTTGAACTTTGCTCAATATCGTTAAAGTTTTCGCTTTGTGTGTCTGTTTACTGTGGTTTGATCAGGCACTAACTGAATATTGGATAGTTCCGAAATGCTTACCTTTGCTTTTTAAAGTGTTTTTCATACCTAGGTTAATTGCTAACAAACTATATCACAGGCAACAAGCACATGTTCCCCTGTGTAAATTAGGTCAACATTTTACCATGTGCTTGACGTTTAATTGGATGTATCGCTGGAAATAAAATGATGTCTATTACTAACATAATATTAAATGGTTAAATAATTATGGTATTTGTATGGAGGCAAGTGTGGTTTAATATGTCTCCGCAGTTTTGTATTATCGCCGAGGTTTTTTGTATTATCGCCGAGGTTTCGTACAAAGGCAGAGTAAAAATCGTCATCATTCATCATGTTAACACTGTTCCTTGAGATGATCTGCTAAACCGATGTTATGTTAAAGTCTATTTTTAAAATATGTTTCTATATTTTTCATTACACACAATTCTCCTATTACTAAAACAAAATATAAGAACTACGCATTCAAGAAGTACAATCGAAATCGTTCCTGATATCTTTATAGTGTGCATGCAAAAAGGGCGTATTGGTCTTTATTGAATAATTGTGTAATATGTCATATGCGCTGCTTAAAACAGAAAACAGTTTAAAACGGTAGCTGATGTCTAAGAATACAGCATCACTCCATCTAGGCAGCAGTGAGAATATCTGAGACTTCAACTTGACACTGTGCGAATGCCAGTAATTAATGTCAACATCATAAAATGTACTGAGCCGCAGTGAAAAATCGCAGATGTTTTAAGGTACCGTCAAGTAAGAGTGTAAATGTTATAACTTTTAATGCAGCACTACTGTTATGCCCAGTAACTTCAATTTATTACACAGGTGAAGCGCAATATTGTCTGTCTGTTGACTTAATAATTTTTTGTCGCAGAGGGCTTCTGCGACGTGGTGAATAAAAATGCATTATACAATCTATCAGAGATCTTCACATTTTACTTAAGTATTAATCTTAACCATTGGATGGCTGTTTGTATTTGCGTAATTTATTTAACTGACACACACGCTGACTACATTTTAACAGAGACATTTGTCTTTAAATAGGCAGATCTTCAGACTCAAGTAATTGTGGAAAACAATGTTTCTAGCTCGGAAGAGCTTATTTAAAGTTTTATTCTGCTGTCTTTTAACTGTGATTATCGCAAAACGAATATATAAAACTAAAAAAGAAAGAAAAAGATTTGAAAGAATTAACTTAAATGAAAAAGTGGACAACTTATATTTTCATAACAAAGGAAATGCCTATAAAACTGAGATGCGCAATATAAATATTATCAAATGATTAATCAGAATTGACCGAGAAAATACACTGATGAAACACTATTAAATAACAGGTTATATATTATTTTAATAAACAAATAACATGTGATAAAATTAATTTATGTGAATTGTGCAGGCAATCATTTTCTTTTATGATTGCATGACTCCGTAAATTAAATAGTTTCACTATCCCGAATGATAACACGGATTTTGAAATAGTAGTTCGTTTTTTTCTGTAAATTGTTAAATGTACGTCAGACTAAAACAGTTTACGTTGATGTTTCCAAACATTTTACAATAAAATTGTCTTTAAAGTGTTTTAATATAGAAAAGTTTTTATTTTTTGTTCTATTTATATAAAATTACACAAAATATTTAACAAAATTGTCCTCGTTCGTTAACATGAAATATGCCCTTTGATTAATTTCTTGTTATATAATTATAAAACTACAGCAGAATTAAAAAATATATAAAATTTCAAAATTATTGATATGGCCTGAAACAGTTTCATCTTGGTTCCTTTTTAAAGACCATCATGAGTTAATATTAACGCATGTTTAAGCTGATGTTAAGAACGGGTACCAAAACTTTCATATAAAAAGAAAAAGACAGCTTTCAATCTGACGTATAGTAGAAACAACTTTGTCGGGGTGTTCTTCACATCATTTGTTTTTATTTCGTATGTTTTTATAAAAATATGAGGTAGAACCCGAAATATTTTGTTCATAAGCTTTAATTAATTCGATTTGATATATCTTATGGTCTGACTGGACAATGTAGCCGTTATATATGCATCTCTCAATTAAATGGTACAAATCGCAATAAACATTCCCAAGAGAACTATCGCCATACGAGTGTTCACACCGACTGTTACAGTATAAGTCTGCCCAGATGGCGTGAACAGGCTATAAACTTGTACTATGTAAACACTGTAAGTCCACCCAGAAGGTGTGAACAGGCTATATCCATGTACCATGTAAACACTATTAAGTCCGCCCAAAAGACGTGAACAGGCTATAACCATGTACTATGTAAACACTGTTAAGTTCACCCAGGTGGCATGAAGAGGCTATAACCATGTACTATGTAAACACTGTAAAGTCCGCCCAGAACGTGTATACAGGCTAAAGCCATGTACTATGTAAACAATGTTAAGTCCACTCAGGCGGCACGAACAGGGTATAACCATGTACTATGTAAACTTTGTAAAGTCCGCCCAGATGACGTGAGCAGACTATAACACTGTACTATGTAAACACTGATTATGCAAATCTTATATCAACATGACAGTGCTATTAACTTCCAGCATCTCTACTTAGTTTGAAGATGGTTACACTGTCTCGTTATCCTATATAAGCTGTGTACTAGACCATAACACAATGGCAATATTTTATCATATCCTACCTCGCCTGGAACTCTTCGGTCTAGAAAGTACGCCGACGTTTAAGTATTCTTGGCTCATGAGTAAAGCATTTTGGCGCCCATATAATCATCTAGCACGTCAAAACATAGTAGGAATATGCTTAGTATCACATCTTATCTGTCAAATAGGTATAATATGAGCATAATTTGTCTTGTGGAATGGTAATTGCTGTTAATCAGAATCAGATCAAGTGAATGACCAGCATGGATACTGATAAATTAATTACGCATTTACTTCTGGCTAATACAACTTATGCAAAATGTGCATATTATAAATTTGTACACTCTAGAAACAACTTGCATTATGCAAAAATGTCTATACACTGTTTTTGTATGAGAAGTTAACTGTAAATATTGAAATGTAAATATTTGCATTAAGGCAAATCATAGAAAATAAGTATGAATGGCTGAAGCGTCCTATTCCTGTCTAGATGGAAATGAAGTAAATCCAATGTATGTCAAAGGAAAGAAGACGCAATATTACTGATAGGATGAATTAAATGACAACATACGTTACATGCAAGTCGAACTTTACTTTATTGATAAAAACATAACTATGTAAAATTTACAGTCACCCTTAAAATTAATGCCTTGTACGTTTGTGTAAGGCGAGTACTGGCATTTATTTAGGCTTCTAAACTCGTTCATCATTTTCTTGCCTCTAGATACACACACGCATTGTTATGTTTTGGAGCTTTCAGCAAAACAAAGCTTGCAAAGCAACTAAACAAGGGTTGTTGAATGCTGAGGTCGTTTATTTTTCAAATCCAATTAGACATTGCATTTCACTTGTAACAAGAAAATAAACTGTTAATTAATTTAATATTTAATTTATTAAGAACCATTATTAACCTGATGAGTTTTTGTCAGTTTATGAAATCTTGTTATCGCTGTATCCTTAATGAAATAATAAAGAAATTGTTTTGAAGGCTAATATATAATATGTCATGGCTACAAATAATTACGTATTTTTAAAACTATGTTGTTGCATAATGTTAAACTTTTGATTTCGCTTGTTATAATTAAGTAAGTAATATCGCATATATTCAAGAAGCTTTTACTTAACTATTTCCTGTGAAACATAACATATTATTGAGTGTCTTGTTACTTTCAACGCTAAAGTTCTGTTTGTTACTACTATCTATGAGATTAAATGCCGTTATCCGGGTGGACAAATGTGTAAAGACAATCCACATTTGATTTAACTGAAGCCGTGTTCAATATATCGCAACATCAAATAAAATCATTCGCTTAAGACATGATATCCTTTATTTGCCTACCTCATAATATAAATTTCGTTAATAATCTCGGATCTTTTGTCAGTTAAGTCCTCATATGAATTTCAACCTGCTGACTGATTATTCACCACAACATTCGCCCAAAGATTGGGGTATAACATTACTTCTACAATTAATAATATACAAACACTTGTGTATACCTAAGCTACAGCTACACTTTTCTTGTACGGAAGTTACTCTGCTACACAAACAGTCAGGTTCTCATAAAGTTTAATCAAAAAAGTTTTTTGAAGAGGTATTAAGTCTTACTGACCTCAGAACAAGGTATATTATTTAGGATTGTGTCTAAATCAACACGTGTTTTTCTTACTTAGCGCTTTTGCTGTTTACGGGTTAACCCTGTCGTTTTACTAAAGCTGCATTTGGAATTATTTACATATATTTTAAGGTCAAGAAACATTGAGAAAGTATTAAAAAACAAAGAGCACTTCTCACAAATGTCATTCATTCATCCTATAACGATTGTTACGTGTATTTCCTTTGATGGACATTGGACTTTGGTTCTTCAATTCCATCTTCACATGAAGAGGATGCTACAACCATTTATTCGTCTCTGGTCATGTTTGTTCATGATTCAGAAAGTCAACTTTATTGACAACTATTTTTGTTTAGTTTTTAAAATCGAAATAATACCATTTTCTTTTCTAAACATTATGTAGACATTATTTTTCAAAGATGTCACTACTTTTGTCATGACTTATAGAAAATATCAGCGCTTGGACATTTTGTATTCAAATAGATCGTTTTTCTTTTCATTGCTTGCATTTGAGAAACTCGTCAGGAAGTGCGAGGTTAGAGCTCTGTAAAACAGGTTTAAGCACCCCAGTCGATCCATATTGCCGACTGACCGTTCCAAGGCGATAACTGTCGGGTTTGCTCTTTTCGTTAAATGACTCATCACAAATTTGTTCTTACTTTTCGCTTGGCTTGCATGTGAAATACCTTTGTTCTGTGCCTTTTCGGAGTTTGGTATATGTTGCAATGCTCACAGGACTTTGTCATATGTTTTTATTAATATATCTAAGTCAAAGCCTTAGCCTCTAAATGAAAATTAACATTCATGAATAGTGACCTTAAATGAATCACAGAAAACTCTTGTCAGCATTTCTCTTGAGAGACGAACGAATATTGTTATTGAATAGGTTATAATTGATAAGGACGTTTTTACATAGTCGAATTGACCTATTTGAATAAAATCAACCTGAATGGAATAGAATTGTCTTTCCTTTATTTGTGTTGTTTATGTTCGCTAAGATAATTGTTTATGTGCCATGGTGTTCTTTTATCGTATATGTTATTATGTTGAAAAACATTTATTTGAGAAGAAAGACTTTCTTCTTTTAAGGGTTATCGTATTGATTGCAATGCGTTTCTTTAACATCACCAATTTTACATTGTTAAAAAAGTAAATAAATTAATATAAAAATTATAAATAAAAAGGTGCAGAAGGATTAAAATAGACCACACAATTTATACAAGGAAGAAAAACATTGATTAATTTTTATTATTCACCTAATTATTAACGACAACCGATGTGTTTTGCCTAAGATCACGATCTTTCCTTTGATGTGCTCTTTTTTTTCTTTAACCAAGTTTCAGCGTATATGACAACGTTACCCTACAAAAAGTATTCCGATAGGATCTGTTCGTAAGTATAAACAAACACAACATCGGTACGCTACTTACATAACGATGTCGTTAATCAAATAATATTTGTGCACCAAATTAAAAGAAAACACTGCATTCACTATAGAAGCATTGATTAGCATACACTGCTTGTTTACGTTCCCAGGTTCAAAAGTAAGTTGTTACAAATAGGACGGTTCGAAACGTTAAAAGCAACTTAGTTTCCAACGTATTATATCTTTTCCCATACAACATTTGTAAATAATAGATTTGAACGCATATCAAAACGATGGTGTTAAACACACCCATGCCTTCAGATAAAACGCAACAGATATGTTTGTTAGCAAATGCTTGACAAAAGTGATAACTTTTCGTGTTTTGTGCCCACAATTTGCGTTATTATCTAAAACGTGACGTATAGTCGATTACTACTTCCGAACTACCTTATATTATGGCTATGATAATTAATCTTAAAGTACAAAGCCGTAGATAGAACCAAATGGAAAGCTCGGTGATAGACTTAGTTGGTTTTCTTTGACATTTTCAGTTCCAGAAAAATTACAAAACCTTATAAAGTGTTTATTAAAAGATGAAAAGACTGCAGTCATTAGAATCACTGTCATAAAACCGACAATCGTTAATGATGTGTCTCTCCAAATGAGAATTGTATTGGTCTTTTTATGATTCATTCAAACGGCTTTATTGGAAATGTTATGAGATGTTTCTTGGTGCAAACCGATAAATAGAAACCGATTACTAAAACAGTGAAGCTTCAGTTGACGATCCCTTCTTCGGATAAAATACAACCTTTTCATAATGCGATAGGTGCCCCAGCGGAAGGAACGAGTTACAAAATTATGCGCACGGCATGAACCAACCTAGATAAATGATAATATGAACGACATAAATGCTAGGATTGAGGTTTAATGATATTTAGTGAGGCGACGATATTGGGTTTGTGTCATTTCATTTTTCGAAGAAAAATATATTATCAAAGGAACGACGTAATTCTTCATCACAAAGAACAATAAACAAATTAATATGCTGACCACGTTGATATTTAAACGTATGCCTCTGATAAATGATATATTTGATAAAAAACAATAATTTCAAAGGCTTAATAAAAAGACATACTCACATTTTTTTCTGAAAAAATATCCATTTCCTAAAATCAGATCAACTCCAAGGGCTTTTTTCATTCTACAAGTTTTCCTATTTTATTAACCCAAGTCACTCTCAGATAATATAAAAGACTCAAATTTGTTCAGATTTATATAAGGTGCATTTAATCCGCAACTGTTGTTTTGTATATCAAGAAACATTATTTTTGATATTGTTTTTTTGTATTTATGCAGTCTTTAAAATAAACTCATCTGCTTTTATTACAATAATGTATACAATAGATGGCATAAACTCTGTCCCACTGTTTCACACTACACATACACCAAAGTTAGTGTTAAGTTGGAAAAGGGTAACTTGTTACCGTGGTATCAAGTGACTAAATTTATTGATGCAAAAACTCTAAGATTATAGCTGGCTTGTTTTGTTTTTTTGAAATACATCTTTCTTACGCTGGATTAGTTTTCAGTCAAAATACTCGATATACTCCACCGATTTATCATACTAACAAGACTTTTAATGATTTAGGCTTACTCGTACAGTGTGCACGATTATTTTCTAAGAAGAAGTGTATGATATACATGTATTCTGGAAAGCAATTATTTAGTAGAATATTTACATTTTCTTAAAATGCTTTTATAAATAGTGAGTTATTATAATTACCCTGCTAATCAGAGTATTCGTTAGTTTGAACCATTTTACGTATTATCCCTTTTAATTCATTTGCATTACACTTATATTTCACAGACTTAGTGTGCAACCTATTTGAAACTTTTATCTTCCAGTTTCCAACCGACGTTTTCCCTGCATCATATTGCGACACGTGGCCTAAATTTCTCTGAGCCTGTGGCAGAGAAAAAGGGTTTGAAAAAAAGTGCAAGAGCGTGAATAATAGCTAGTAATCGTTCGCAGAAGATCTTTTTCCCAAATTTACACGTTTAAATACTTAAATATTTATTCCCTCAAATATCTCTAAATATTGTGTCGATCCCGAAATAGCCTCTAAACCATAAATCAACAAGGAGCTTGACATTGTCAGGAGGAGGATATAAATAAACACAGGCCAGCGAACACACACACAAACGAAATGTTATAGAGGACGTCTGTCAGACATGGTTGGTGATATAACACACGTGAAAACCCCGCAAAAACTATTCACTAAAAGCTGATTATTAAATAAAATCTAGTGGTCAATTGAGACCAAACATGTGTCACCTTTCAATAAATCATTGATTTATTGTTTTGCTTTCTTCAATGATTTTTATGTTATTCCTAAGTTGTGCTTTAGGTGTTTTCCAATATATCAAAACGCTCAAATGCCCAACCCTGAGGTTTGTTGTTCCAAAAATGCTACCATAATTAATGTAGCAGAAATCATATTGTATGGAAAGGATAGAAGCGTTGAATGATAGTTTTAAAACAAACTTAACCATAATATATCTTAGTGACAATGAAAATGAACTGGGTTTAAGATGTTATCTAAATCTGAATATTTGAACAAAATGAAAAATTATAATACACTTTATTAATATTTTTAATCGTATCTTTCCAAAACTGGACTGCTAGACATTCGCTAAACCAGACTTATATACTCACAAATGATATTGTGGAACTTTCAGAATCAATTTCCAGTTTGGGTTCGTAGGGATTACACACATTTGTACGCCACATTACCTCTTTCGGCCGTTATCATTTTACAAACATGAAATGTATTGACGACGCTTGAGATTTAGCTTATATCTCTGAAAAATGGTTCGTGAGAGGACTTTTTAATATTTAAGTCATCATGAAACATCTAGACCTCAAAACTTTAATATGAGACTTCCTTTTGGGATACATTATATTTCAAAACATATTTAGCACACGACTTCGAATGCGCATTGTCATACTGGATAATGTTAATATACCATTATCAACATGCCTTTTGCTTTTTTGATGAATATATTTGATGACTGATCGTCATTTTTAGTATTATTTGTTTACTGATGCATTATCTGTCTGTTTGCCCTGGTCAGTTTTTTTCCTTTGTTGAATTTGGTCTCTATTCGTAGCAAAACAGTACTACCTGATTTCTTTTCTCATTTCGACGACTGATATTTTGGAAAGAAAGCAATAATGTTGGAAAACTATTACTTGTATATGTCTTATGCCGTATTAATGAGTGTTGAAAAAGAACATTTTGCCACATACTTCGATGAGTAGTTTCAAAACCAAAGTGTTTTTTGCTAAAAAAACTACAAGGTAACAGTATCATTAAAAAGGCAATTCCATACAGTAACACATTAACAATAAAACAAGAATACACACAATTTACCGCTCTTTGTATACCTTTGAATTTGTTTCTTTTTTGAAACCTGATAATTCCGCGAACATCGAAGTAACTACTCAAACACTCCCAGAAACACTCCACGAAACTTTATTACTAGCACAAGATGGTTTTACAATACAATAACATGTTTTGGCTACGTATGATATATCCGCTGAGGCGGATGAGATTCACGAATCACCTCTCAATAGGGCACCCACATTTGAAACCTACAAAGTAAAGAGTGAAAATAGCTTAACCAAGACAAAAGTTAATTTGAAACTATAATACGTACACATTTGTCTTCGGTTAGTGGAGAAAATATGCGGGTAAATGAAATTAAGTTTTGATATAAATCGCTGTCACCAATGATATAATTGTATTGTGTACGATGGGTACCATCAACTTTCCTATGAATTTAAACAATTCTAAAGTATTTGTTGATTCACAGTTATAAAACTTTTTGACAGAATATGACTTGTCTTTCGCGTTTTGTAATATCTGAACATGCAGCAAACATCGTTTTTAAGCTGTGAAATTGATTGTAAATGTTGATAAGGTAAAACAGAATAAATTTATATAACCGTTGAGAAAAGTATAAGGAAAAATAAAGTTATCCAAACAGTTTTCTCTTTTAAACCCAATGTCATTCATTACTATATACATTTACTTGTACTTATACATAAATTACAAAACAAAAATGATGACTATTTATGATGATGGAGGAGGTTGGAGCGCTCCACAAACCAGGTTTAAGCACCCCAGTTGACCCTTTTGTCGACTTACCGTTCCAAGGCGGTAACTGATGGTTTTTCTTTTTGTGTGTTATGTCTCGTCTCTGTGTTTTTGTCACATTTACATTTACCTTGTTTGCCTTTGTTTACAGGTAGATACAATTTAAATATCTGTGAAAATTTTGATATTTACCTATTATATAATAAATGTTATTCGAAAAAGACGCCTTCTAACTATCAATAGTTGAACACCGTCATCAAAGTCAGAACATTTATTCGACACGGTGAAAACTAATAAGATATCGACACCTTTAAATATTAAATTGATTAGTAAATAACTCTGCAGATAACAACAATTTCCAAAAGATAGATTTGGAGAAAGACCAATTTGATACTATTCAATGTATTCTGTTGGGACTTCAGTTCTTTGATAGTATGACGGATTATTACGTGCACTTTTTTAGTTTCTTTGCACTTCTTTGCAACAGACCAATTAATGCGCACGCGAAGCTGAATTCCCCTGTCTTCCTTAATATTTTGTTTAATATTTCAAGTTTCTCCAACAACCCATAAAATGTATAATAAAATTGGCATTTTGTTTTGATGGAAAGGTAAGCATAGACAATCAATTCTGTATTATGGAATGAAGGCTGTGACAAGAAGCTATAAAAACGGTTTTATATAACGTCATACACACTCATCCAATTTATACATTTTATTAGGTTCCTTTCGTGTATGCCCAGCTTGAAATAAGATAATCTCATATTTGCCTTAGTATCGATACAATTTCTTTGAGAACTGCCAACAAAAAGTAAAAACAAGTCACCTTAAAAGATAAAATGGATTTTTTCTTAGTATTTCAAACAGGAATATCGCAATCTCTCAAGCACAAGTGTTTAATGCCATGTGGCGTTACAAAGCAAACGCTATATTAAGCTTGACGTGCCGCCAACAGACAGAAGTTATTTGTCTCTATAGAATATTTCTCGGTCGAACAAATGAACTTAGATAGTTGAATCCATTGCAAGACATAGTTATTGTCTTCAACAAACATAAATTATATCAACCAATTTCAATATCGCTTATAATCAAATTTCCTACAGTCGGAAATCTGCGATCAGTAATTGAGGTTTTTAAGTAACATATTTGTTATTTTGGACGGGTCGCATTGGATTTAATATGTTATAAGACACAACGAATTATATGCAATTCCACACGTCTGACAATTAATTAAATATATATTACAATAAAAATATTTTTTTTGTAATAAAAATACGGTGCCATTAAATTAATATGTAATTTAATAGGAGACTATGCGACTAAAACAGCCTCAAAATAAGGAGAGTTTTCTTCGGTTTTGATTTAATGCTATGTCATCCGTTATTTATCATTCTTTCCCTGGTATTTTATTATAATATTGTTTAATAAGTAACCTGACACAATGAATATACATACTAATCGGTCATTATATACAAGGGTAAATCGCCTTTTAAAATAATGTTCGTAAGCTTTATCTTCTATTCTGTGTTAATTATTAAAATGTTAAAATCCTATTTTTCATTACAATTTACAAACTATAAAGTCACTTTAAACTCTTGAGCAAAGCTATGTATGTTTCTTTTTTTTAAATTTATTAGCTTGATATAATTAGTAATCATTCAAGCTAAAATAGAAGTCTCTTCGCCATCAATCTTTGTACGACAAATGACTTCAAAATTGAATTACAAAAGCACAAATTGTATGGTGCGTAAAGACAATATAAATGACCATGGTATTGCATCTTATAAGCGTGTCAATATACACATTTTATTTTGGCAAGTCCAATTATATATAAATATTTTCAGTGTAAATAGTCATTGCGATATAACTCTTTAAAGCCAATACCAATTTTAGATAGCAGCGATGATAAAAGTTAGTTATTAACAATCGTGGTAATCCATACATTTTATTATATAATTCAATATACAATTTCTACCAAAGCAAATGCAGCAAACATGGTTTTCTCTTAGCTACAAGTTATTGTAAAGTACTAAAATATGCAAAACGTCACAAGGAAAACATATTTTTTGTAATCGAGTTTTTCGACGTGAAGTATCGCTGCTTCTGGCTCATATAAACTCAAATTGATATGTTATTGTAAAAATGCCAGGACATCAAAGAAAATAATTGCATTTACGAAAGATAGACGTGGTTCGTTATGTTATAAGGTATAAAAGCCAGAATAAAACAATATATAGCATATGAAGTCAATGTCATTTATTCATATTAGAAAGCGAAAGAACACGAGAAAACACTCATCGAAAACCATGATTTTATGATAAGTAAAAATGCATAAAAACAAATATTTTTGGAACAAAGTTCACATCAGACGAAGATGGCAAACATATTACATTGTTTTGTGTTATTAAATTAAATGTCTTCTTTAGCATTTATTTGTTTATATATTGATATTGGGTGCAAATTAATATCGCTAATATTTTATGTTACTATCTGAAATGCATCTTTCTTAATGCTATTTGACCGATCGCCTTCAAACTTGAAATATGGGAATAGCAAAGTATAGCGCAAGATTTCCCATTACTTCTTTAATTAGCTGCCCAGCATTACAATGTCATATTTCCCACTGATTTAAGCCTTTAAACCCGAAGTCAAACAAGTTGTTGTCAATCGTTGATATTTTCTGTTTACTAATGCCAAATCTTGACGCATAGGGATACTTTTTGCATGAACACGACATAATCTATTTTTCCTATTTAATGATAGTAGTGTTGGTAACGAAATTCTAAGCAAATAAATATGGTGGTTAAAATGAATTTGATTTTAGATTTCACTCAAGCCAGATTTAAAACCAGTATGAGTTTAGATGAAACCCGTAAACCGCACTAATACATAATAATATTTCTTAATACCGTTTGAACACCACCCATTTTTTCCCCAACACAATTTCTAATATTTTTGAAATATTTCCACAATTGGAAAAATGGTGTAACGAATAAATAAAATAATTACATAATCAGCTTAAGAAATGTTAAATCAATAGGACGAAATATTCATTATCCACTAATAAAAAAGATCAATGGTAGAGAAATAAATAATATTTCCTTTTAAATATGCCAGACCAACGTTTCACTCCACAATTTATCTGTATAGCTAAAAGGTCATCTTGAATTCTATTTCACTATCGGAATATTCAATTAACACTATTGTTGTGAATACGTTTTCAGACAACTTTGTCAGAGTTGATCCAATTAGTATTTTCTTGGAAAACTCTGTTGCAACTCAACAAATAATGGCCAACAATATTACGTTTAATCACTAGCCAATAGCGAACGTGATGTCCTCTAAACGTGTTCTCATTATTGTGTGTGGTTCTATGTATCAAGCAGCTATACGAAAATATAAATAGTTATGTAAAGTAATGCACTGACATGAATGCACCGCTAGACATATGCAAATCATTTTGGCACGCTATGCTATGTTAAGCATTATGCAAATTATTGATTCAGTTATCAAGCACCTTTAAACTGTCGTATGAAATTCAGACCTGTGTATGTCTACACTGTCATCAAATTAATATTTATGTGGTGTAACTGACGTTAATTCAATAAGATATATATTTGCTTAATAAAACTTTTTGACATTTACTAGTGATACTAATCAAGTTAGCTGTTTACGCTGTTCAGAATACATTAAGTACAATACATATTCACCTCTTTGTACTATCCAGCTTGAAAATGGGCTTCAGAAGCCATTTTGCTATGATATATATGACCATAGCATGGCAATGTTTTATTTGATTAAATTTAGGTTCAAAAAGATACAGAGAAGTCCTTTTTGGTGTTGCCTTATAATTGCGCTGATACAATTTATAAGCGTCATTGCTAAGAGGTAAAATCCAGCTATTTTATCATTTAAGAAAATATGAATAAATTCTGATGAATGCTGATTTCTTTTTTGGAATTTCTCCAGTCTGATGAACTAATTGACGATGGCAATAATGGATCATTATTAAGACTGACTAAAATGGAACGAGACTCCTCTTTTGTGACGTAATGACGTATCTTATCTTGTCAGAAAGATTGAAAAAACGTTGGAACAACTGCGAATCACACGATTATCTGTGTTTAAGCTGTATTATAGGCTGGTTCTGTAAATAGTTAAAAAATCCTAAACATTGAACTGATACTATAGCAGACAAACATAATTTAAAAATCAGAACATTTAAACTGAAAAGCTACAATTTCTGTTAAAACATTTATTGCTGCAATCTATAAAATCTTAATGAATTGCATGGTGTATTTAATCTTGTATTGAATAATACTGAACATTGTTCGGAAACACTTCTGTAGTGTGTTTCTTTCTCACAAGTTGGTCATTATTTTTTAACGAAAAGTGGAACTTATTGTTCTCGGTAAATGAAAAAAAACAACTTTTAATCGATTGATCTTGACTTGAAAGGAATACAAGGCAATGTGGGTGATTTTTTATGGTACACAAACCGAAAACGATATTAATTGGAGTACACGAAACGAATCACAAGCAAATAGTCTGTTAGGTTTGCATATCGCGAATTGATTTCATGGTTGCATGGAAGTTTCCGTGGCTTCGCAATATATTTTGCAACCAAAAAATATTATGATATTAAGGCATTCTACTCATAGTCAATCGAATTTACTCATTGTTCACGTTATACAACTATAAAAATACTTTGAATGAAATATAATATCCAAGCCTACTTTGTAACAATGATAGTGCAAATGTACCTCTTTGTTAAGACAAATATGCCCAATATGGTATTGATATTCGATGTGTAAAAGCAATTATGTTTTAAAGCAGGAATTTGTACTGAGTGAATCGACCATATGATATAATTATGAAATTTAAACTCAACAAACAAATTCTAAACCTAAACTTTAAAACGTGAAATATAATAATCAAATAATAGCAAAGTAACATAACTTAAGTAAAACAGTTAGACTATTAGAAAAACAAGTTTCTTCTCGAATTTTAAACAAGGAAAACACACAGACAAATACTTATTTATCCACCTTGTGAATATCGTACATGCAGGTACTTTTGAGCCAGATCATCGATCCCTGGAGGTTACATATTCATAGACTCAGTATTATGTTTCCCTATATGTTATTAAGCAGTTTTAATCATCGCAGTTCTGTTGTAGAAGCTAAATGAAAAATAAGCATGAGTAAGTCCGAAGTTAAACAATTTTTGATGGTGCAACCATCCCAGAGTTATCCTTATGTTAGTAACTGCGAAATATCAAATCATTTTGCAACAATATAAATAGATTTAAAGAAACGGCACTGACTAATAAACTTTGGATCACATATAGGAACCAATTAGGTAAACATTTTGTTATAGCAAGCGGTCAATAAATGGAATTATAAAACACACATTAAAATGATAAATAGATAAACTCGCGTGGATATGTCTACACATTTTCAAATGACTGACACATTTAACTCTTGAACATTCTATTTTACTTCAACAGCAAAAAGACAATATATAAAGCTATAAAACAATTGATTAAACGTAAGACTACGATACACACGCCCTTTGTTTTACACATATTACATTATTTACCTTCAAAAGGTGGATACTATAAAATGTCTAGAAGCATACCTTTCTCTCAAACTCAATAGAAAACAAAAGTACCAGTTATACGGTTACTTTTACTTTCACAAGCGCAAACACTGATGCTTTTTATAATGACAACGTTACCTAATTTGATTCATATGTAATTTACAGGCAATATTTGCAATGATGAGAGCAACACCAACATACAGAACTAGTGTCAATGTGCTATCTACTTTTTTAATAATGCACACACACACACACGCGCGCGCGCACACACACACACACGCGCGCGCGCGCACACACACACGCGCACACACACACACGCGCACACAAACACACACACACACACACACACACACACACACACACACACACACACACACACACACACACACACACACACACACACACACACACACACACACACACACACTCCTTATTTTTGGCATGTACAATACACTTCAAGGAGTACATAACAGTGAGATAAGGATAAGCATAAACTATTTTGTAGTGTTCAATATGCATATACACGTTTTGTATAAACTAACTAAAAAATCAGTTTAGTGAACAACCACATTATAAGCAATTTCATATTAAATTAGGAAATAAATATTATCGTATTTGACAATACCGGGAAAGTATTCAGCAGATGCATATACATATGAAAACAAATGCACAAACCAACCACAATAACATTTCCTTAAGAGATTGATTTCATAAACTCTTTCATTGCGATTTGTAGCATTACAGTTATAAGCATCAATCAATGTCTGCTTTTATATAAACAGCATTGATTGATTAGCGGATATCGAGAAAAAGTCTCTGATTTAACGGCAGAATAATGGCCCTTATATAGATCTCATGATTTTGTTGAGGATAAAGTATTCTTGCCAGGCGCGTTGCTGGTCGATGACTTCCATACACTAAGTTTTCACTCTGCTCTGACTTGAATCTATCAGTGTGTCGCTAATGTTGGCGGCCGATTCTAACAGTAAATTTATAAATTGACAATATTATATAATTGTAGAATCATTTTGGGGGCACAATCAGCCTTTTATATTCATTAATATTCAGCACTAAAATCAACTTCATATACAACCTATGAAGCTTGACAGAGCGTCTTCTGAAATATAATTTCCATACTTATTAACTACATTTTAAAGCATTAATGATGCATATGAATACCTAATCAACATGGCTCACGACACCATCATTACAGTTTTCAAATAAGTGTTACAACAAAATATGAACGTTGACAACGACACGAATCTACGATTCTCAGAGATTGGGAGCTTATGATGATACGAATGCATATTATTTTGTGGAAAATTGGGCCAAGTCTTACCAAAATTTGACTGACAGCTCCTTCCTAAATCTGCCGTTCATATTTTTTCATGTCCCATTTTGTTCGATAAAACACATGGCAGTGACAGTAAAACATTATTATTTGAGGAACTTGTGGTCAGAAGAAGACATTAGTGTTCCCGTGTGAGAAGTATTCACTGTCGACGCGCATGAGCGCGGCGTGTTCATATAATTGTTCCTGGAAAAGTCCTATGGATGACGCCATGTTGTTCTATAAACTTGTGAGGTGCCGTACTTTCATCCATTGAATTGCGGTTATTATTCAACATTGCATAATATCAGAACTAAATTAGATTGTAGTTTAAAATGTTGCTACATCAATACCTGTCACTTGAAATTGTTAATGTTTCATATGTGTATGTATGATTTGTTTAATTTAAATTGGATTCGTTACGAAGATGTGCTATGCATAAGTTTGTATTCGGACACTTTCAAGTACAATTGGTTACTGCATATAATGTTAAGACGTAAATATTTTACTTTGTCTACTGGCAGATAAAGTTTAAATATCTGTGCAAATTTTGATGGGATCTTTTCTTATTTACTTATTGTATATATTCCATCAAGATTTTGGTGTTCTGTGTCGGGTTGTTGTTAGGCAAAATGTTTCATTGTTGAACAGGACCTTATCGGCGATCCTTGATGTTTTAATCAATGTTCTCTTGTATACAATTTCTATGCTGTCCTTACATAGGCAGAAACGGGGGCGTCCGTGGCCGAGAGGTTAGAGTCGCTGACTTGAAATTCCTCAGTCCCTCACCACGTGGGTTCGAGTCTAAGTCGGGGCGAGAACTTTCATGAAGGGAGGTTTTTCAGCTAAGCAGCTGTGCGCCGTTGCTTCTACCCAGACATAAGTCTTGGGCCTTCCTCCACCAATAATTAGCTGGACATCGCTTATCTGACCATAACTGTGTCGATGCGATATTACACAAACAAAACAAAAAGGCAGAAAGCAGACTGGTTATGATAATAAAGATGTAACGAACTGTAGTCTAAGATTTGACTCGTTTGTGGCTTAAATAGATCAATTGAATAAGACCATAATTATGTTTTCTTTGTTGTCAATTAAAAAAACATTACAGAAAACTCCAAGCAGACTTAACATTAGCGTTCTTCTAGTTAGATTATTCTAATAGAGTAACAAACAGCAACAACAAAGCCTCGCATTTAAATCGATAAGGTCAATTAAAGCGTTTTTATCAACAATGACTGGATGTTATAAATTTCAAATTGTTAGTCTGTTAATACACATATCAATTCAACAGCGAAATCAAAGCACATTAATGTAGCCTTTTGTTCCCATGAGATTCCACAGCTGTGATAGTTTATTTTTTATTCAATTTCACAAATTACCAAAGTATCATTAATTAAAAATAATCAGAAATACCAGCTGAAACATGAGACCACTGACACGCAAAATTAATTGTACACACTTAATAATAACATTATCAATTAAGAAGTCGCCTAATTGATCTGATTGATATTTAATGAATTTATGGTGATTTGATGTTAAAATGTTCACTTTTTTGCTGACAAAAACATTGGAAGTGAAACAACAACAACAACAAATTCAGCAAGAACCAAAGAGCAAAACTGTTATAAGCGTTAACCCTCAAAGTAATAATACCATCAAGAGAAATGTTGTGATCTAACATTCATCTATACCAATTTTAAAAATGACATTTTACATACAATTTCGACACGAAAGCATGTGTTTCATTGTGGATAATACAACAATCTCTATTAACAATATTGGATTTTACTTACGTTTTCTTGTTTATTGTATTTTATGTATAGGCATTTAAGGCATCCCTTAATCATCACAGTTACTTTTATAAGAATGATGTATTTTGTAG
This sequence comes from Sinonovacula constricta, assembly GCA_007844125.1. Lineage (NCBI taxonomy): Eukaryota > Metazoa > Mollusca > Bivalvia > Cardiida > Solecurtidae > Sinonovacula > Sinonovacula constricta. The sequence continues at coordinate 21,160,672 of CM017560.1, forward strand.
AATAGAATAGAAGAATGGAACCTGCTTTCACCATATCCGTCTTTGTGCATTTAACAGATTTTCAGAAGTGCACAACACATATAAGTGTATTACTAAACAATGAGATACCATAATTTTCAAAATATAATTTTATCAAAGTAAATCTTTAGAGATATACTAAGTATTCTTAATTTCTTTTAAACGTGTCATATAACCTACTTCCATAGTCGGACGATGCATTAACAATTAATTATGCTAATACGTTTTGACTATGATTTGATACGCAATTAGTGAAATGTCATTGTTTTTCTCCGTTTATAATAATTAATAATAATAATACATAATACAAGTCAGGCGGTTGTTTAAGGCTCAAGGAGCACTGATCTTGTTTATGTTTGTTATGCCTTTGTTTGACAACACAAGATCCGCGGAAATATCGTGTATTGTATCACACTGACGAAGCCATTTCTAAATTAATTAAATAATAATAATTAAGTGACTGTATGCTAAAAAAAGGCGAGGTATGAAAATAAAAACGTAAGACCTGCAGCATGTACTTGCAAATATAATTTCAGAAAACGACAAAATGACATATCTGGAGGTAAAAATATTTAGCTTTAGAGTTAAGCAGTACTCGTATACATCGGTCCAATTTCAGAACAGTCTTTAATTTAAGAAGTTTTAAATGTTTCAGTAAATAGTCAACGCAAAATTAAAACTGAATCCTCTCACATATATATTATATGTTACTAATTGGCCAATTTTGTTTATAAAATATTCAGTAGTATAAAGTAGCATGCTAAAACCAATTTGATGCAGTACGTTCGTTTTTGATACATAAAGTATTTATTGTGTAAGGTGACCGACAGAATAATTACATCTGTCGGTTATTACTATTTAACTTCCGCATAGAGCAGAAATGGGTCGCTAAAGTCATAAAAAAAACTCACCTTTTGCCATAAATTTATGGTAAAAATTAATGGTCAACTATTACATTGTCTGTTTACAACCTCTTCTAGTACATACAAGCATACAACAAAATAAGACAACTCACCACGAAATGATCTACCAATGTTAAGCTTAAACATAAATATGAATATACGAACCAAGGAAGATAAATTCACGGAGATCTACCTAATCATAGATACAGACATCATCTTTCACAACTGACATATGGAACACGCTTTTGGTCAGTCATTTGAATGCATGTCTAAGAACTGTGCTTAAAACGTATACGAATATTTTAAAGCCTGCAGATCGTGATTTTATTTGTACATGATATTAATAGCTCAAGCTGAAGAAAAATCATTACCTAAATTCTTGCTCGACATACATGTTATATATGTTTATAATTATGTTTATATATATGCGTTTTATTTTGTGTTTTGTTTAGATTGGTGTATACTCAAGCCTCAAAATAATGCGAATATAATACATATCAATGTACTGACATCTATCTGATCGTTTAATGTTTATCGGTGTTGGCCGTCAGGTGTTTGATCGGAACGGCGTTGTTGTTATCGCATACATCATATTAATATATTTTGCGTGCACTATCAAGATTTATTTATGAATATAAAGAATGTTTACAACCTTAAGGTGATATGCAGTACGGATGGTATAGAATAAATAATTTTGAAGAGTTATTGTTTAAACATATTATCAGCTCACTTAAACTCCAAATAGCAATCATGAGACTTTCATGTCTAGACATTCGTTGTCATGCAAAAGGAAACGTATTTTATTTGTTAAAACACAAATTGGAACCCTTTCATGATTTGCATCAATGCTTATTGTGTTTATATTTTTTACATATTGCATTTAATGTTAACCCCTTTGTTCATTGCAGCAGGGTCACGCCTGATGATCGCTAAAAATAATTATTGCTAGTCTGAATTTTGTCTGAAAATCAAAGTCAGGGAGTCCAGTTAAAAGGAAGATTTCATCAAAATGTACATATGTACCTTTTACAGCACATTGCATTAAGTGGGTTTTCGGATAGCTTTTCTTCAAATTTCAATATAAATCTTGTAATACTCATAGGACCTTTTGTCATATATTCATTTTTTGTCATATTTTGAATTAATTTCACAAACCGAACATATACATATACTTATAAGTTGTTTTGTGTATTACCACTTAACATATAAGTAAGTTCTATTTGCATTTAAATGTATAAACACATTTATAACAATACGATAACAAGATCTGCAAAACAAACACTGTTACGAAAAGCAATGCTGTTTTGATATCCTACAAGATTGTTTACCCATTATTCTTAACAAATGTTTGCTTAATTTACATAAACCAAACAATGAAGTCAAGTAGTACCGGTATTATGAGGATGCTGAGTTGTTTACTTGAAATTCTTGTTAGTTAAAATCGTAAATCTGCACTTTATTTGCATTTAACAATAAGCAAAACAATACAAATGTAATAGGTTTTAGAAGATTATGTTTTTATACTGTTTTATGGATTTGTCAACTGTTTTCAAAACGAAATGATAATACATTTAGTATTAAAAAGATGTGCAGTATGTACTCTAAATGTGTATATCGAAAAAGAAAATTTCAGCAAGTGTTCATTAAAGATACTGTTGCCGTTAATGACGGGTCACTCCATTCTGTAAGTTATGTCGGTTGATTTATCACATTTGTGTCTCTAAAATTAGGTCGTCCTTATTTCCGCCACGATGCTAATGGAAGTTTGCAAGATAATCGAATAAACAAAATGTCTAGTTTTTTGGCTCACGTTTTCACGTTGCCTATGCATTCAGACAGAGACACGGAATGACTTCCAAGGCTTAAAATATATTGAACGGTCACTTCGTAGCTACCTATTCAATCATAAAAAATTCTTACATTTTCTAGTAATCGAAAAGCATTTCATGTCCATTTTGATTATGTTACAATATATATTGACAATGAAATTTATTTAACCTTTACCCGTTGTTGTTAGCGCCCCATTATGACAAACGTGAGAACAGTAAAATATTGGATGCTGTAGAGAGTAATGCTGCTCTGTTGATTTTCGGGATTATATGTGTGTTCGGTAAGTTACGTTTGTTTACATGAACCGTTATATCCATTCAGTTAGATGGTAAAAAACGAGGACCAATGGTTGACCAACTTTTAAAATAAGAAAAGTTCGTTTGTGAAGATGTACCACAGTGCTAATGTTTAAACGAACTTCTATGACGAAATGACGAAAGAAGATTGAGGAATATAATATTTGTCTAGAAGACACAAAATGTCGAAAATATTTTTGATACAAAATATTTCTAGTATTAGGCCTGGCAGGTGTCCATAGCTAGAGTGCTGCTCGTTTCTGTGGTGTTTTTAATAAAATATGGCAATTAAAGTCGCAATAAAACACTGTTTTCGCTAAACACCAATATCGACATCAATAATAGTCAATGGGTTCCAAGGACATGACTAAGTCTAAATAAAAACATTTTTCAATTCTTATTATGAACTTCATGAAAAATCTACATTAAAAACAAAAGTGTTTGCATGTTTACGAGACCCTTAAATATAAATATTTCATTCTTGCTGGTTAAACTAATTAAACACTTTATATACATGGTACTTTATATATAAATATAAATATAAAAATATAAATAAATAAATAAATAGAAACAACTACATAAACCAGCAGTAGTTAAAAGCCTTTGTTAATTCAAGGGCTAAACATATATGTCTGATTAATGGTTAAAATATTCCATCTAAAAGATTCAAACGAAAACACACGTACAACTAAAGATTTTTCGCAATGATTGACCAATTAATTAACTTAACATTTAATCAATCAAACACATTTTAGAGCTGTTATTTTAGTGTTAGAATTTAAATTTTATGCTTTATAAATTAAAAGAAACTTAAACGGTTATATGCATATATATTATTGAACTAATTTGAATTTGAGAAACACTTGTCAAGGGATCACACGAAGAAAATCATATCAGTGTCAAAGAAAATATGTATTCAATTTACAGATAGGTCTTCATCTAAATTAAACTTTTGGTTAAAGTATGTTTAATTATGTTATTTAAAATGATTCATAATCTTCTCAATAGCATTAAAATGAATTAAGACAAATGTAGCGCTGAAGCCTGACAAAAACTGTATGAATCAATTTAAATAATTTTATAAGCTGAGGAATAATTCTCAGAGGTTATCGAAGTTATTGAGCAAGTTCAGCAAACTGATTAGACAATTGTAAAGATGCTCTTTACATTTAGATGTTATCTGGCGGACTTGCTAAATTAAGGACAGTGTGGCATGAATATATGTTACGACAATCTAGGAAAAGCCAATCTTGACTTTAGTGAACATAAGTGTTTTTCTAACAAAGAAGTGAGGATTTGATTGATGTGTCTTTCAATTGTATGACAAAGAAATGAAAAGTGTTAAAATATTTAAACGTACTGTCATAATATTTTAAAGTTCCGTCAATCCATCAAATTAAAATATATTGTAGATCTAATCTACCTGGTCTTTTTCTGCTTCATGTGTCTAAAACACTTTGTCGATAGCAAATCTGATAATAAAAAGTGTAAGATGTTAGCTCTAAAATACTACAGCTAATAGATGATGGATTACTTTACTAATGTTTAGAGCCGGATACAATTATTATGTAATATGTTTCAAAAAGACACATAGGGGCAACAAATCGCATATCTTTGTTTGAGACTGAATATCAATATCGTTCTGAAATACTCATAAATAAGAATACGGTTTCTAGTAAGATATTGTAAAAATACTGAATTGGAAATGCAGTTTTAATTTTCAAAGTTCGATGCGTACTTTGTTATTCATGACAGTTATGGTATGTTTGATAAATCTGATATCATATCTATCATAGTGTTAACTATATAATATCGTAAGTTACCTTCAAAGGATTCCTTAATCTTCAAAATGTTGGTTTTAGCTTATTTGCAAGTGGATTGTTATTGTTTGATGGTGGGGAGAAGTCGGTAGGCAAAGAGCAAAGGGCTGTCAAATGGCCTATTTGGTAACATTTTGGGGATTTGAACCGTTCAGGGTAAAGAAAAATAAATAGGATGATGGCCGTAACACAACCAGTCAAGATTATCATCTTCAATAATTATAGTGTTTTTTGACTATGGACTTAAGTCAATATATATATTTTGTTCTTATTATACTCCATTGCTTACTCGGTTTTTAATTTAAACGGATCACGCTTTAGGAATTGTAATGTTCTCGTAAATATATTCTACATAATTTATTTGCATACACTGTTATGTTGTTTTAAATTATACTTTTCTTTCTGTATTCTTTCTTCAGTTATTTACTCCCGATGCAGATGCTTGCTAATATTTGTCTCACTTCGATAGGATATTGTGTTAACACCGTCTCCAAGAAAAAACATACAGAAAGTGTGAGTTTTAGTACCCGAGTCAGTCTATTGGCTGACTTTGTACCTATACTGTCTCGTTTTAGTGGGTTTATTTCCACTTTTCATTTAACTTGTGTGATTACACGAGTCATGTCATAATTTCAATAAATTTGAATATATTCATTTGGTAACAAAACTTTATAGTGACAAAAATAGAAACACTAGTTTTGCTAGAAACGTATCTCATACCTTATCAATAATTAAATTTAATGTACACTTACAAACATATGACATTCTCTAATCACAATTTTACCATTAATTATTTTGATTGAATTCAGAACTAGCATTTTTAATATCAATCCACATTTAATTGTTTGTCTCGAGGCAAAACATAATTGATTTCAAATAAAAGCTTTTTCTACCAAGGTTATTGGAATGCTTTGAACCGCAAACATCTATTTTTACATCAAAGGACAAATTCAATTTTGAAAATATTCTTTGATTACAAAACCTTACTAACATGGTTAGATGAAATCATTTAGTTGTATTTCGTTCTTAATTACTTAACACCGCTTGCAACCAAACACTAGCTCGATATTTAAAGTGTTGCGTAGACAATACAATTTACTGGACCTGTGTTGATGATATTGAAATTTCACCATATTTTTACCTCAATATTCCTTAGAGGAAAAGTTGCCGAATGTTTTCGAATTATGCATAAAAGAACAAATATGCTCATATCTATTTTGGAAATGTGAAAAGTGCGTCAGTTTTAAAAAAAAAGTAGTTGAATGTTCTTGGTGTCGTCCTGCTTATTGATGGTGGAGAATCTCGGACATTTTTCAAGATAGAATTAACGACGCACCGCAGGTCAGATGGAAAATCAGTACCGCTACCCGGACCAGAACCCTTGTCCTCTGCCAGTTATTTGAAAGGATGTGGTATTATACATTTGTATTTATTGCGTCGCTGATGCAACTATTAAACATATTATCTATGAAAAACGACAAATATGTAAATTATTTCGGTCTTATTGTTTTCATTATTACTTATTCAAACTGGACATATCTCAGAATATATTAAACTTCAATCGAATATAATTACATCAATGTTAAGTCTCATGATAACGCAGTTTAAGTGATGATATTCGAGCGTATTGCTGTTACCCTGCTGTCGAGCGAGGACGTAGATGGTCATAATTGTGTGAGTCTTTTGTATGATTTTCCCGAAATGTGTCTATGTTTGTAAACGAAGGAAGTGCCTTGTGACAACTTCGTTTTGTGTGTGTTTGATTAACATCGGAAATGTTTGGTAAAAACCACAGGAGCACCGCAAGTTAGCTGAAAAACCTCACACTAAATCCTTCGTCCTGAACGTTTTCAAAGACACAAGATGAGAGGCTAAACAGATATTGGAGTTACAAGTTGACGACTCTACCACTACTTCACGGGCGTCTCTGACACATTTGTAAGTATGTGTATTTAAGACTCTTCAAAAGAGCAAAAAAAAAAAACACAACAAAAACAAACACAAACCAACAACAAAAAACAAACAACAACAAACAAAACGACAACAAAATACAAATCTGTATTACTGTAATAACCTAGATAAAAACAAATACATAGGGAATATAACTATTAATAAACAAATGTCACTTATAATTTAAATGATTGCTTTGCTACGTGCATGGTAGCATATATGAGCCGACTAACGTTAAAGGTATGTTTCCAATTGTAGTGGGGCATATGGTGGTAGTTCTTTTTCAAAGTATGCAGAAATCTGCACAGGGTCTGAAATTAAAACAACATACTTGCAAGAATTCAGCATGCCTCATCCTATGTCAACAGCTACCTTAAGTCTGATAAAATGATGTTGGTGTAACTATTCAAACGCCCGTTCATAAAGATTTGTCGTCTCTAAAATTTTGGCAAAATGTCAGGATAAAATGACTCAAGAGTGTGTTCGTAAAATGTGTTCATTACACGCTTTTAGTGCCAGACATTTTCCCGAGTTCATCTCAGTGTTATTAAACTGATTCGGTCAGATGTAAAATCCAGAAAACAAATGATGTATCGCATGATGTTGAACAGATCATAGTCTGCGCAATTTCTAGAAAGCTTTAAGCTATCTATCTATCTGTCTATCTGTCTATCTGTCTGTCTGTCTGTCTGTCTGTCCGTTCGTCCTTTCGTCCGTCCATCCATCCATCCATCCCTCTATCCCTCCATCCATCCGTCCGTCCGTCCATCCATCCATCCATCCGTCCATCTGTCTGTCTGTTTGTCTGTCTGTCTGTCTGTCCGTCCGTCCGTCTATATATAAATATATTTATATATATATATATATAATTATCTTTTTCCAATGTGTCTCTCTCTTCAATCATGATTTTAATATAAACTGTTATAAATAATAATCGGAAGTTATATATTTTTATATTATTATATTGCATGGTGCTCATGAACACAGTTGTTAATATTTCCTTACATTTTACTTTTCTGTAGAAACACTTAGAGCCTAACTGGAAAATATTCCTGGTACGCCTTAACACTGCCTGTAATAGGGAGATAAGGTCTTCAAAACCCCTTTTTATTTGTAAAAATCTTACGTTTATTTCGGAAGATATAGTTCATTTACCTCAGCATGTACATTTTAGCCGATATAACGAATTAAGATACATATTTGATTGTAGAATGTAAACATGATCGAAACTTAATTATGTGCACACATAATGAGTAAAAGGTATCTCTTCCAATCCTCTGCGGCCCTGATTCAAAGAATATTTCTACTATGTTTTTGTCAAGCTACCACAGAACAGTAACGTGTTTTCAGGCATTTTACTTTTACAATATTAATTTATAATTTATTAACAGTTATTGTCTGCCGTGCTAGTCAATCATACACATTATGACACCTACTACTGCAACTCATCATATATATTATGTCAATATGTTACCACTTTGGTTATTAACGCCAGGTATTTCAAATGACTGTTGATACAAACTCATCCAATGACTGATAAACGTTATCTGAATGACGATTGTTAAACAATAAAGCGCGCAACATTATGTGTCTGTTTTGTTTCCAAAATAATAATAACGTCGATTTACCTTTTGTATAGCAGTTCTAAATGGTACTTAGTTTAAAAGAGATACAAAGAAAAAAATAATTCGACGATAAAATCTTGAAGCTCTAAGTAGGAAGATGGAAAAATAACAAAAATGTAATAAACGAGGACAATGTTACCACTTAATTTCCACATAATCTATAATTTTGAAAGCTTTTCATGGCCGATAATCAGTTTATTTTGGTATAAAGTCGGTTCCTGTAAGGTGTTTATCATTATTGATTTGGATAGCATTACGTACCTAATATAAATTGTTTTGAAATGTTTTCTACCAATTACATTGTCATTGTAAGAATATAATGTGGCTTCATAGCAGTGCAATTTCTCAACACATCTAGAATGTATTTTATTTTGATTATTCAATCAATCTTGAAAAACATTAAACTCTAGACAAGTAGCCGGAAAGATTTGTCAAATTAAAATTTCTACAAAAATACAATTCAGAAGCCAAGACGTGTGAATGAAGGCAGAATAATGTGCAATTCCCTGGAAATCTTTCTGAATTGTTTCAAATCAGGCATGAGAAGCAAAGTTCTTACATTTGCATTTAAATAAAGAATTCGAATTCAAGCACAAAGCGCCCCTCAAGGAACAATTCTAGTCAAGGTACATTTATACGACCAATAATTGCTTGCAATATTACAGAATGAGGTATTAAATAACATATTGCACTCTTGTGAGATGATAGAGTTTTCAAGATGTTGATGCTAGTTCATAACAGAAAGTTATAGTTCTGTCAATATTTTATGTTTAATGTATTCTTGCTTTAATGTGTTGAAACGAAACATGAGACTAATGCGTCTTACTTCGTATATTTTCAAATGTAATATCAATTACAAAACTCATCCGTCTGTAAAAAATAGAAAGACTAGTACTTTTAGATATACTAAATAGCTTTTTCCATTGATATAAGAAGCAAGCCTTGGGAAAAGGTTTTAAGTTTGACATATTGAAAATTCATGATATCACACGTGTTTAAAAGAAGTTTTTATCTATTGCATTGACTTAAAAATGTTTTGTTTTTGTTGATATCAGAAAACGATAACGCTACAAATAGACATTTTGAAACCCTTAAACCCAGTCGTTGGAAAATAGAGGTATCTATTTCAATAAGTGATTCATAACGTCATTTCACTGATCACTTCATGTCACTGATTGAGATTTGTATATGAGTGAAAACAATTAAGCACCTAAAATAATAAATATCCCCTTTAAGAGCAGACATTGGCCAATGAATCCAGGCAACACTCCAAGCAACAGCTAGTTATTGGTGGAGGAACACATATATATATATATATATGTAGAACCACCGGCGCACAGCAGATTAGCTGGAATAACTTCCCACATAAATATTTTCAAAGACGCAGAATTAAGCCCGGTGAAGGGCTGAGGGGTTACAACTCAGCGACTATACCCGGTCAGCAAAGGGCGGCCATTATTATTTAAAAAATGAGGATAGAAAAAAACAAATTAATTTTTTTTGCATAACAGTAAAGTACGACAGAGAATGGGAAGCGCCATTTGATATATACATATATGGATTGATAAATCAAGATTTTTTAGATTAATAAATGTGGATTTGCTGATACATCATTTAATCGGGTGAAATTGGTTATTTAAAAAAATAGCCTATGACAATCGTCTGACCATCTTATCCCAAAATCCAATATTGATAAAAGTGGTTGTAACCAGCAACAATAAGTTGGAAGGTCTTATCTGAAAGACAAACTGGGCATATCCATCACTTTGTTGTCTTTAGATTGACCTACAGACGAAAGCAATATATATGGATAAATACATAAAACAATCATATAGGATGTAAATTAAGACAAAAGTAAACATTTAAGATAATTATGCTACCGTAATATCTTATGGCGAGAGTGTCTCTAGGCACAAGGTATAGAAATTATCAGTTTGGTCAACGGTATTAGTTATTTAAATTTAAAAGAAACAGACACAAAAGATGTCGTAAATTCCAATCAGCAAATAAGAAAAGTTATTTTGATTCGTTTTATAACAGAACATGCTTAAATAAAAAAAAACAAAAAAAAAACAAACAGATAGGAATAAAAATCTCCGTAAAATATCAATGAACAATTCCATACCTTCACCAATTCGTAAATTATTATTAAATTATTGAAAGTCCACATTTCTTCATAGCGCCCACAATTCTGCCACCAGCTTTGTTAACAGGCAAACATAAAGAAAATTTATCAAATTTCTCGTATATTATCTACCTCATCATTGGACTGGCAATCCTAAAACACCGCTAGCAACCCTTATATGAAGTACTCTTAACCTTCACAATTGCTTTAATCTCGACAGAATAATCACCTATTCAAAAGACCTGTTGTGGAGACATTGGTATAAATGTATTTGAAATAGCTACATAGAACTAAGATACAATTTAAATTTTAACTGAAAATTTAGACATATTACTTATATTACAACACAAACTCCGTATCATTTTTGCTCTCTCGTAATTTATATAAAAATATGATTTAAAAAGTGTATATTCCCAATGTTTGAGGACATTATTTTATCGACACTTAATTTATGATTTTAATATCAAATAATACAATTTCTTTTTTCGAACTATAAGGCAGGTTATATATAACTTAATACAGCTATTTAAGTAGTATTAAAGATTAATGTCATATACACTTCATGGCCTATAAAGGCAGTGTAAGAGCGTGATTAATTGCTATCTGAATTCTACTCTGGAAAGAATCGAAAGAAGGATACAATAACACATATGAAATCGTCTTTTCAGCACCATGAAATATCACTAATTTTCGTGTGAATATTCAGACAATTTACTACTCTTTTTTACTGTTTTTCCTGCTAAAGCGCCATGTGAATAGCACAGAAAATAGGTTCTCGTAGTATGACGTCGAATCTGTCAAGTACAGTCAATTAACTACGTTCGAGCATCATATTCTTCTTCAAAATGTCAGATAATAAACCTAAAGCCATAAATGTCTGACCTATAATAAGTTCTTCGAATATCAAAGAATAAATTACAAGCAGTACAACATAATAAGGGCGTGGGACAAATGATCGAAGATGCCGAAATAAGAATAGGAAGTAGTCCTTCATTAGGAAGTAAACTTTTTTAATCAATGCTTGGAAGGTCGTTATAACAAAATGTAACAACTATGCCGATTGGTATTGTGGGATAATGTCTAAGACAAGAACACCTTTTTAGTCTTTAAACTAACCAATATTTAATATTCCGAGAGCATCGATTACAACTTTCCTACTCTTTCATTTCATGATTTTGTGCTTAAAAGTGTTAGCATACATTTTTTGACGTACAAGTCGATAATGTTTGACCCACTGGCTATATCATAGACAATTGCATTTTTCTGGTCTAAAAAAAGAAAGGGTTCCGATAGAATACAGCTAACTGCTCCTTCAAGCTAGGCCCATTTGGCTCAGACATGAAATAATGGCTACATTAGACTATAAGTAAATAAGCCTGAACAAATACGTTTATCTAAACTAGGATAAGGTAAAGATAAACGTGAATTTATATCAAACCAATTAATATGTGCTGGAAATTGCGTTAGAAAATCGCAACTTGAATTATTGCATTAACAGTACTACGTACAGTACTTTCTTTTAAACATAGTCTACGAATATTACATGAAGGCAGCCAGCTAATATAATAGTGAATAAAAAATAACCCTCAAAACTCAGAGATGTGTATATGTCAGTCACTGAATTCACTATAAATCAACTTCAATCTTAAATTACCTGTTTAAACCCTACTTCTTCCACGGCAAAATATGAGGTCTTTTTAAAACAGTTAAATTAACAAGCCCCTGGAAAATTCTCTTTAATATTTCACTTAAGAGCCATTTGAAATAAACAAAATATTGGTGGATGTAATGATCATTGTTTCTGCATCATTGTTTCAGTTCGTCTAAACACATGATATATAGTTAAGTATGGCAATAGCTTTAATTAGTTGTTGTACTGATGGCTTATAATTTACTTAAATGTGTCATCTTGATTTAAAAAGGATTCACACCCGCTACATTCTTAAGTATATTATGGAGGTTTACCGAACATGAACTGTAATCGGGGTCAAACTTTTGATGCACATTTATTGTCTATTGACATTTGGGTTTGCTCTTTTCGATAAATGACTCATCACAAATTTGTTCTTACTTTTCGCTTGGCTTGCATGTGCAATACCTTTGTTCTGTGCCTTTTCGGAGTTTGGTATATGTTGCAATGCTCATAGGACTTTGTCATATATTCTTATTATTGGATATCTTGTGAAAATGAAGGAATATAAAAGTACTTGATAATAAAAAAAAATAAGAAACATCAGCTTAACGTCCAAAGAGGAAAATCGAATATATTACGAGCTGAATGTCAACACGTAATGGAAAATTTGCCATTCTTGCCTTAAAATTTGGGGTATTCGTTTATCAGTAAAACACAGGTAATGGTTTTAGTCTACAAAAGCATCATATATGCTAAATGGTGCTATGTTAACGTTTGACTTTAACGTGGACCATACAGGAAGATTAGTTTTTTAGTTTTTGCATTTTTACACTTCTTATATCAAGAAACGGCATTTTTGTTAAAAGTCGTTATCGTTTTGTAACACCTGTTTGGGGGAATTTCGAATCATAAATTTTCGTTTCCAAACAAATGTTTAATCAGCATCCTATCAAGAAATCGTCGGACTGTTTATCTTTTGTTTTCACTTATACGCACGAAAGGCTGTACAGCAAGCTCGACGAAATATTTAAAAGTATATATTATATGGGAAAAACATATAGACACCAAACTATGTTTTATTCTTATTTTAAAACCTCTTAGTTGGAAGTAACTTACTATGGAAATTTAGTCATCATGCAGCTACGGCTCTTGATGTCGGCGATGTAACGACAACTTTTGTCTTATGAGAAAATATTTTATTGTTATCATTCAAGAAATACTCGATACTCTTAAATGTCTGGCACCCATTGCCTCTAAAAGGGTGTACAAAATCCTGAATAAATTCTTTAAAGAGCTTTAAGTTCTTTTTTTAAAAGAGAATATATTTCTCGATGTAGCTTTCAAATATTCACTTTGTCTCAGGCACCTTAAGTTAATTAAACTCATAAAAACTTTAGTATAATTTACATTGAATTTATTCATTATTCAAATGAATGGGGCCTTTTTGTAGTTTGCTTGTGTGGTTTATTAATTTTAAAGATGTAACCGATGATACCACAGATTTAGTGATTTCATTTATTGTGAATGCAGTGAACACATGGCATGATGCCACACCCAGTCATAATAACCCGACACCTGGACTAACATTCGGTGTAACTACTTTACATTGCTTCTATAAGGAGCTATACTGCTAGTTTAAAAAAAGAAAAAAAAACAACAACAACTGCCAAACTTATATCTAAAAGCTTCAAAGAACTCATACGTTTTCAACAGTTTTCAACATAGTAACAGAAAATCTATTTTATTGATGATATATAGATGTAAGAAAATCTTACGATTTAGTCAAATATCTGATTGCCATGTTTTTTGGCAACTGACTTTGAATAATTTAAGTAAAATATTTCTAAATATAAACAGTAGGGGCCCCATTTTTAAATATTTCTTTTAAACTTGTAGACTGTAGCCACCATGATTTGTTATATACTTATCTTCATGTACCTAAATTGCCATGTTTCCCCATAGATGATACAATATCCCCTTATTCTGTCATAAGGCAACCCCAGATTATTGTTGTTATTATGTCAAGATGATTTAGATAAAATATTTACATTATTTACATAAACAGTTTGTCTTTCAGATAAAGGCAACATAAATACCACTTTAATAATTAACATAGTATAAAAACAATGAGGAAATATATTGCTTGACACGCACACTTGCCAAAAGATACACAAGGAAAGAAAGTATACTGTTAATTCTGCTGTTAGCCTAAACAAACAATAAGTAAACATACGTTAGGACAATTGGCTTGCTTTAAAGCTTAATATTTGTGTCCATGAATACTTCATAAACCAGTTAAAAAAGTTCATAAAGCTGATCACTAAGAACAATACCAACTGTACAAAATGCGCACACATGTTAGGCATGTGAAGCTTTGTTGATCAACATTCATCTAGTGACACCTTTTGAACTTTTTGAGGGACAATCAATAATTGGCCTCTAGAATATTCTTCTATGTTAAAACAGAGATGGGTAGATTTGCCACACATACGTTCCGGCCCTCACAGAGTGAACAATTCGTGAAAATATATAAATAGGAACCGTCAATCTGACCACCCGAGAGGATATGTAGAGTTTATCAATTCAGGAGTCAGAGAAACACTTACGTCGTTCTACACGTTGTACCTATGGTGCCCGAAAAGCATTTCAGTACACTTCCACATTAAGAGCACACTTCGAAGCCTTAAATACTCGATGACCTCGTAAATGGATTCATGATTTCTTTTCTGATAATGGGCATACTAGTTTTCTGATTAGAACTGGGAACATTTATAGCGGAACTTTACCAATATCAAAGTCGAGTCAACGAATTATCACGGACCCAGGCCACATTATGATCTCATGGACTACAAAACTTAATATTCACGAGAAGCGGGGTCTTGGAACACACGATGACTTTGCTGTGGATTTTTCTTTGAGCAACGTTTTTACGCAGAAGAATATTGGATTAATCAATGTTTACAAAACAACTTTTATGTGTATTTTTATATTGAGGAATGAGTGTTTAAATATAAGCCACGATATGTTATAACGGACTATACACATACTGAATTATTTATAAGCGGCGGGGCTATTATTCTAAACACGCAGGTTCCTCTTGTTTTCGTAATTTTAGATTCTTAGCACAAATAATGCTTTTATAGCAACTTTTTCTATTACACTCTTAGTAATTCACTTAGCTGAAGATACGAACATAAGCCAAATAATATAATAATTCAAAAAGAAAGTTAGCTACTTTTAATGGTGACCCTACAAGAATACATGTAACATTGAATAATTGCGAGGATTTAACGTATAACAGTAAGATGAATTGTCGATTCAAAATAAAGCCTCGCGGTTTATATTTATTATTCATGAGAGGCACGAGGATGTTATAGGCATAAATACTGCATATTCTTCTTTGAGTACCATTCGAGTCTGCAGCATAATGTCAAAACAATATTACTAAATATACTTAAAGTCATTTTCGATTGAATAAAATGCCATAAACTACATACACTGTATGTTCACACGCTGGACAACTCATTTTCATCTATTATAGGTGCATGTATATGTACATTTTACAAATACACAGACTGAAGATATTATCCATTCTCGAAGACTTCTTGTTAATATTCATTTCAACATATTACCTAGATTTATGAACAGTTCATATCACCTAATCTCAAGGATAACAGGCCCAACATATACATACTCCAATATATCATAGATTACAGGTTCACATCACATAAACTCGGGGACTACAGGTACACATCACATAAACTCGAGGACAACTGGTACACATCATATAAACATCGGGACTACAGATACACATCACATTAATTTGGGATCTCATGTACACATCACAAACACTCGGGGATCACATAAACTCGGGGATAGGGGTACACATCACAAACTCAGGCACTACAGTTACACATCACAAACTCGGGGACTACGGGTACACATCACAAACACTCGGGGATCACATAAACTCGGGGATAGGGGTACACATCACATAAACTCGGGGACTACAGGTACACATCACATAAACTCGGGGACTACAGGTACACATTACAAAACTCGGGGACTACAGGTACACATCACATAAACTCGTGGATCAAATAAACTCGGGGACAACAGGTACACATCACATAATCTCGGGGACTACAGGTACACATTACAAAAACTCGGGGACTACAGGTACACATCACATAAACTCGTGGATTACATAAACTCGGAGACAACAGGTACACATCACATAACCTCGGGGACTACGGGTACACATCACATAAACCCGGGGACTACCGGTTCACATCACCGAATCCAACGGACTACAGGTACATTTCCCCAATATCACGGAATACATATCCTTACTAACATAGAGCACAGGAATATATCCCCAATCACACGTAGCGCAGCTTCTTAAAGCCACCTCACGCACTACAGCTACATGTGCCCAATCACAATGACTTCGGGTAAATACCCATAATCCCAGGCACTACAGGCTGATATATCTCAATTACACAGACAATAGCTACATATCCCCAGTAACACGAGTACAATTTTATATAACCTTTCTCACGCACTGTCGCTACATATCCACAATCTCACTGAGAACAAGTAAATATCAATTATTCCACGGATTACGGGTATATATCTTCCAATCGCACAGACTACATTTACATTTTGCTCAGTCTCGCGGTCTACATGTTGATATCCCCAATCTCACAGAATACATTTACATTTTACTCAGTCTCGCGGTCTACATGTTGATATCCCCAATCTCACAGACTACATTTACATTTTACTCAGTCTCGCGGTCTACATGTTGATATCCCCAATCTCACAGACTACATTTACATTTTACTCAGTCTCGCGGTCTACATGTTGATATCCCCAATCTCACAGAATACATTTACATTTTACTCAGTCTCGCGGTCTACATGTTGATATCCCCAATCTCACAGACTACATTTACATTTTACTCAGTCTCGCGGTCTAAATGTTGATATCCCCAATCTGACAGACTTCGGGTACATATGACCCAATCTCACGGACTAGAGACCCTGATGATCCAATCTCAAGGCCTGCCGCGACATATGACATAATATAAGGAACTACAGGTACCTTTTCCTAAACTCACGGACTACAAGTACATAAACCCAATATCACGGACCCCCAAGTACACTGACTTTGGGTAAATACCCACAATCCCAGGCACTACAGGTAGCTATCCTTCAATATTTCTGAAAACAGGTACATATCACCTAATCATAAGTACTGCAGATGTTATTCCCAGTCTTACGCATAACACGCGCAGACCAACTAACCTGACATACTACAGGTACACAACGCTTAATCTTACCTACTACATGTACCTATAACCTATCACGGGCTATTGGTACACACTATCCAATCTAATAGACAGCAGACACGCATGATCCAATCTCAAGACTACAGATACTTATTGTTATTTATTTTGGACAATACGTTCACATGCCCATCCCAGATAACTACAGGTACATATGATCCAATCTGACAGACTACAGGTGCTTATGATCTAATCTCTCAAGAGTGCAAGTACATATGATCTAATCGGACACAAAACAGATGTATATATCCCAAAATATAAAAGACTCCACTTGCACATGGTCCTATTTTACATATTATAGGTACAAATGATCCAATTTCTCAGACTTTATGTATTTATCATCTTATTAGACTGCATTTACATATAATCCATTTTCACAGACTATATGTACATATAATTCGAATTCACGGACGGTATGTACATATTATCCAAGCTTAACAGACTACGGGTACATATAACCCAATTTCACAGTCGAAAGATACACATTTCTCTTTTCTAGGTACTACAGATTCAATACTACATATATTGCAGTCTGCAGAGAACAATGGACAAATCTAACGAACGGACTGATGTCCAGTTTTCCTCATCTGAGGAACACAAGGTACAACCCTAATCTAACTTAACTTTTTTAAACGTAAACACATTTACATTATTCGAAGTAACAAGGAATGATATGGTTATCGTTATAAAGGTTTTTTTTTTACATTTCATATGAATGAGAACGCTGACCTGCCGCCGGAGATTACTTAACCAAAACCTCGTAAGGATTGCACATTATTTTACCTTACTAACAATTATTGATAAAGATTTTAAGCTAAGCAGACAAAAAACACCTGGTCAATTTATCAAAACAGATAAATATTCATCATAATACTTCATTGACAACTTCGGTCCACATAAGTTGACCTTTTAAATGTATTGCCAAATGTTACCTTGAATTGTTTTATATCTTTCAATAGAAGTACATTTACCACTACAACATCACAACCTTAAATGCTACGTTAGGTACAGTCAAGCTAACTTTTCAAATCTACAAAACATCTTTTCACGCAAGTTGTATTTTCTTCTTACGATCTGAATCGATGGAAAAAATAACAGATTTTCGAAGTAAAGTAAAACAGCCAATATTTATTTTACTTTAAGGTCACTGTTCATTTATGTCGTTTTATTCTAAAATAATAATATAGTTCGCATAACGGGTTGTTAATCAGATTGCTATTCTCCGTTTAAACAAATATCGATTGTCTTTTCGACAAACGAATTTGAAAAAAACACATAAAAAGGAAAAACAGTCTAATAGAGATGTCATTTAAATTTAAATTATAACGAGATTGTTCAAAATAAAGTATTTTTGCGTGATTGTGACGTAAAAGTCTAGAACTCAAACTCTTGTTACAGATGACATTTTAATGTGTTGGTATCATTGGCTAAAACAGATTGTGTAAATAAAAATACTTGTTTGGATATTCGTTTGCTTATCAATTTTTTTATAAGACAAATGTGTTTTGATGAGTCATAATTGATATGTCGGCTTGTGGTATGATATGAACATTTCTAACATTTAATTTTGATTTTACAAAGTATTCATGTTAAATCTCGATTCCTTTTTATAGTACGTCTTTATAATCCGCTAAGAACGTCGTCGGCGTATAGACGTATATAAAGATATGTCATGCTTTATTCACTAATAACCTGTCAGTTTTAGAGGTTCCTCTAAGTCGTTAGATAAATGGAAAATAGAAACGATCGAAGATACTCTCCTTGAGCTTCCCCATATGCACTGGTACAACGATAACATAGCCAGCCTTTTACATCAGCCCTAGCTTTAAAAGACTTGTACATTGATTTAATGACATGAAAATTTTCCCTCTGATCCCAAACTTGATGAGCTTAGACCAAAGAACTTATCTGACTATAAATCGCAAGCTTTACTGAAATCCACCATTGCAAGTAAAGCCTTTTATTTTCATTTAAAAAGAGATTTACGATAGAGATTAATACAAAAAATATAGTCTTCCCTGCTTATAACTTTACGAAAACCAGTCTGTGTCTCTAAATGCACACTTACATTTTAAAAAACACAATATATTTAACATGTTACTAAGTATTCTTGTAAACAACATACACACATTACTTAAAATGTCTCTGCAATTTCAACAGTATAAACATCTCCTTTTTGTGTAATGATGTCATGTAACTATCCATCCACTTCTGCCTTTGCATGCTCTCGCTATCCGTAGCTCAAAGAATCGCTTACAGATTTAACAAAGACATGCTTATAGCAAAACTTATCTGCTACATACAATGGTCGCTATATATACTCGCCTTTTAATGTTTATCTTTTCCAGAAAATGACTAGAGGCTGGAAACATTGCTTATTGTCATTAAATAGATCATTTCCACAGGTTTCACAAAACAATACATGATTCTTAGTGTTAAGACCCGTGTTGTCTGTCTGATGGATTGCCAAGCGCTTGATAACTGCTACCACTACGACTGAAATTGGTCTTCTTACTGTGTTCTGTTCTCCCAGAAGCATAACCATTCGGGAGCGAGGCCGTTTTGTGCTTTGTTAGTCGTAGTTGTACTGACTGTCTTCGTTCTCCGTTGACAATTAAGTCTTGTGTCTCTGCCATCCGTTCAGGTGTTCCAAGCTATTTCTTCCTTTTGCTTTTGATTGATTTTGCTTTTGCTGGTTTCTCGTACATTAAGTTGCTATTGGTTGCTTGGCTTCACCGGGCAGAAAACCGGTCTATCGTTGTAGGTGTCACCTTTCGTGTTTGAGAACACACGTTTCGTGACGTAAACTTGCAGCCCGGTCTACTGTTCTGTGCTCTTGTCTCTGTAAAATACTGTAACCTGTTCGTATTAACATTCGGGACCCAAGCAGGAAACATATCCTTGACTCTTTCCGTATATAAATAAACGGGCTGGGAAAGCTGTTTACGTGCGTGTTTGATTTTTCCGTTTGTTCCGAGCCTCTATGGCAATGTTTTTGTATGCCTACTAACACTATTACTAACAGATCGTGAAATATTTACAAGTTGGATTGTAGGTTTTATTGTTATATTACAAATGGATTTACATATAGACACATGTTAAATAAGAAAATCGCATGCGATATAACATGATTTGTGACTTAAAACATTACAAAGGATAAAACCTGTATTTCTTTTCATTTGCCTGCCTTTCTTATAATAACATTTAAATCCACTTGCCTTAAAATGGCCCAAAGATCAAATTCAGAAAATTCATATTTAGTTTTCTGATAACTTATTTCATAAACAGCGACCGCCATATAACACAAGCGAGTTCTTGGATAACCCGCATTTCATGAATAATTGTGTACCCATAATCCGTGATATCGTTAAGGGAACCAAAACCCATGAGAATTAGTAATCATTGACTATAATTTGTACCAAACTAGATCCGATACTAGCGACTTTTGGATAAGCGGTTAAGATGTAATCTCAGCTATAATTGAAAGTGGTATATAATTGAGTGGTTCGTCAGTGCATTGGACATTTCTAGTTAAATTTGGTAACATTCTATGAAAATATATCTAGATGTATGGTAATCAATCACCAGATTATTACAAAAGGATAGCATATCTGTCTGTCTAGTGTGTCCGTCTGTCTGTCAAGCTGCCTGCCTGCTTGTAGCCTGTCTGTAGGTCTTTGGCCTGTCTGTCTGCCGGTCTGGGACTTTAAATTTACACGTGTATGCATCTGACTTAACTATATTTACGCACAGCTGAACACTGAAAATCAACTTGTAAAAAAGAAGATAATAAGAATTAAGAAAACATTTGGAAACTACTACAATCATTGAAATACCTATAACTCGGCTAATTAGAGGGATGACCCCGGGTCACGCCTTGTTACACCGGTATCAGCTATGTTAGTGTCGACATATATTTTAGCAGAGGTTGGTCTACCCCTATTGTCTACTTCTAACATCAAATGATCATTGATCATACATGTCATGATTTTGTGTCTACGACCGAAGTCTTTAATGGAATATTTATTGTTATCTTTGCATTTTATCTTTAACGGTTATCAAAATTGTAAGGTTGTTGTGTCCGATTAACATGGTTTTTTATATTTTAAATCTAAATAACAAACTCCCGTTTCTCATAACATTTCAGAAGAATTGTAGAATTGAATT
Source organism: Sinonovacula constricta (assembly GCA_007844125.1). NCBI lineage: Eukaryota > Metazoa > Mollusca > Bivalvia > Cardiida > Solecurtidae > Sinonovacula > Sinonovacula constricta. The sequence goes on from CM017560.1 coordinate 21,182,388, forward strand.
TCTTTATGTGTATGTAAATCCCATATGTTCGTAGAATGAATGAAATATATAGCGTCGGTATTTCTCGGTTCTCAACATTCTTAAATCAATATCTCACACATACCCAGCACCCGACCAATTAAAACGTTGTAAATTCAAATAGTATATGATATATAGCTTTAAATGTTCGCTTTTATTGAATTTTCTTAACAGCATGAGGGGAAATTCAGCCAAAAATGCGATATCAGCGTCAGAACTGATTACCCGGATGATCATCTAAGGTGATCTTTTAATTAGAGTGGCTGATAGGAAATATGTGTGTTAATTAAGTGGGGCGTTATGCTTTAATTAATTATCACTTTCATATAAGGTACCCCCACCCCGCGCCAATAAAAACGAAATTAAATCAAAACAACAACAAATAAAAACTAAAAAAAACCCACACAAACCCCACAAAACAACAACAACAACAAAAACAACAACAAATACACAAAAACAGCATTTCGAGGGTTCTTTTCAGTTAGAAATCATTTTTTGTTTAAACAAAATAAAACAAGTTGGTCCACTATATAGAATACCACTTTAATGCATGACACAGGATGCTTCGGTGCATCTTGTCGACTTAGTTTGTCTCACTAGTACTTTTATATGGTATTTATATTAATGGGAGACTGTAATTGAACCTAATTACCATCACAGTAAAATATTCCCAGCAGGCCATCGTTAACATTGCCGGTGCATGTGGTAATACATATTACTAATATCATATTACTCGAGTTTAAAGATTAACAAAGCGCTGGATTATTGTAACATTTTTAACGCGATTACGACTGAATTAAAAAAAAAACAACAACACAACTTTGCATACAATTTTTCCATATGTCTTAAATTTGTTAAATGACAGGTGTATGTCGCTGTTAAAGTCACAATATAAGATAACAGGAAAATCAAACACCAACAGCAAACAACGCAGAGCAACACATTCATATTATCTCTTGGTATTTTACCGTTTTTATAGGAATCAGATTTTTGTAATTGCTTTTTGATATATGTCAGACGAAGGAGATCAATGATAGGCAGACTATAACCGCACCGTCAGTAATTTTGTCAGTTTAATTTAACATCTTACGTCACAGTTTTATTTACAAGCTTCCCTGTACAATTATTTCTTGTTGATATTTGAGGTTAACGTTTATTTTCCAAACAAATCAATGCCAGACGAATTAATCTTGGATTTTTTATCTCTCTACTTAATGTGTCAGTTTTACGGTTTATCCGACGTCATTGCTGTCATTTTCTTGTAGTCTCAGTTTTACGACTGACTCTCACTGATAATATCATATTAATAATTCACACTTGTCTACATAAAAAAAACTTGATACAGAGCATGTCAGTTGCCGAAAACAATGTATCAGAAGGAACTAAGCATGTCCATTTGGAACACGGAAAAATGGCAAATGCCAAGGCACAATGGCGGCCAGCCCGTCAGACACAGATTTATCGTATGTTGACACAATACAACAATGTCGCCTGTGCAGTGTGTCGGTCGTAAGAAATCTCCCGGTGCATGAACATTTAATCTATGTTGTTATCTTATTCATCCTTATAGGATTGTTATGTGTATTTAACTTTGATTGACTTTGGTTCCTTATTTCTATCTACACATTAACAGTTATGTTACAACCATTTACACTTCTACTCTGGTCATTTAATTTACTATAAAAACTTTTGTGCAGTTCTTCTCATGGAAATGATACTTCCCTCTCTTCTAGATTCCATGCGGACATTTTCCCATTACGTCACTAACGACGTCATAACTTCTTTAAGAAAACGTCAGCGCTTGAACATTTTTTCATTCAAATAGATCGGTTTTTCTTTCCATTGCTTGCATTGAGAAACCGCTCAGGAAATGCGAGGTCAGAGCTCTGTAAAACAGGTTTAAGCAGCCAAGTTGGTTCCTTTTGCTGACTGACCGTAACTGTTGGGTTTGCTCTTTTTGTTTAATGATTCATCACATATTTGTTATTACTTTTACATTTGACTTGAATGCAAATATCTTTGTACTGTGCCTTTTCAAATTTGGCTCCTAGGACTTTGTCATATTTCATAATTTTATTTGCACAGATATATCGTTCGTATTAAATCAAAACAATAAATGAGAGTAGAATAGCAAAAAGAGACACGGACAGGTAGAGGAAACGACAGAGACAGAGACAGGGAAAGTCAGAATGAGACAGTGACAGAAAGAAAGAGAAAAAGAGATGCTCTATTTCAGCAATAGGAATATATGACAAAGTCCTATGAGCATTGCAACATATATCAAAATTTCGAGATCGATGCACAACAACTCAAAATGCATGTAATAGGAGATACTGCAGTCATTATTTTAAATGTATGCCTTCTTTCCTTCTGACTGTTGTATAAGGCACACAATGACAAAAATGCAGTTTATACGATGCAAACTGAGACAGTTATACGTGTGTTTAGGTCTTCGATAACAATCCTTAAATGCTAGTTTAAAAACGAGCACTAGATAACTTGATATTATGTTAAATCATTCTATAAGCTTAAATAATTATTTTATATGTTTTGACACAAATATGAAAAATAAAATTCGTTCACTTGGAATATATTTTTCTAAATTCAAAATAAAGTTTTAGAATTTCTCCTGTCAAATACAGTGGTAATTGAGAAACAAAATAGAAACTAGAATAAAACAACAACAACAACAAAACCGCTTGTGTAAGATTATTTTTAAACTCAAGCGTATAATGTAATGAATACATTAAATTGATATTTTAAGATGTTTATACTAAATTCCAATCGCAGATTTCCGGAAGCAAGCCTTTTCAAGGCGTAGACTGTTGGGCTGTCTCTATTTTATCTAATGTTGCGTCACAAGTTCTAGCTCTAATATTTGACTGGCATGTGAAAACCGTTGTATACCTTTCCTTATTTAAATATACATGTACACTGTATGTTGAAAGACTCCTTGGGCCCTGTCGTATTTTTTTATCGAAGACAATACACCAAAAAACTTCTCACAGGCTTTAGTTAACACGAACACACGCCTGATGCGTTCTATTCAGTCATTTCAATGTGTATGTAATAAATCACACTGAAAAACAACAACAGGTCTTCTAAATATTAAAAAAGATAATCGTGTTTGAAGCCTCCGTTCACAGTATTAGACCGATCGGAGAACAGGCTAAAAAGTAATTTCTGAACAAGTGTTTTACATTTGTCCCCCTAAGTGTGAAAGTACAGTGTCATTAACATAATTTCCTGCACCTTCGCACAACTATCAGATGATTGCAATGTCCCGTTTTTCTTGAGCTGGGAAACATTTATAAACACAGATTATCGATTTCACATCTCCGGTAATTGGGGACTTGTTCAATATGCTACTCGAACTTCTCGGTCTAGAAATAAGCCATCGGGCTGTACCTTTGTAATTTTTTTGGTAAAAAAGTTATTTAACTTAAAGATTTATGTATCTACAATAAACAATGTCATACATTTTATGCCATCCTTTTTACAATGGAATATATATCTTTGTTGTGTAATACTATGATCTTAGGATAAGACTATCGAAATTATTATTCGAATAACATATTTTAGAAAAATGAAAAGCTTGTATACTTTTAAAATATCCCAAATTAATTGTGCTATTGATTTTGTTTTATAGCCTTTTGTGATAGCCATTCAGAGATTAAAAAAAAACATCCTTCGTTTTCTTGTTTATGATGACAAAGACAGTATGTCTTTTTCTATTTGAACTGCATTCTATGTCCTTCTGTACTGTTTTAGAAATGTAATACATATTGAGCATTTATAAAATTACAAATGATTAAAACAGCATTTTCCGCCAACAAACCAACAAACATATAACTGTCAGTTGTCACTTCGGGGAAATCTTTAAAACAAAATATGCTTTTTATTATGCAAATCTATTTTTCACCAGAGCACTATATTAATGGGACATAAAGCAAATGTAAAAACAAATAACTTCAAGGTTATCGCTAGGTATTCCATCTTATATTAAAATTGCTGTAAAGGAGGAGATTCTTTGATCACGTATTGATAATTAAAATAATTATTCACATTTTTTTTTTTTATTTCTTGATACTGATCGTCCCGAAAATTTTCAACAGCTATTTACGTTAACATTAATTGTTAGTCCATGCATACATGAATGTATCTACAGCGTTGATAACATAAAAAACTACGCCGCCAATGACAAAATCCTCTGGCCTTGATCTGTTTTGTATTAAAGTAAAAGTTTAATGCATCAACTTTTTCAAATAAAATTATTTCTTTATCATTTTCGAAATCATTTTTCATACAATGTACTGACATTTTATTTCGACAGGTAATAAGAGGTCCCATGAGAACCAGCGACCTTGGACGAAGATGTTTTGTTAACTTTTATACTTCTGGAGTATCGCCTTACATTAAGTTATCCCTCTTTTGTCCGTAGAGATACAAGCGAAGCATCTAATTTTACGGCTCTCTAAATTGATTATATTACTATCGTTTATCCGTTGTTTTTTTAAATGGCCAGGCTGATTTATCTCTATTGTATATAAATTGAGATTTTAACTGTATCAAAATCGATGACAAAATGGACGATTTTAATATTAATATCCTGTTTTATCCATACCTTGTTGGTGGCTTATCCCAGGCTAGAGCCAATTGGATTTGTATTTACCGTCTTAGTAGGTTTACTCGAGCACTTATGTGTAAGACTTCAATGCCAGAAATAAATTTATTAATTGTAACTTCCTATAGCAAGGTTGAATTAAAGACTTAAAGGATTGAGCCAGGAGTATTCCAGAGCATAAATCATCACCCATTTAACGATCATTTTAAAACATGCTTTGAACAGTAAATCACTGTTGCAGTTTTGTCTAATCATTTTATCAGTTCGTGCCTTTTATGGGTGAGTAGAAGAGTATATGCCTTTCTCTTTTATATTCTCAACATTTTATCGACTTTGATGGTTTTCTGTTTTCTACTTAAACTTACATCACAATATACAACATAACAAGTGTTATTGAAAAAATGTGATAAATTAGATTTTCTATAAAGAAATTACCAGGACTGTATGAAACAACAATCGTATGCATACTTAATATTCGGCCACTGATAAAAGCTATATGGAGTTCGTGATAACATCTAAAATTTATGCAAACTAATCTTAATCGTGCAATTATGTCTGTTTCGATTATTTTTTTCCAATCCGTAGACAATTGGCAATATGACACACAAACGATTACCATATAGATAGAAATAAAGATAAAAATAACTTATGTAAATTCAGATTGATTCGTGAACAGGCGAATATGGCGCCTTATTCACATGAAATGCAAATCCAAAATTAAAACAAAAAGATTTTATTTGATATTATTTGCTAAAGTTAGGTAAAAGGACAACAAAAACATATTTAGAACACGTCTTATTATTTTTTGTTTCTTTTAGTTTTAGTTTCTCGAGAAGTTAAATGAAACAAATAGATTTTCAACTAATAATATATTTTAGCATGCAAAATTTATAAATAATACATATTATTTCTTACCAATGAATTTAATTATAATGCCTTGCATCATAGATAAATTACGGCCTGTTTGAGTCTCTTAGGTCAAGCAATAGTTGGTTGAACTGAGCGTACACCATTGGCTAGAGCCTGTTGAGATTGTGCTTTACAGATTTGTTAAAACAAAATGTAAAAACACATATTTAATTATATTGTGGAACTTCGTGCAGTTCTAAACTACACAATTTCCTCTATCCATGGTTTTTATTTTCTTTTCCATCTAGTTGAATACGACTGGATCCTAGTTGTTTTGCGGTTTTCCTGAACAATAAAGGGTCAAATCAAATATTTTTTGCATTAATTTTGATGAAATTTTTTTATCCATATATAATTTAACATAGTCTTGTAATCGATTTTGTTGTCTGTGCTTTTTTATTTATCAAAACATGAACAAGTTAAAACGTTTAGCTCAGAAATATCTACAAAAGTAACTATTGCTTTTCTTAACATTTTTTATCTTAATGTGTGTCACAATGCCTCTTATACAATCTAATACTATACACCTCCCCAATTTAGTTAAATTGAGTAGCAGGTGTAAACATATAATGCTATTGATAGCATTTTGAGTACTTGAATTTTCATACTTTCAGCATCAGGTAATTTGGGCCAGACAGATTCATGATTGATGGTTTCGACCATAGACATGAAATAAAATAACCCTCAATTTTTCTTATTAAATTTCATTACTAAATGTCATTTACGTGATCATTTATTAGAGAACGTGGACTATTAATCAAAGAAGGCGGCATCTTAAATGTAATTTATCAAATGTATGGACATGAGCATAGATTTAATGACATATAAAGACACTGTGACTGGGACTGTCTTTAACAGAGCTCTAACCTCGCACTTCCTGACAGGTTTCTTAAATTCAAGCAATGAAAAGAAAACCGATCTCTTTGAATAAAAATGTTCAAGCGCTGACGTTTTTTTGATAAGTTAGTTAAGTAATTGAAAAATAATGTCCACATTATACCTAGAAGAGAGGGATTTTTTTTTGAAGAACTTAACAAAAAGGCTGATAGTAAATAAAAGTTTTTAATCAAGGAAAACATGACCAGAGAAGAAGTGTAAATGGTTGTATAATTCTGTTTAAATGTAGATGGAAAAGACGAGTCAAAGTTCAATGTCCATCAAAGGAAACTACACGCAACAATCTATATAGGATTAATTAAACGACAACATAGATTACCTGAACAGTTGGATTTCTGAATACGTATCGCTTTTTTAAAGAACACATCAGACATGTTATCTACACAGCGACAACAATGATAAATCCCATAACATTCTATTCTTATAATTAATTCCTTATTGGAACTAAGCAAACAACATTAAACTATTTACAGTTTTATACATGAGGTAATGTGCTTTGTACAAAAAATATCAATAACAGACACCTTTATTATTATCTTCATAGTAAATTTGTCATTATTTCACCCAACGTCATTGCTGTTTATAGGAAGATCAGCGTCACTTCCTTATTTAAAATAATTTAGCGTATTTTTTTATAGATACCTATAAAAATCCAATCGCAACACTTTTATAAAGAAAACAATATGCACAAATGTATCTTGCAATAAATTCATTCTATGTCAATAATGCCTTACAATTTTTAGGGAGGGCATGAAATTCAAAATACACTAACATATTATGTGTTCCAATGTAGCGTTAAACCCTTATATGACCATAAACTGCACTCGTTAATTTGCTTTTATCTGACAGTTTCACATAACGGTCATTGACTTTATCGTAAAGGCTGTATCATGAAATGGACGGCTTTCGCTTATATAAAATATGTTGGCATTGTAATTAAGTCCGTTTTATGAAGTGATTTGCTAAAGCGACAATAGAAATTTAATAAATGACAAAATCATTCATTTACTCAGTTCATAAGAATTCTTCATTTAATGTCCAACGTAAAATCCCAAATGTATTACCGTTCCGTTTTTGATTGTATATCATCATCGGTGTGGTTTTGTCATATTATTTGCAACTAAGCGACTAGCTTAAACTACAATATAACGCCAAATATAATGAAGAAATAAATTTGCTTTGCACCAACACTATAAAATGTGTAAACAGACAGCCGGCAATTCACAGAGTGCTAATTAGTGCAAAAACACAAAGGTTTAGCATTTCTGACATTTTCTCCGGCAGTGATAATATTTCAAAGGTATGCCTATATACGATGTAGAATGTCAGTTTTTTTCCACAGTTTGCTATATTGCAGCCACTTGGCGGAATAAGAAGTACTTTAATGTTTAAACCAACACACTGCCTCGTAGTTGTCACACAAAAAGGAATGAATTACGTTGTAATCTCTCGCAACAGAGGATGGTTTATAAATGTGGATTCATACAAGATCTGTATAAAGCCGGATAGATCTCCAACAAAAGGGATTTATGAGTCCCTACGGAGTATTGTGCCAGCTGATCTGGATCTACACTGTTTAACCATGTGATAAAGTTATGGAGTAAAGGGTTAAAATAGAATGTAATCACCATTACACAAAAATGGGCAACTTGTGCATCACCTTAAAGATGGAAAAATAGTTACTTTTTGATAATTGATCACTAATCCCTCACAACATTGACATACATGGCTTTTATTTTTTATTTGGTGTTAGCTATAATGTGTCAAACACAAGAATAAAATGATAATAATCTTCCCATTTTCCTATTAGATTTCTATTTCAATAGACACTTAAGTATTGTATTCAGAAAACAAGAGACATATAAACAACATGCCTATAGTATTATCTGTGCCTGGCAGAAAATTCAATGATTCATTTACTTCATACTAAGTTCAAACAGCTCCCCGAGCCCATCTGATCACAAGGTGCTGAATACTGACCACATTTAGGGACAATATTTAAACTCTGGTCTAACAGAACTCTATTAAAACACTTCACACCATGTAAAAATGATTTCAAGATTTATCTACTCTTTCTAATGAACGGTCAAAAACTGTAACTGAAACAAAAGCTTTCACTGCACAGCATACTAGTATTCGATTATTCAAAGAACTTGGCGTTGAAGAGGAGCATGTCTACGAGGGTGTATTGTAAGCAGACACAAATTTTAAGTAAAACGGGATAATTAGGTAAAAATTAATGCCAGAGAAATTAAGACTTTGTAACATCACTCCAGTATCTTAATTAATAGTTCTCCTTATTCTTTGAATAATCGAGCCGAAAACAAGTGAAGGACAAAATCCCCTTGTAAACCTGTAAAGAACTAAAACAGTTCAGGCATGAAAATGCTTAGTCACAAAATCAGCTGAAAATGCCCAATCACCCCCACCCCCCCTCCCCGACCCTTAAGAAAGTAAAGAGAAAACATGTTTCCAAAGTATTTCACATCGAATCCATAGCATTTATTGCAGAACATTTTTGAAAATATCAGATTAATTCAGCTGATCATCTGAACTGTTTAACTTAAAAAACAAGTGTAGGATTAAATGCCTAGGTAGAGACCTTCCAGTTTTCAAACTACTCTGCCAAAACAAGCAGCATCATTAAAACATGCTGCATGCCTCCAAGTAGAATGCAAATCAAGGTTTTTAAAAGGTTATTTATGTTAAAATAAATGCTTTTTCGGACAATGCCTAGCATAAGTAACAATTAAATCACTACTGAAAAACCAACTTTATTCAATTCTACTTTCATGTGTTAAATTACTAGTATGTACCAGCAATTTTCTTAAGTAAATGCTAGAAATATCTTTATGATTATGAACAGATACCAGACATGATTGTAGAGGCTTTTGGTGTGTTTGAAGACGAGGTGTCCCTCTCCTGGGCCAAAAGTTTTAATCATTTGCCATGTACATTACTTTATAATGATTAGTTTTACTGCCTTAAAAGTTTATGGATTTGGTGTGAAAACATGATTTAATTTATAAGATTTTAAAAATTACAAAATCACAATGTCTACCAGTTTACTTGGCCTGACAAGGCAAATTTATAGGAGGACAATATTTTGAATCTGATTTGGTCCTAAACAAGAGGGCCAAATGGCCCTATCGCTCACCAGATTCTTGGATTCATGAAATGAAAGGTTGAAAAAATTTCAAGAAAATAGCAAATACACAGCTGACTTTGCAACAATTTAAAGAACGGGCCTTATAGCATCACACAAAGATATGTTTCAACATTTCATGAGATGACGATTCTACACCATTTGCTGGGGGTATTATAGCATTTTATACTGTCACACTTGTGTTTAATTCCAAGAAGCGTTTAGTCTTCAACCAATTACATTAATGCAAATAATCTGTTTTCTTTCGTGGTAGTAGTTTGGTTGAAATTAAAAGAATATACCTTTTCCTACAAAAATGTTTAACCCTTTCCTCCATATATATACGTTTATTGCGTGGACAAACAGTGTAGATTCAGATCAGCCAGCATACCCCTACCGTCCAAACAAAATCTACAGTGTTTGCTTATTTATTTGTTCAGTTACTTCTGACTAAAATGCGACCAGTGCAGATCCTAAACAAACTCTTAAATTGTGGGCACAATCACCTTGATTAGTAATGTTTTTCCACGCCTGTTTTCTTTTTTAAGAACTTATGTCATAAGCTAATGCAATTTGGACTGCCAGTTCTGTTTTATGCATGGCCTCAAAGTGTCTAGGAAGCTTTCCAGGATACACTTTCCCACAGTAAACACACTCATGTTTTTTGTACCACTTTCTTGTTCTATCTTTGTTTTTTTTACTTACAGCAACATACATTACTTTGTTACTTAAATTGTTAGTTACCTGCACTGTGTCAGTTTGGTTTTCCACAAGGTTACTATGAACAGGGTCTATTTCTGGAAAGCTATTATCACCTCCCTGATACTGAACTATTTCAGACAAATTACTGTCACTGTCCTGCTCCTGAACTATTTCGGACACATTATCAACATCTGTATCAACATCTCCAATATCTTCATCGTCGGACATACTGTCTGGAATATAGTCACTATCTTGATCATTTTCATCTGTCATGTCTTCATGAGATATAACGTCTTCCTGGTCATCACAGGTCTGATAACTGCAAGTAAAGAAATAATGCAACTTTTATTAAAACTAAATGCTGTCAGAATAGGAATCTTCTAGTACATGGTGGGGTATGATCCCTCTACTTTAATAATAAATAACTTCATCTCCTAATATTTTGGTCCTCACTTTGTTAACACAAACTCATTCCCTTTATCTGAAATCTTAAGTAAATATGAGGACTCAGGCATAATTTTTAATTATTCGCATTAGGACTAACAATTTTTCAGTCCTCACTTTGTTAACAAAAACTCATTTCATTTATCTGACATCTTATGTAAATATGAGGACTCGGAATTAGGGCTAATTTTCAATCATTTGGATTAGGACGACAACAATTATACCATTAGGAGGAACCAAAACTATAATCATTTCTGGTTGTTGGAAAATATCATAAAACTGGTCATGTGAATTTTTTAGCTCTTGAAGCGATTTTGTTTTGTTTTGTTAAACTCCACCAAAATTGAGATGTAACAAGACTTGATTCAAAGTAATTATTTACAACACACGTTAAGGGAAACCTTAATCAAAATAAGTAAACAGACAGTGTAATACTTTATTATTTTATATGAAGCTTAAAGTCACAACCTTATCATATCAAAAATCATTTTGAAAAGCAAGTAGTTTGATTGGAGTTAATGGAAGATGCCTTATTGTAGAATATAAATGTGAAATATAAAATATAATGGGCAATTAGAAAAAAGCCTTTATTAACCTAGGTATTACAATCAAATATAACATGGGAATGCTGAGCACATGTTCGAACCCACAATCTCCTAATTGGAAGGCCAGCATTTTACTGAGCTATTAAAGCACAATTAAAAACATAGGAAAGGTGTGTGTTCTAAGTGTTTTAGTTCACTTCTAACAGTTATATTGCTATATATCTGGTTCATTTAGATCTCGGGTCTGTTCATATTTGTATTAATATATTAACTAGTGTGGCTTTTATGTGCTACAAATCCTTAAAAAATTTGTTTTGGTTGTATTACCTCAAATCGCAATTCATGTACTCATCTATGTCCTGGCATTCAAATAAACTGAGAGAATCAAGGAGCCACTGTCTGTCCAAAGTGTTATTATCTCCTGGAAAGAAAATTGGTAATTACATTTTAGCAAGATGGAAATGATGGCCTATGAAAAAAGAGAGAACAAGAGCTGTCAGAGACAGCACATTTGACTGTTCGCAGTGCTTTATATTGAAGTCAATGTAATATATCAATCTTCTATTTGAAAAAAGGTTATAATTCTAACAAACAAATTGCATGAGTTGCTTTCTCTTGTTTAAATACTGGGTTATAGGAGTCATGGTCAAATCTAGTAAGGTAGACTGAAAGTCTTGTAAGAATAGATATTGTGTCCTAAATATGAAAGAAACCTACATGTATTCAATAATAACAAAGTTATGCCCAATGTTAATGTTTCTGACAAATGGACAGATGGAAGGACAGGTCAAAACAACATGCCATCTTTTATCCAGGGCTAAAGAGAGAAACAAACCTTTTTCATCCAAGGAGACTGTTAGTGTGTCTTCTGCACCAAGCTGTCCTCCCAAAGAAAGTAAAATTTCTTCAGCTTCCTCTGGAAACATGAATAAAGCCAATTAACAGAATATGACTAATTTTAATCTTTTTTTTGTTCTAAAATAATATTCATTGTATTAAATAATAATCAATGTTTAAGAAATAGCTATCAACAGAATTGATTTATAGCCCCATCTTACCATTTGTCTTGATCACTTAAAAAACAGCATTCCATGTACCACTGACCTCTGTGGTAATCATTTGTTTTAAATTATTCTGAAATTAATTTGCATGAGTGAAAGTAACAGTCACCGATAATTGACTCCTATATACTGCCTTCTTCCAAACAATTCCCACATGCAACATTAACCTATTGCACTCTGACATTGACCTTGGAATTATGCACCCTCAGAATGAAAGGATAACTTACTCCATGAGACCAATCAACTAACAACAACAGAAGATCATAAGGAATAAGGGCAAAGTTACTGAGATTTTGTGTGTGTGACATACTGATAAATTGAAGTAAAAAATTACCCTTCTTGAAGCATTTAGTTTCTTTTGTAAATCCAAGTTTTATACCTTGAAAAATATCCTTATTAGAAATCCTCGACCGTTTTGGTCCAGAGCTCCTTGGAAAGTCCACATCACCTTGAATTTCATACTCCTCCTGAAAACAGAACAATGTATATTGCAGACAAAACTACTGAAATTACCTTGCTATAATTAAGCAAACAAAGCTAGAATTTATGCCCAAATACTATTTCTGGATTCTCATTTACAACAATGATAGCTTTTTAAATGGACATACTACAGAGATAAATACAGGAAAGTGCAAATAGAGGTGCCTTCACGATTCAGTGAACAACTAGAATGTGTCCTCGGACACTGATGCCCGCACTGCTGCAACAAAATTTGTAATAACAAAGGGCCATAACTCTGGTAGAAATGGTCGCAGGAAAAAATCCTTTCATAACGATCATCTGTGCAAGTTTGAAAGAAATCTGCCTTATAGTTTAGGAGGAGTTGATGCCACAAGATTTGGGAACATATGTACGTACGGATGGATGAGCGCAACTCCCTATGCCTCCCACTTTGTGGGGGCATAAAAATGTTGTGGCTAGCAGTGCAAATGGTGCAGATGCAAGGACAGATGCACAGCTAGACAGATCTGGAAGACTGTCATTCTGTCACTAATTCTCCACTGCTCCAAGCGGGATATAAAATATTAATGTTTGAACATCAGTTAAACAGTGTCAAGTCTTCTAGTATTGTTTTCTAAGAAAGTCACAACTCAAGATTGACAACAGACCACAATGCGAGGACATTTTCAGACCAACAATGTGAGGACATTTTGTAATCTTACATTCAGTGATGTGATGTAATATAACAACTATGTCAACAAGGTACAGACTTTATGAGGACCTGTGAAATCTACACATTCTTTTATTAAAAGTTACCTCTGGTAGGTAGTACCCTGCTTCCAATGACTTTTCAACATATTCACGACCAAGGATCCAACAGTGATGAGCTATTCCCAGAAAGTACTTCATGGTTCGTTGGACAATACGACTACTTGTTTCCTCTGAAAAAATGGAATCTTTCAAACTTTTAAACGAAATGGTGAAATTAATCAATTCTCGAGAATAACAAGAGCACCTCCTTCCAGTACGAATGCTTGTCTGCAAGTGTTTGACATTAAGCAATAAGCAAATTAAAGTACAAAAAGGGCCTTCATTGTGACAAAATGCACATTACAGTTAAGGTTTGTGCCCAACAGACTCTCCAAATGAAGGTAGTTTGCAAACTACAAACTATAAAGGCTATTGCTTTTTTAGTATTCAAGAAATTAACAAATTTTCTAACTACAAAAAGAACCACAATTCTAACAAAATGCAAGAAAGGGCTATGGTTCATGGTCTGTGTACTCTGCCAATGATGACAAACAAATCTTGCAAACTTTCAAAGCAGACGCGCTTAGTTTTTCAGACAATATGCAAATGAAAGTTATGATTCTTGTCCTACTAACTAACCTATTGATGCCCAAAAAAATACTCAAAGTTTTAAAGAATTATCTCTTATACATACTGACTTACTGAGGGCAAACATAGTCCCCTCTGGCCATACACCAGTAGCTTTCAAGGATAAAATTTTCATAATTCAAGTGTTGTAACAAAATCACAACAACCAATTACCTGTTTCCACGATTACATGTGTTGCATCATTGTCAAATACACGACTGTAACATCCCCCACAGTTTTTCGTCAGTTGTACCAGTTGCTTCTGGAACACAGAACATTATCAAGGATTTAAAAATACACAATCTTTTTTTAACAAAATCTATCCCAAAAAACACTATGACAAATGAATAAAAGACAGTTGAAAGAATTCAGTCTACTGATTCACTGAATGTGTAGTGTAACATTTAAATTATTTTTCTAATTTTCCCCCCAAAAATATATAATTTTTCTTAACAGCTGTATGAAATTCCTAACTGAATACCACATTTAAATGTAAAAAGTTCAGAAAAGTAAATATATTCCATAAAACATAGCTTTATTTCAACAGTGTACATAAAACATACCTTTATTTTATCTTTTCCTGAGCAAATGAACTGAAACTTCGGTCTCCTTCCTTGACCTGTAATTTAAAATTAAACACAGTGTGATAACTTCCAATTGTTAATTCTTAGAAGAAAATTAATTTTTTAAGATATAAAGGAATAAATAAAATTTGTACTGTTGCATGAAAACATTTGGTCTGAATTAAAATGTGGCAGACATGTCTGTCAAACTTATGGTCTACTACTTAGCTTGACAAAATATTGCCGACGAGAAAATATGCCGTAAGGAAGGAATGATTGGAGGTCGGCAGAGTGAAATGTGCTGAACGTGGGGACCGGAAGTCAGGGAATTGTTAGTTTTGGTGCCAATGTCTGATTCGGATTTTGAAATTTTAGAAACACTGATGTATTAGTATGAAATGAATTGTACAAAAAATATTTAAAATAATTTAACACGAGCTTGGCATGTCTCCCCCACTTCATGGTAATTTACCTTTGTCTGATCAGGCAAACCTCTGACAATTTTTTTGCAAATGACACATTAATTGTTTGGTGCATGCATAAAATTTATACATCATTATAAATTTCTCATTTTTGAGTACAAGGCCATTTGAAATTTTAAAGATGATTTTAATCTGGGTTCCCACAAAGCTCCAGAAACAAAATTCCAAGTCAATATCATAACATAGATAAATTTCTAGACACTCAATAAAGCATCTCTAGCCTATCCCAATAGTGGTTATCTGAAAACTATAAATGTTGCATGATGCAAATTATTTTTGTGCTTGCTTAGTTCCTTTATCTTTACAGAGTCCTCAGATATCAAAATGTCCTCAGACTGCAAAATTCGTTGGGTGTGTAAATGTACATGGGATGTAGTTCCAGTAACTGAACCTCATCATACTTTTAGATTGTGCACCTTTGTGGGTGAACAACCCAAAGCTTCATAAGTTCAATCATTGCTTTTATTTGCATGGGAAATTTGAACTGTAATAGGTTTCATGTTGCATGCATTTGTTACTAGAGCTCTTTAAGATATTTCACAAAGGTATTGTGAAAAATGCAGCAATGTGATTTTGATAAAATTATGATTCCATTTTTTTCAAAATCACTGGTTGAAATTTGAGCTTTTAAATTTGGGCTACTTACTGATTGGTTGCTTGCCTTGGAAATACATGTTAAAAATCAGAAGTTTGTAACTGCCTCTTTTTACAAATAATTAGAATGGATAATAAATCAAACCTTAAAGATTAGGTTTCAAAATAATCTTTCAGTTTTGAAATAACATTAAATGTAGCAGATATACTCCCTGTGTGAACTGTCCAATTGGAAATAATAGTTTCATTCATTCTTTATTTTAATTGTTGTCTAAACAAAGTCATTATTTGAACCCTCTTTTATTGTTAACTAAAAACAACAGCAACAATCAATAAATACTTAGAAATTATAACCAAATCGATTCCCACCGGACTAGTGTTGGGAATCATAATTGATCATCAAGCGAAATCGGGTGCCACTTCCTATGCGATTTCACCTGAAATAATTGGTTTCTAAACTACACAGTTTTATGTTCACAAATGATTTTTGATTAGTAGCTTACATAATAACTCGATACTATAGTGTACTTGCCGCCATTATCTACAAAGCAATTAGTGTTTCAAGGACAAAATACAAATTTTTCATTTGGTTTCTTTTTACATGTACTAAACTAATTTTTTTCCGGATGCTTGAAACCGGGCTGCCATTTATAGAGTGATTTCCCTTAGTGGCCGAATAAGTGTAAAAGCCGGAATCTGTATCTTTATCTGGAGTGCATTCTCACTCTTCTGTTAATCAATTATGAGAGAATGACATCAATTATCAGCATCAAGAATGTTTAGACGCTGCTAAATTGCTAATTGATATCTTCTGATCATCGACACATCACTATCCCTCATCCTCCACCACCCACTTAATATTTAAACTAGTGGTTCATGGCTGTCTTAGTTAAAAGCCAAAGCCAAAAACTTTCAATTGTATTTAAAACATATAAACACTGATGAGGTGAAATAGGTAGATCTTTTTGATACGCTTAGTCTTAACCTTTAGACTGTACCTTTAAATATGGAAAAGGATTTTGACACCAACAAATGTACAAACAAACAAATAAACTATAAATAAAACAAAAGGGTCATGAAGACTTTGAATCGCTCACCTAGTAGTGTGAGCTAAGTAACTGATGCTAAAATAATACAAAGTAGGTCAGGTCCCATTCATGGTCAATGAAAGTTAGTTTTAAGATTAGTGTGCAAAACTGTCAATAAATATCAAGGCTGTATCTCTAAAAGAAAATGTCCATGGACACACACTTGATGATGGACATTGAGCAGTCACAAAATCTCACCATGTGCCTTTGGCTCAAGTGAGCTAAAATATATAAATCTTCAAAGAAACATGTATCCCTGATTCCACTATCAGAAGAGAAATATTTGAGTTAAATCAACATATATCTATTACTGTTAACTAGGATCTTAAACAGTTAACAGACCTGGGTAATTAAATTTTTAATTCATTGCAATTGAATTTCATTTTCAGTTTACTTGAATGTTTGCATTAAATTATAATTAAAAAAATAGTTCATATTTGGGCTGTAACTTACAATTGCATATCACTTTCCAATTACCGTCGTTCCGAGTTCAATACTTGCTTCTAGAGGCATGGATACTTGTCTTGAATGAATAAATAAATAAATAAAAAATATCCATACTGTTTTCATGTATTTTACTTTGTATTGCAATACAAGCTATTATTCCACTTGGCAGCTATGGCATTTGCCATTTTTCAACTTTGCAGCCATGATGGCAGCCATATTTACACATTATTGTTTCAAAAAAGGTATGAGTACTTATCAGTAGAAAATCAGCGATACATTGTTTAATTAAATTGATGACGCATTTTAAGGCTTAACTCCAACAGCGTATAACTTAACCTTATACATGCCTGTACTTGATTTTTCACCATCTGGTGATTTGTTCTGTCAGTACATGCACACAGAAATTAATATAAATTGCATAAGATGCGAGGCAAATGATTGTAAAATGCAAAGTATTCAAGATATAACACTTTTGAAAAGTTGACTTCAAATGAACATCCATAAATTTGCCTGTAATGTCTACAGTATTCTCACTGCTTTGGGTAATGCAACCATGAACTTGGGATTTGGAATTTTAGCATGTAAATGCTGTAAATTGGGTACAGAAAAGAAGATGTAAATTGGAGGAGTGATATAAATATGTTTGGGAATATTTATCCTTCTTTTTAGGGCTGATTTTTTTTTTTGCCAATCCCCAGTATCCAAATTTCTTTTAAAAACATTTATTTTCCCAAAAATTTAAACTCTACTTCATTGTTCTTCCCCATTATCAGAAAACTGTGTGTATTACCCAATATTCCAAAGCCGTTTACTCTTTCCCAACATTGGAAAATACATGCTGTGAAATATTCTAACTAATACACCGATTTTGATGAAACTTTGCATAAATATCATTACTTAATTTTAAAATTCTGATACCAACGAAATCCAGAAAGTTTCACTTCCCAAAAGGCTTTTTGTTCTTAATTGATAAGACCACCACCTGCAGGTGTCAATGCTTTGCTGCAGTTGTCAGAGCAAAAAATCAGACTTTAATTTAATATCAATTCTCTACACCCACCCACAGAGTGAGGACATTTGGAAAAGCGTGGACTTACACTTTGGTCCTCACATTTACATTTTCAGCAGTTACATTTCCGTGAGTTTTTAAATTATGTACAGTTATATATAATTCAGCATTCCAGATATTGTTTCAACAATGTTGGTAAAATTTAATTTCCCAAATTTTCAAACCATGGGAGTAAACAGATAAACGGTACAAGGAAAAATAGTTAGTACAGTTATAGGACTGATATTTTTTTTCTATTTCCTAAGTGTTTGTTCTCTCATACTTTCATAGTTAAAGAATATTTTAGAGATTTTAAGTGTAAAATAAAAAAAACACACCTCCTTATCTGGAATTCCGAGTTTAAACATTTGATGTATTAAAATCAGAAATTCAACATGGATAGATTTAATTTGGTAATTTCACATTTTGGAAAGTTATTGTGCAGTTTAAGTTAATTAGCATCCATGGGCAAGTAAGAATTTTAATGGGCAAGTTTAGCCTCATTTCAACTTTTCCTGCGAGCAAACTGTTAACAGGGCTGTTATAATTAAAACTTACCCTTCTCCATGCATAGTCTACACCTCCATAGTTATACACAATTTCTTCTCCTGAAGTGATGTCATGCAGAGCAAAAATGCTGGTACATATTCTTTCTTTACTTTTAGCATTCTGACTTGGAGATTTGGTGATAAATGGTCATCATTTCTGAGACGCCTATACGACCCATCATCAGTTGTGGCATCAATCCTATAATGACAAAAGAAAAAATAAGACTGAGAAAATTCCAGAAGAGGTGGTCTAAAAGAGCTAAATACAAAAATGGCAATGACAGCCCTATATAGCTCACTTGACCTTATTGTCAAAGCTTCAAACACAAGAAAGTGTGTGATGCGAAACGCCAGGTGCACAACTGCACATGCTGACAAAAATTTGTTTGAACTTTGGTAATGCTAGGTTCAATGAATACTTTTGGAGCTACGTGCTACACATTATTAAAATGGCAAAGTTTTTACCAAGTCAGAGGTCATAAGTCTTACATGACTGAATGAATCGTGATGCAAAGCCCAGGTGCATAACTACAAAATGTCAACCAAAATTCCTGTCAAGCTTTGTGACTAGGTCTTTATGAGCTAGGTATGACAACACTAAAATGACAATTTTACACAAAAAGGAGCCATAACTCATACATGACTGAATAAATTCGGACGTGAAACCCAAACTACACATGCTGACCAACATTCATGTAAAGTTTTGAGACTATACATCAAATAGTTTTAGAGCTTGGAACGAAACAATATTCTGTGAAGGATGGACTGACGGAAGACCGAAGGACAATGGCAAATTAATTTCTCCCCCTCCCCCCACAAATCTTTAAAGTGTTAGGGATATCATTATTCATAAGATCTGGAAACCATCGACTTTCATGCACTTTTTTAAACCCCACACACTTCAATTTTAAGTCCTCAGATAGCAAAATGTCCTCATACTGCAAATGTTGTTGGTGTGTAAGTCACTGGAAACAATGTAATACGAGAACCAAAAGCTATGCTACTATTTTTCTCTCAAACTTACCAAAAACGTTTTCCTCTTCTGACTTCATATATGTAAGTATCATCCCCTGACGGCTCAGTTTGTACTTTTTTCCTGCGTATATCAAAACAAAACTACCCGTTCTTATATTTTCTGATACATGTGTGCGCATCATGTATGCGCATTGTAAGCAACCAATCAGATTGCTCATAACATCATTTAGTTAGATAAACGCGACCCACATACTGATTGGTTGTTTTTTTACACTTCTCATCACGTGATTTTGTCAATGACTAGTAAATTGTGTATAATGTGTGTGTGGAAGGTTATAAAACCTACCAAAATGAGGACCTCTCAATTTTCATAGATTCAATAGGGGACCTCATGAGGATATGCTATCCAGAAAATCAATCAGAGGACCCGAGTGTAAGACCTCCCTTTGAAAAAAGTCCTCTCTCTGTTGGTGTGTTTTCATACGAGGGTCCTCCGAATGGTACCTATACAAACACACACACTCATACACACACTAACTTAAACTTAACGTTGAATAACTTTTTTTTAAAAAATCGAATTCTTTTATTACTTTGAATATTTTGTTTGAAGACCTTCAGTCGATTAACAGAATTATTGATAAAATGATTTGCATAATATAATGACACAGACACAACGTTATATTGGTAAAATTCACTTCAAAACACCTAAAAAAAGAACGTTTTTTTTTTTTTTTTTTTTTTTTTTTTTAAAGTTGTAATTAGGCCAATCCGGGTACAAAATAAAGAATAACTACATATTATTAAACAGAGATCATACAACATCGTTTTGATATGCATCACAACCAACTTTTCTCCAAAAGCAAAAATTGTCCAAGCAAACCTCTTTAATAAATCGCTTAGTGATGTCGTTTGATATTGTAGTTTGGTATCGTTTTCCACATCGTCCTTTTTTCACTGATGATTCGTTGTCATTCGATTCTATCACTTACAAAAAGACTATCATTACTGCGTAGACAACACTACAATGCATACTCTGTGTTTATACAATTTTCGAAGTCCCGTTTTAGGTTAAGTAAAAAGTTAAGTTTAAAAGTGATGCTCACTTGCATCGAGAGAATGACGACAAAGCAATTAAATTCATACATTAGTAGAACGTAATCGAACAACAGGATTTTGTGTATTTTAAGTGACTCAGTTTGAAGTTAGGAGTTAAAAGAAATTAAGGATTGTTTATAATTTGTTGAACCTCTTGAGATGTGGTATAAAAACGCGCTTGCTCATAATCGCTATCACTCAGTTTAAATGCAACTATTATAAGTAAAGAAAGTCTCAATATTTATGTCGTGCGTATCCACAATTCCCATAGTTATTTAAAAGCTTCAACTAAAAATGAGAGGGAAAAGTGCTCAGCCCTTTATTAAACACATTCGCAATCAATAAGTGTGATCATTCAAGGATAGTTCAATCTCACAAGGAACCAACGCGTGTGTAAGCATATAGCTTAAGAGACATAATACATGTACTTAATTTTATAAATATATAAGCAATTGTACAAATATTTTTGGATACCATCAAGTACACCTCTTATTTAATGGATAAAATACCTAATTTTACAAAGTTTGCTGTTTTAAGGGAATATAATGTGACGTCCTTCATCTAATATATTTTATTTATTTTATTTATTGCTCTATCAGTCTGTCCAGATTTTCTGTCGTATATTAATTTCATTTTTGTTAGTGTTGTAATTTTATTATTAATATTCATTTAACAAATAACGAAGGATCGGGCTAAGTAAGAGTTCTATTTAATCATTGTATTGTTTTATCCTTTCAATTATTTTAAGATGTATAAACAAGTGCAAATGATTATAATAAGCTCCTTGTTGTATTTAAAACTACATGAATAGATATCCGATTTTCCCTTATGCCTAAAATTTCTTTTTACATAACATTGAAAAAAACATCAATAAGACTGACTGTTAAAATTGTTTTCTATATGAATTATATAATTAAGGAATGAATCATTGATTTCCGACGTTCATCGTCTGAAGCACTTCACAATATGCATGTACTTTCATTGAACGACGAATGTAAAAATCAACAATTCATTCCTTATATTAATATTACATTTAGATGAATATTCTTCGCCTTCTCACAGAAGTTAGACCAAACTAACAGTTTACTCTGGTGGGATCAATTTTTCATATTAAGACACGTCAATAAAGTCAAGAAGCAAAACAGCAAGAAAGTGGTTCCTCATTGATCCTTTATCAAATGTAACTGATATAGACTTTGAAAAAGGTAAAGTATTGAAACCGCAATTATAGGTAATACGTATATAAATAAATGAACAACAAAACGTTTCAAAGAACACATTGCTGATATAATATTTACGCTTATTCCCGAAAATAGTCGGTAATAAAATAAGCTCCACTCACCTAGTCAGCCAGCAAGTAGGAATGCATGAACGCACTTTTACGTTTCACTGTTGTTCATCGAGAAATAAAAGTGTCTGTATAGTTTTATGTATAGTTCAAAGCAGTGGTTAACACTGTAAATGTAAATATTTCCTATTGAAAATGTGTTCTAGTGAATTTATATATATATGTATGTTCGGCTTTCATGTTCTAAACTATGATCACACTGTACACATCACATCGAAGTTTCTATAGATTTGCTAAAAAACAAAATGTTTCCTAAATTATTGATTGTCTGCAATAGTGAAACAATGCCTCAGTTTCCGCCGTTTCAATTGTTCCCTTCATGTCTGCAGAATTCGATGGATTTCTTCTTAGAAAGCCTTTTTTGGACATTTGACTTGTGACGTTGCAAAAGACAATGGCAATGTGTCCTCGACTTTTAATATTTAAGGTCATTAAATATCACCTCATCAGATTGTAACTTTTTCTCATTAAAGTAGAACATTCGATATGTTTTAGTATATAATAATAGTGTAAATTTAAATATAAATGAGATCGTATTATATTGTTTACGATTCCTTGACAATGTGAGGTTACTACTTTTCTAATGCGTCTGCTAATTCAACTTAAAAGAAATTATTATAAAGCTTTTCGTTAACCACATGTTGGTAACCTATATTAAATATGTTGTCTGGGATGCTATGTAACAGATACATTTTACTATAATATTCCCGCATGTGAGGCTGCAATCGGAAGGGAGAAAATATTTATCTAAAAAACAAAAGTTTAGTTGAATTTATAATACCAGCATACACGTCTTGCTAAAACAGACAACGGAGATTTATTATTTAAAGTAAAATATCACTGTACACATTAAATCGCAAGTGAAATAAAACAATGATAAAATTATATAATAGAATAAGAGTTTTAAATAATTCACTGTGGTAAGTTGTTAAAATATATTTCAGGACACTAAAACTATAGGAAGGGTAGACCTTTAAAAGGGGTTGTTATCGTATAAGGCATATCATTTACCCCCAAACAACCATAGAAATAACAACGGAAACAAGCTGAGTGGCATTGCAACATACAATCCTTAAAAGTGATAGTATTATATGCAAATATTTAATTAACCACCTTTAATATTTTGCAAACAAGCAGGAAGTCCAGAAGTAAGTCAAGTAAATTGGTTTTAAAAGTTATGCATGTTTTATTTTAATAATATAGATATGCCTTACTGGTTAAGTAAATGCTATTTAGGAGTAGACATATAGTGATCCATGATCTTTACAGTAGTTTCAATTTCATATTCATTTCCAACATAAGTAAGTCAGTGGCAAAGATATCCTCAATTATTTATGGAGAAGGTCAAAGCCCAAGATGAAATAAGTCGTCATTATAAGTCTCGTATCAATAATATAATCGACATGATCATTTATCATGTTGTTATACCCCGATTTGGAACCATCAACTTCCCTCTTCATTATACAGAATATACACTTATTCTGGTAACATTCTTAAGACCGTGTGGGCGTGAATTGTGTAAGAATTCTAAAATTGAATAGAATGCCTTGCAACAAAATCAACGCTGCTGAAAAACACCTATTTTCCTAAAAGAAGTTGCTGAAGATGCAAAGAGATCGTTGTAACAAATGGTATGTTGTAACAAAGTTAATTTATGTTTTTATGATAAAATGTACGTAGGATGGAAGATTCTACAACGGTACATTGAGCAAAGAAAACCATTAATTCTTTTCTTTATTTAAATAAATCGTTTTACTCAGCACGTCAGCAGAAATACCATAACACAGTGATAAGAAAGCGACAACAAACAGACAACGTAGACAGAAACAATACCAAAATCAAATCATAAACAAATATATCATGCCTTCACAATTCAAAGCAATATTTATTATCGGTGTTTTGCTTTTAAACCATAGTGCAAATGTAAACAATCGCTGAGTTTCTAAAAGGGATATGTGCAAGTCTAAGGACAAAAAATAAAAATAACACATAAGTTGAAAACTTAAAACAAATAAATATATTATATTAATGTAATAACATCTTTTACACTCAGTAAGTAGTGATAAAATTGCATAAATTGTAACCATGGTAACGTTATATGTAGTATTTATTGTACACAAAAATTTTGAAAATTAAAATACTTTACTTTTACAAATGTAAGGCCAAGGAATACATATTAACGGCAGGTACATATATTCGAAGTAATCTATGTACTGCGAGTCGACAACAGTAATAAAGGAGATAAAGATTGCATAAAACGACACAGAAAAAGAATTTAAAGTATATTTTAAAACTTGATTACCATTTAAGAAACTCGCTAATAATCGAATCGAGTTCTTCAATAAGAGATGTATTAAAACAAAAGTTCTCGATAAAGTTACCCCAGCCATTGAGAAATAGAGAAGGGCTATCTCAGCTAAAAACATATTCATGCATCGTTTAACGTAGAGTTATATTATCTTAATTATGATTAATTATTTTAAAATATCCATAGGTTTTGTCTTTTTTTATTCCTATGTTTCTCTACTACGCCTGCTATCATAAAATATAGGTTTAGTCTTTATATGGTCACTTGGAGGCATTCTGACATGACTAAATGTTGGACCCAATCCTTAGTTAAATAAAAAGGCAACATTAACCGAACTTTTGTTTAAATGTGTTTATTGTGTTTGAAATGTAAAATAAAGATTTAAATATTAAGTAAAATTCTATGTCAATCTAGTTTTTTTTCAACATGGTTTAAAATGTTTTCATGACTCAGGAAATGCGCTTACATAAGGTCTATTAACTAGTGAGTTCTAGGGGTAATAAAGCCAATCTTTATCAGGAATCATATATATCATTTATGCATAACAAATATATAATTTCTTTATGGATGCAATTCCATCATAGTTCTAGTAATTTGTTCGAAAGATTTTTTATGAAAATAATTAATGTATCCATAAAATTAAAAATTCTGGAAAGTTATTAACAAGCCACAAATTTGATAACATTTCGGAAGGATTATGGAATCAACATTACGGATTGTTAGAATAACTTTTCTTATTGAAGAATAATTGCGTTGGAACTATAAACCTATTACTTCTTTAATTCAATTTAATAACTGAAGAAATGTAAAATGACATTAGCTTGTCAAATTGTGCATTCCCACCCACTTTCTATTTAATAATATAAGGATGATATTCACAGACTTACAGTAATGCACCCAAGCTCTTCAAACGATTAAAAGCTCTTACAAACCCCTGCATTGTGCATTATTATCTTAGAAGATCTTGAAACATATTTGATGTATGTCTTTCTTAATGAGCATTAAATGAATGGCCTATTGATTCTTCTGAATTACCCTTAAAATTAAAATGGTTATGAAAACTTTCCGATCTGTATATAACCAAGAATAGAACCACACGAGAAGCTCGGTGATAGACTAATTTGGTTCTTTTAGACATTAACGGTTCAGAAAAAAGAAACCTTTTATGAAACAATCATGAGGCACTGTATGGAATTCTGAAATTCGAACAACCGTCATAAAGCTGCAATTTTAATGAGTGGTTGTTGAAAATAATCCCTTCTTTAGAGACAAGTACATATGTTCTTTTAATGCTTCTTTTAAACTGCTTTTACTAGAAATGTTATGAGGTGTGTTGTTGTCTGAAGATTTAAAAAAGATTTCTATGACTAAAATAGTGACGCTTTAGTTGGCTATTGGTTCTTGACGCAACTCCCATTATAATGCATGTATCACAGCCAGACTAAACAATCACCAGATTGATTGTGAGATAGGAAGAAAGGAACTTGTTTCCGCGATATCTAATGACCCGTTTAATTAAACCAATAAAGATCGTAGCTTATGGCATCTATCCCAACCGCGAAGCTCGCACTCTTCGGACCCAGTGTTAGTGTTTATTATTTGAAAAACATACAAAGAAAACACAAAACAAAACAACATACAAACAACTGATTTTCTTACAGAAATTTTACACATTTTGATTTCTTTAGTTTGTATCAATTATGTTTCAAATTTTAGATAAGGTAACATCGACAGGAAAAAAGACTGTAGTTTTACACTCAAAAAACGAAATTGAATTGATGAGTTCTGTCAGAAATGCGTGGTACTATTTCCCAGCTACAGTATTTCTGAAAACGACGCTAAAGTTATCCAGTAAGAAGTTTTTTCTATTAACTGTAGCCGAACGTTTTAGACGAAAGTGCGTGTCACTTTTAAATAAATAATGGATTTAATATCAAATTTTTTTCAACTAGAGTCTCAAAATTTGACAACAGTGTCATGCGTTGTAGTGTCACAAGTTCTCTATTTAGACTGACGTGCCGCCAACACAAGGGAGTTATGCATCTCTAAGGGATATTACATGGTCTACCAAATAAACAGAGGCGGTTTAGTCTTAGGTTAAACCCATGAATTGTCCTAAACAAACAGAAATAATAGCCAACCAATTCCAAGGAGACTTATAAATATTATTATTGCAAGAGCCGCCAATTTTATCAAAGTAACGCTTGTGTGTTTATGCAACATATTTCGGTTAAAACACAATGTCTGCTACGCACTGCTATGTTTTATATATGACTAACCACAAACAATAAAATGAGATAACAACAGGTATGTGCTAAAATATTGAGCATTTGGAATAGAATGGGCTAAAATATTCAAACATCACAGGGAGCTATTGTTTGCACAGGCGACCATTGAAATGTGGCATGGAAAGTCCATGTTATTTGGCTCATTCCAAATTAAAAAAGTAGATTTAAATCTTAAATTGCAAAAAAAATACTTAAACAGACAAAATTATTAAGTAACCAGAAATTGTTGATATATGCCAATACATAACCACCAATTTAAGCAGCTTTAATTTATATATATACACAATGACAAAAATGTTATAATAATGAATCACCACAATAAAATACATTTTAAGGCTCTTAACCTACTTACAGCTGCATTCGTTTTTGATTTTACCAGCGCTTATATTTGCTTTTTAAGGATCGATCACAGCATTGCATTATCGATATTAGTCAAGAATTCTTTTCTTGTTCTCAGATTTTTAATGTTAATACTTCGTTCGGCCTTTATTTTAAATATTCAAACACTTACTTGACCAACAATGACGTCGAGGAGTGTTTTATTTTAATGACATTTTAAAAAACAACCGGCCAAACTATAAACCATGTAAATGATAATAAAACTCATTTTAAAAGTTCGCGTAAAGTAAATATTAATGCTTAATAAAAATGATACCGATACTTTCTTATTAAAGTCATTATCTTCGATGATACAGTCTGTTTAAAACGGATTATGGCTTTATAAAGTTTTTAAATGTGATTTTAGAAGGAAAGCACTCTGAATTATAAAAAAAATATGTGACGTACAATTCGGGAAATGGTAAAATCATTGGATAGGGCATATCCATGGATACACACCAGATCAATAATAGACATATTAAAACTATATTTTCCTTTCAAGATATGTCAGCTTGGCGTTTAACCCAGTATTAAGCTGTAAAGCTTTGTAAACAGTCCGAGAAGCTTTACTATTCTATGAAAGGGACCATTGTACGGGTTCGTCTTTCTCTTCAGTTATTACTAATTAGTATTGATAATTATGATATAAGGTTCCCCATACGATGTAATCGTATATTTGTATCGGACAAGCAGTATTTGTATATAAACGGTGGAGCTTGCCTTTCTTTTGTATTGTATTATTTGAAAGTAGCCAGAATCGACCAAAATGGCATCACATTGCCGCGGCCGTTCACATTTTCCAAAGTTTGTGGTAACTCCCAAAGGTTCGAAAGATAGTTTATACCTCTGAGAAGTAGTTATTGGGAGGTTTTTGTATCCATCATCATTAAATATCTCGAGCTTAAGCGCATGAACATTTTTATGCAAATAGATCGGTTTCTTTTCATTGCTTGCATTTAAAAAACCCATCAGGAAGTGCTAGGTTAGATCACTGTAAAACCGATTTAAGCACCGCAGTCGGTCCATATTGTCGACTGACCATTCTTAGGGGGTAACTGCCGGGCTTACTTTATTTGTTAAATGACTCATCACAGATTTTTGCTTTTACATTTGGCTTGCATGTGAACACCTTTGTCATGTGCCTTTTCAAATTTTGGTATATGCTGCAATGGTCATGAGTGTTTTCCCTTGGGCTACACCATATTTGATAATTCTGAAACACACAACTGCGAATGCCCAATGTAATATTAAAATATATAAAATATTTTGATATATTATTAGCATCTCACCTTTTATTGTCCGGTATTTGGACGTATTTGGTGAAAGATATTTGGGAAAAGGACTTAAAATTATGCACTCTCTGTTTGTCTTTGTCATCTTTTATTGCATGCTGAATTTGCTTTCTATTCGTAGCAAAAAGTATTTTTGAATGTTTTTTGTTATCTCCTCTTTTCTTTCGGAAGTTTTGATTTAACTTCTGTTCAGGACACATTTTTTGAGTTGAAAACAATATCGAAAATTTTATTCCAAGACATGATATCAAATAAGAATACTATAATATTTTTTAAGTATAAAACGTATGGTATATTATAGAGAGGCAACTAAGACGATTTTGCCTAATACTTCGATTTTATATTGTTATTATTATTATTATTATTATTATTATCATTATTATAAGTATTTTCAAAGCAAATGCAAAGAAAATTTTGCTCGAAATTCACCATAATGTAACAATATTATCAAAAAAGGAAATTTAATACAGCAACAAATTTACAATATGAACCAGAATATAAAAATACTGCTCTTCGTTTGAATCCGGAAAAGTCCGCAACATTCAAAGTAGCTAATTAAGCTACCCACAAAACTTTGATACTGTTTAGTATTACAATATTTTTTTAAATACGCACAATATTGTTTACACATATCCGCAAAGTACGTTAAATCCATGGATGGCATTTACGAATCTCCACTCAACAGGGTATCCGCAATTGAAAAACTGCAAACTTTAGAGAGATAATTGGAAACGTTAACACAAATACTTTGTCTTGCTGTAGAGGACAAATTACCTTTTCCAGGTAAAAGAAAGAAAATGTAAAATATTAATCGGTGACACAGTTAGTATAACGGTATTTTGTACGATCTGTACCAACGACTTTAAAGTGAAATCAAACTATCCTTAAGAATTTGTTCATTTACCATT
This sequence comes from Sinonovacula constricta, assembly GCA_007844125.1. Taxonomy (NCBI): domain Eukaryota; kingdom Metazoa; phylum Mollusca; class Bivalvia; order Cardiida; family Solecurtidae; genus Sinonovacula; species Sinonovacula constricta. The sequence goes on from CM017560.1 coordinate 21,211,913, forward strand.
TTAAAACATTAGATCATTCATTATTCTGAAGCATTTGTTCATTCTACAGTCTTCTAAGAAGTGCTGTAAGATGTATTTCTTAATAGGATATATTTAAACTGATATTATTTTATTTACCAGGACTTCGTTTGCAAAAACATATTTAAAGGCAACGACAAACGGAATTTGAAAACGTATGGAAATATTTAACCTGTGAAAGCAAGTATCTTCTTAAATAGATTAACCCTAGTTTAAAAATAATTAACATATAAAGAACGACAGGCTTTAGAAGTTTGAAGGCAAAATTCGACAAAATGAGGGGTGAAAGTGTGATTGCTTTCAAATTAAACTATATTACAAATAAGAATATATGACAAAGTCCTATGAGCATTGCAACATATACCAAACTCAGAAAAGGCACAGAACAAAGGTATTTCACATGCAGGTCAAGCGAAAAGTATGAACAAATTTGTGATGAGTCATTTAACGAAAAGAACAAACCCGCCTTGGAACGGTCAGTCGGCAATATGAACCGACTGGGGTGCTTTAACCGGTTTTACAGAGCTCTAATCTCGGACTTCCTAACGAGTTTCTCAAATGCAAGCGATGAAAAGAAAAAAGATCTACTTGAATACAAAATGTCCAAGCGCTGATATTTTCTATAAGTTATGACGAAAGTAGTGACGTCATTGAAAAATAATGTCCACATAGTGTTTAGAAAAGAATATGGTATTATTTCGATTGAAAAACTACACAAAATTGGTTGACTATAAATAAAATTAACTTCCTGAATCATGAACAAACATGACCAGAGACGAAACGAGAACAATTGATAACGATTATGCTACGGAACAGTTTAATGTAACAAATGATATAAAAGTATTTAATTTCGCATGACTGGCAAGACATATGCATAACCAAGGTGGGTTTTACCATATTCTTCCTTTTTTTGAAAGTATTATTACTTTTTAACAATCGGTTTCTGCAAAATAGAGAATAATCTACGTGTGTGCCATTATTAGCATTTCTCAGAATTTGTTACATTTTCCATAACTTACCCCTGCATCTTTTGTTAAAACGTATTTGTCGTTCGCATGGAGTAACATCTGACCGTGCAACCAACTTCTTTTTAAGGTGTGATCTGAATGAGTGATCTAAATGAGTTCAAGTTGAGTTGAGTTATTTTAAGGATTAAATAATCGATTATTATTACTGTTGTCAAAATGTATACAAGAACAATTAAGATGTGATTTAAACATGCTTTACCCATAAATTCAGTATCCATACTATAGAAATTTTCCGGTAATTCTCCATAAAATCATAAAATAAAAATGGTGTCTATTTAAGAAAAAGAAGAACATATAGTGAATGCTATTTATTCAAAAAATATTATTTCTGATAATACATAAAAACATGTGGCAGATATAAACAAGCTACGTTGCACCAATGTCTGAAGATATAATGGATTAAGTGAAAGAGAACGACAATCTACAAATTATATTTGAAATGATGAAATAATATCTCAGTAGACAATTGGGATTTTCGCTTGCTAGATTTTGATGAAAGACAGATTCAATGTTGTTTCAATAAAGCGGTAGAATGGAAATTTCAATTAAAATATTTTTTTATTTCAATGAACAAATTGCATAAAATGCAGGTTGTAATAATTGTCTTTTGGGGATTCAGATCATTGATAGCATGATAACGCGCAATTTAAAGCACTTTTTTGCAGAGTTTTGTTGAAACGTCCGCTTAATGCGCTAGTGACGTTGATTTCCCCCTTAAAATTCCTCAAAATGGTCATTAAGAGCTTCGTGTCTTCCTCAATAAAATTTCAATATTTTAAGCAATTGTCAGAATTCATTTTTAAAATGTTACATATAATTGTTATTTCATTTGGATGGAAAATATAAGCCTAGAGATCAATTCTTCATTGAGAAATGAAAGCTCTGACAAAATTCAATAAAACGTTTTTTTTAAAACATCACAGATACTCATCGTTTTAATTTTTCATAAGCTTCCATGCGTTTATGCCCATCCAGAAATAAAAAAAATCATGTATTTTAAAGTAAAATGTTAACTGTTTGTTGTACATTTTTTGAAGAAATCGATGTTTGACTATTTGATAAAAACAAATGAACCAGACAAACTGTTAAAATAGTATGGTATAAAGCTCGCCATTAACTCTGACATCGTCGATATCAATTTTGTCGAAGAATTGGAAAACCAACATATAGTCGAAAAGTCGCCTGTGTGACGTAATGTTATATCTTGTCTGAAGGATTGGATAAAGGCTGTAACCAGTGAGAGACTTTAAGATATCTTTTTTAGCTGTACTGGTTTTTTGTAATAATTTAAAATACGCAGACATTTGTCTGTAAAACCACTTAATAAAACAAAGATCTTTTATCAACTTTACTAACTCAATCTGGAATGACATGGCCAACAATATTCGGCCTTCATGCTCAATAAATATCTTCAAAAACCGTTTAAAAACAGCATCATAAATTGTGTGACTGTTTATGACTGTTAATGTCAATTTGTGTGCATGATGTATATATGCTATTAATTTTGTTGTAGAAGGCCACATTGAAATAAGACTTTGTTGTAACACTGTTATGATTATTTATGTTACCTTCTTGAAATAAAGATTTTATAATAATAATGATGATGATGATGATGATAATGATAATAATAATAATAATATTTTTTATTTTTAATTAATTATTTTTAAACAACAACACACTTTATCTGAAAGCATGTATTGCTGCAGTATATTGACAATGAACGAATTTATACAATGCATTTATTATTTTTCATATTATTCATATTGAATTATAATGAAAATTGTTTGGAAACAAAGCTGCAATGTATTTTCTTCTTTTTCACGAAAGAAGAGGGACCCCTTGTGCAAAGTTAATAACAATAAAAGTGAATGAAGATGAATTCGAGAAAGGTTCTAATACTAATCGATTGATCATGACGAAAAATAAAAGAACATAATGCACTGTCGATGAATTTTTATTGCACATAAACTTAAGATACAATGTTAATTGAAACGTGTGTGCTCCCATTCAGTTGTACAGGTACAATACAATGTTATAATATACAAAGGCGGTAACTGCTGGTTTTTCTATTTGTGTGTTTTGTCTCGTGACTGTGTTTTTGTCATATTTACATTTACCAAGATTACCTTTGTCAAGGTAGTCTAGATTTAAATATCTGTGGCAATTTTTGTTAACCTAGAAGATATCATTTGCTCACTCAAACTTTTGTCAGTTCGATGTGCAAACAATACAAGTACAGAACTACTTTGGAAAGAAATCTGAGAAGCGGGAATTTCAACTGTCTGAATCGACCATATGAAATCAAAGTCCTAATTGCATTTGGGGTTAAAACAAAATTCAAAGTAAAGACCCGCCCATATTATAAAAATGCTTTTATGATTTGGTAACAAAAAAAAAATCTTCATTAAGACAAGTCGAATCAAATTTTAAAACAAATAATTATGACCCCTAAAAGTTTATGTCAATAATGCCAGAAGCCAACTGTCTAATATGAAATCAAATAACAGCAAAGTATCATACGTTAAGTAAAACATGTTTTCTTAGTAGAATAAAACGTTTTATTCTCTTGAGATTTTAAACAAAGAAAACATTACGACCAAGTAAAAGGACAATTATTTATAAGACTTAACGAGTCTCGTACAAACATTACATTAGACCCAGACCATTCTTGCCTGAAGGTTACGTTCATACAATGTTCCTCTAAATATCATTAAGCAAGTTGATTATCGCAGCTCTGTTAAAGAAGCGAGATGAAGAATAAGCATGGTTATTTCCGAACGTACACAAAATATATTCAAATATAAAATTGATATATTGACAGAAAAAATATAACAAAAAATCACACAAATTAAATAAATAAAATAAAGTAAAAAAAATGTTAGATATATTGAATATGTCTTATGTTAAAGTAGGGGTTCTTGTTGGAACAAGAGATACGTTACATTTAAAATTCACACAATATAAATTATAAAACAACATATCGAAAACAAGAAGAAGGTCAATGTTTAAGACGACTTATGGTCACATCGAAAAGTCTGATTGGGGCGTCACCTTGGGAATTTAGACATATAGCCAGTATCCGATTCATTAGCGGCCAAATGTTAGTCTCTATAAACCACCCACCGTAATGACTATGCGAATACTCAATCGATGTCACATACAAATGTTACAATGTACTATTTCCAGCAAAGAAGACGTCGATAGTTCATCATCAGAAAACAAGGATCTTAGGGCGTATACTACAAGTAGCAAACTATATATTTCTATGCTCGTACAAAATATAAATTGATTTATCCTATATGAAGACGCCTATGTATAACTTCTAGATTTTATGAATGTAAATGCATCACAAATTATACATTACAACGTATGATAACACATTTTACAGTACAGTTGTTAATAACATAACAATATTTGTATGCATGACGTTTAATAAATTAAAGCATATTTAATATAAAGAAGAATACTTCTTTAAAAAGGATTTCCATTGTTTTCTGATATAGTTCAATCAACAGCAAAATGATAAATCGTTACAAAATGCATTTAATTGTTTTTAAGAAAAATGTAATCGGAAAGTTTTCATCATGTTTACAACATTTTCATTGATGATTTATTTTTCAGTTTAGAAATTGGCAATACACTACAAAGAGTAAGGGAAGTAAAGAAAAATATACCATGTTTTAATGTGTTCAACATGCATATAACGTTTAATATAAAAGTCACGGAACTATAAATCCGGCAACGTTTAGTAAATAAGCACATTGCAACTAATAACATAGAAAATTAGGAAACATATAATGTCGTATTGAACAATACCGAGTGAGTGTTCTTCAGATACAACAGATATGATAATATATGCACAATACAACCACAACACTTACTTTAAAGAAATTGTTATCATAACCTCTTTCATTAGGATTGCAAAGACAATATATCGACCGAAATTAATGGATGAATGTAAATAAATAGAAAAGCTGTACTAGAAAATTTCTTTGCATCTGAAATAATTCACTGTTGAAACAGTTTTACTGGTGCTTACTTCGAGAAAAATACATGAGTATACATGAGCTGTATTTTTTTCCCGAATGTCGACGTCACGTCGTATGAGTGTCGCCTTGTGGCGATAAAGGAAACATGGTCTGATAGTAAAGAGTGTCATTTTTATTGTTGCTTGTTTTTTAATATCCATCCATTATGTCTATTAATAAGTATATTATCAATAGTTTCACTCTCTCGTATGCTGTCAATACTTATGACTTAGAATGATAAAGCTTTAACGTTGCTTACGGATATGTTTTCAACAAGGCTTACGACACCTTGATAACAGTCTAAATACTAAGTGTTAAACATAATATGAAAATCGACAACTAAATTTTTCTTAGATTCTCAGAGAACAAGAGCTTTGGATGATACGGATACATAAAATTATGTGAAAAAATAGTCAAGTTTTGCTTGAACTTGACTGACAGCGCCTTCGTGAATCTTTCGTTCATAGGTTTCTCAGGTCCATTTCTGTCCGATAAATCATTTGGCAATGGCAGTAAAGCATCAGAATTAGAGGGACTTGTGGTCAGAACAAGACATTATTGTTTTCATGTAAGATGTATTCCTATACTATATTGTCTAAATGTCCTCACAAAGACAAAATGAATAGTAATGATAGTGGACAAAAGGTACAGTGTTGTTTTCATAGTTAGATCCGTTTGTGACACAAATGGATCAAATGAATAAGACTGAGATCATGTCTTCATTTTTTTTTATTTTTAAGATAAATTAGAGAAATCTCATAACGTGACATTTATTCAAGCTATTAAAAACAGCTACAAACCAGCACATTTAATTCGATAAGGCCAAGCTTTAATCAACACAATCTGCATGCAATAAATTGCTAATTGTTCGTCTGTTAAAACACATATTCATTCGATAACAAAATCTGGGCATATAATTGTCGCTTGCTGTGTCCACAAGATATCGCAGCTGTGATATTTTGTTATTTTTTATTTCCAAATTACCTGAATATTTTATTGAGAAATAGCCAGAAATACATCAGAACTTTGACTCTCAAAAATAGTTGTACAGACGTATTTATAAATAACGCTATGAATTAAGAATCATTATTATCTCATTGCCGTTATATACAAAGCAAAAAACAGATGCATATTCCTGTGTGTACATGGGTCCGGCTATGAATCAGTTTACAATTTTTTCAATTATAATTTGCTTAGTACCATGGTATTATTAAATATAGAGAAATACATAATTCGCTAATGACATCTTTATATTTTGAACATAAATGCGTAAAACGTCAGGTTTTGTGTCTTTTTATCATTTTGTACTTTGTAGTAACAAAAAAATGGCTTATTCGACAAACAAATGAGACTACAGAACACAACGTGTGCCAATGTTTCGAACAAACAAATTATGCTATTTTGATAAGTGTTTGCTTTAAAAAGAGTTCGAACGTTAAAGATATTTTGTTCCATACTTCCTTGCAACTAATTCTGATTAAAAAAAAGTAAGGCAAGTTATTACAAAATAGCGGACTCGATCTAATAAAATTCCAAACTGAAATTGATCTTTATATGATTGCAATGTAAACCGATTGTTCTAAGGGAGAAGACGAATTAATGTATTTGATCAAATTTAATTTTCATTTTATCATAATATTTCAAAACTGTCATATCATCTGCCACTTTCCATTAAATAAATCAGGGAAAAGTGCGTGTTTGTATTGCATTTAATATTTAATAATTTTACACATAAAAGTTGACTTTAAACTCGTATATTAAAAAGGCTGCACCTCTGAAAACTTGTTGTAAAAGCGAATGAGAATATAAAACAACAACATTTAAAAAAGAATATATATGACAAAGTCCTATGAGCATTGCAGCATATACAAAAAATGAAAAGGCACAGGACCAAGGTATTCACATGCAAGCCAAATGTAAAAGAAAGAACAAATCTGTGATGAGTCATTTAACAAAAAGAGCAGAGTCGACTTGTGTTGAATAAACGGACAAAGTTTTGACAACGTAGGTTAACTGAAATCAAAATTTAAACCATCAAAATCAGATTTGACTGTCCGTCTAATCGGCCACAACATTTTTTCCAGAATATTTATTAATTAAGCAAAACAATTATACATGTATAAATATCAATTCGATAAGTGAGGCCCGATTCTTATCAGAAAACTTGTGAACACAACCCAATATTCAAGTTTAATAGAAGACATATATGCGCAATTGTATATTTACTTTGAAGTGACAAGTATAAACAATTTCATAACCCAAAATATGATTTAGTATAAATTCTCAAATTGAAAATGGTTAATATGGCAACCAAGAAAATGCATAGTTTATAGTAACAAAGATGTCTTTTGCCGTGTAACTAGCGATAACATAATAATTTTGTACGATTTGACGGTGAGGCCCATTAACCAAAACAGCAAATTTAACTGTCATACATAAAATAATAATAACTGATCAGTTTTATAGAAAATACAGAATGCTGTTGACTTCATAATTGTTATATCTTGTTTTTTCTTGCTCTGCTAAAAAGACATCATGATTAATTTACAGAAGTAAAGATTACTCTCTGCGCAATACTGGTGCAATCTACTACCCTAAAGTCTTTTGGAAACATATAATTGACAGTGAACTAGAATTTAAAAAGTAAGTAAAACAATAAAATACAAAGATTTATATTGTAAAATATATCTCATAAATACTAGGGAAGTACTAAGATACATCAAAGCAAGACTGTTGTTATTAAATTATTTGTCCTCACGCCGTTCTTACATAAAAATAAAACTGTATTGACATATCCTGGAACAAGTTCTTTAATGTGGAAGGTTACATACTGAACAAGAACAACTAGTAAATAACATGCATAGTAAATACAAAATAGTTGAAAAGTGCTGTTTTGTTCTGAGCGTATGAACATTTTTTATGCAATAAATTAAGCCTTTACTCAAGTCTTTATGTTATAACTATATTCCCAAAGTATACAAAACAATGCTAAAACAAGGACTTAATGTAACTGCTACATTTCAATCGTTTTCTATGGGAGCATGTCCACCAGACCCTTCTAACACGGTAGGCACCTCTAGTGCTCGCTCAAAAAGGACACTCCTAAAAATACTGTATCCGCCCCGGTACTTGATTTTCATATTTGTTAGCAGATGCTTGATAGTATGCGAATATGCTAGCGAAATTACATTTATTTTCTAAATATAAGATCGACAGATAACAAAAAGCAACATTGACAGCTGTAAAATTTTTTAAATAGATGTGACTGGTTCTCTAAATGCAATTTGTATTTTTATGTTTTATAAAACCATTCCACAGATTGACCTGTGCTGAACATTTTCCTTTGAGTAAGTAGTACACTAAATACAGCGGGACATCTCTTTGACTGGTCTAGTTGAATTACACGTGTAGTCCCAACTGTAGTACATAAACAAAACACCGCGTGTGTATGTTACGAGTATTGGCGCGATATTTTTTGGCACGGAAAGTTCCGACACAGGTAGAAGCTTGGAACCAGACGTCATAGCAGTAGTTCATAAAATCATACGGGCATTTTTGCATAAGTTGCATATTTATTATTATTTTTAAGCTCACTTTAGTTTATACATATTATGAACTGTCCTCGCCGGCTCTGCATCTTTAAACCAAAAATTACTTAAACCTGAATTGTCTTAAATATGTTTAATGCCAGTCGCACAGTTGGTTTGGTTTGGAAAAAATCCCATACCACGAAGTAATATTTTGTTGGCATTTCTTATATATTAGGTTTCCTTGCAGTGAACATTTTAAGCCAATATCGTATAATTTAAATAATCCATTGTTGTTGTAGCGACAGTCTCCCTATACTCACCAATTGACGAATTCGTTTTGTATTTGCAATTTTATTCCAAGTATTTACTTAAAAAATCTTGCCTGCATAATCCCTTGTTGTGTGAGTCTGATATCAGGCCAAATCTCAGCACCATTGTTAAGTATAGATGTAATTAACGTATTAAAGAGCTTTAGCCACTGGCTTGCATCAATATCCGCAAAAATGAATAAAAGTTGGCTTATTTTGTATATAGCCTTCAACACTTGACCGGCTAATGTATCGCAATAAAGGATTGTTGTTGTTAATAAACATTCGTGAAATAACAACAAAATTCAGTCGTCTGTACATATCGTTTTAAAGACATTGAGAAATGTGTTCAGTTATAAAAGTCATTGTCAAATCAGTGTCTTCTCTTTTGCAATTCCTTCACTAAAATCATCTCAACGCAAAGGACATACCTTTATTTGATAAACAGTAACTCAACGTTTGACGATTTAACAACAGATAAGAAGACCGCCAAATTTTGACCGATTTAACCTGTCCTAAAGTAGAACACACACTTTGTGCGTTAGAAAGGATTTACGCAGTGTCCGATATAAATTATTGTCCTGTTTGGTTTGTTTCTTAAGTAATCGAGTATAAATGTCAAATATCTCTACAAATGAATTCAAACTGACGACAAATATTATATGATTGCATTTTTTAAAAGTATACGTTTCAAAATATTGTCCGATGGAGAGTCCTTTTACATGTACACCATTATGTTGAAAGAAAATAAATTTAATTGTATGGACTTAAAAGCTCGATGGTGTACAGTTAAGCGTCTTTCAAACATACAACTGTTAAGACAAAACAGCTCATAGAACAATCAAAGCACTGTAAGCACTGTAGTGTTCAGTGCTTGAAAAATAAATATGGTTAGCCAGTAGTCATTACAGTCATTGCGTTTGTGATACTTTTTTCAGACTTATTACGATTCAAAAGGACAAACCGTAAGTTGTTGTATTATAACAAAATATTTTGATTTGATTCTTCGTAACAAACGATACGTGATGGAATAAAATAAAAGAGAATAATGCAAGCTCAAAATGGCAAATATGAACAGTAAATAAAGCGATTTATATTCTTTCCCTATATGTGGCTATTAAGGCTTTTACTTATACAACACAGATTAAGCCAAAAGTTGTTTAGTTTTGAAATTTAATCTGTCAATATTTAAATAATGAAATGGTTCAGAAAGATGACAATGACAATGAACCTTGCAAAATTACCAAGAAAACAGGTTTAACACGTTTGCACTACAAAATAATAAGACATGTTTCAGATAAAGGAATGACTCTAGAAATAGACAGTAGTCTCAAAATGTAGATTTAGTATTTCACAATCTTGATACAAAGTCGAAAATTCAGTTAAAAGTAATATACAAAATCCCTTGAATATGTCTTTTCATACACAACAACTTCATAAATACTTGAGGTTTTAACTTTCTTATCATGAAAATGTTTCTTTTTTCTTGAAAAAGGTTATTTGTTCTGCCCAGGAAGAAACAACATCGCACAGCATTATTTCTTTTCATAACTAAATCTTATGGAACTTGAAAGTTTTGCATGTCTAAAATCAGCCAGGGCTACATGAAGTATGCTTAAAAGTAACAACATCATGTTTTTTACTAGTTACATGTATTTATAGGGTATACCATCATCTATATCATCTAAACATATTTATAGAGTACGGTTAGCTGGAAATCTTTCCCACATGACCGGGACATTGAAGGGACGAGGAGTTCTAAGTCAGGGGTTCGAACCGCTCCGCTAGGGGTGCTCCGCCCCCATCTATTTGAAAACGAATATCACCCATCTGATCATTTAAAAAAAAGCAATTTCGATATGAACCATGCTGCACCGTTAGCTATTTAAACAGAAAAATCCCCCAAAACAATGTGAACACTTACTTTTGAGATCAAGTTATGTCCTAATCCGGGTAATCCCATGTGACATCGATGTCTTATTACCAGATTGTTTTATCGTTCTTATATAGAGATTTGAAAAGAATGAACAATAAGAGCAATTTCGCCACAATGTTAACTATCAAACAATTGAGGTAGTGTTCAAAATCGGCTTTAAGTAGACTAAAATGTCGGGCGTAAGAACGTGTACGACTTGGACTTTGTATCTACATGTATGACAAGGTATTGAGGACTAACACACGGAAAATAAAAAGAAAATAGAATTTCGAACAATGATTCAAATATAACATGACAAGGTCTTGAGTATTGTAACACATATCAACATTTGAAAAAGGTGCGTGATAAGGGTATTACCATGTCAGTCAATTGCAAAAATTATAACAGCTTTGACGAAAGTTATAACAGCTGCGACGAAATATAATATAACATATAGAAAACACAACAAATATCGCCTTTGTACGTTGTCTTGTTATTGATAGAAATTTGCAATAGGTTGGTAGGAGATAGTTGATTTTCACAATTAATTTCTGGTTGAATATTTGATACTTCCATTGCCGTTTATTTGCACTATTGTTTGATAACCATTGACACCTGTTTGCACTCTAATTAATTACATGTATTAAAATTTTCCAAACTTGGACTCCATATAAACAGTTACTTGATTGCAATTGTTTAACATTATGTTATAAATGAAAGTAAACATTAACTTCGTATGAACAAAACAGATATTACAGAAAAGCAAAACTGTATACAGGACGATTACATATAATGATATTATTCGCTATATTAGTATAACTATTGGGTTTGGTCCTTTATGTTTGTTTTATGACTCATCACACACTTGTTCTTTTACATTTGGCTTGCATGTAAATACCTTTGTTATGTGCTTTTTCTAAATGTTGGTATCTGTTGCAATACTCCTATAACTTTGTGATCCCTTGCTTTTTGCATTTTGATAATACAAGACTAGTTATGTATGCGATATAAATACATACTACAACACCTGGCTAATATCTCAATATACCAAAGTCATCACTTACATACAGTTTAAAACGGCAATGACATAGGGACTAGTATCATAAAGTTTCTGAGCGCGGGGTTTCAAGTTCCGTTTGGAGGAATAACTCTTATAGAGTAAAATTATAGCTGGACGTTTATTAATTACCATGACCCTGTCGTTGAAACACTGTTTCAGTTCAACCCAACTTGTCCACAACCACAAGAAATTACGTTGATTTAAACATTTTATATAGAATTAAACATTTCGGTAAGGTATAGTATTTACTACGTATAGCTTCAGATAATAGTTGCTGTCATGGGTCACAGTCCATATTCAAGATGTATGCAAATCCCTTTGAACAGTTGATCAGTAAATGCTAATAAAATCTTCAATGTCTGCAGCATTTTCCTTAACACAACCCAAGTAGAAATGGTTAATGTTTGGTTTGTTTGTCTTTTTGTTGTTGCCATTTGATTTTTATTGACCTTGTGATTAGATTTGTCAGGGTCGATACCACCCCAGCCCGCTCCACAACGCACATGCACCCTTTATTAAATAACTAAATAAAAGAAAATCCAAAATTGCAATTTCAAGCACTTTACAGGAAAAAGGTAACATATAAAACGAAAAGGTTTTTACAAGAAATTGACATACATAACTGGAAAAATGGTTTTCAACTATGTATGTTTATCAAAGAGGAAAAATGTTAATTAATCAATACGTAATGTTATTGCTGCAAAATGCTCTCTCTCGGAACGTTCTGTAACATCTTACATAGATAAATTATACAAAATGCATTTCATGTAATCCATTATTAGAATATCTGGAGGAACAAAATTTGCCTTGAATTCAGCAAGACAGTTCCGCTTTTCCATTTTGAACGTCAACTTCTTTTAATATTTCTGAGAAAGCCAAACCACTCCCTTATCCATCAAATAAGTGTACTAATACGGTCCATTTATTTTCTAAGTAGAAATTGTACTTCGTCATTGTTAACAATCTTCTGTAGTGAAACATTTTTTCGATGAACATCTTATATGAATACAGGCTGCCGTGAGTTTTATTTTATAAAGTAAGTTTTAAATTATAGCTTGAAAATATTTCGCTATTGTGTGGAATTCGAACTAGGGGTGGCAGGATGAGAATAGGTAAATAAGAAAAGGTCCTATCAAAACTTCCATAGATATTTAAATTGTATCTACCCGTAGACAAAGGCAAACAAGGTAAATGTAAATGCGACAAAAACACAGAGACGAGACAAAACACACATAAAGCAAAACCATCAGTTACCGCCTTGGAACGGTCAATCGGCAAAAGGGCCGACTGGGGTGTTTAAACCCGGTTTGTGGAGCGCTCCAACCTCGCCCTTCCTGAAGGTTTTTCTAGCAAACAAACAGTGTAAATAACAATATCCCATCAAAGTAAAACAACTAACAGTAAGCACCTGCATCGGGAGTTAAAACAGATACAATGAACTTATATACATACATAATAACTAGTAATAAAATAAACTATAAACATATGTACAGTAGATAAAAGCCTCTGCAACGTCAAAATAAAAAAATCCAAACGAGAGATTAGTTTGAAATAAAACAGCCCAAGCCCTGATATATTATAAGAACAAATAAAACAGCCCATGCGCTGATATAATATAAGAATTATATATCAATAAAAATGTTTAAATATATACAAAAGTGAAATGTAAAATAACGAAAGAAAACATCGAATTTTAGAAAACAACCTACCAACAAAATAAAATGTAGTATTGTTAAGAGCTAATAATTAAAAAAAAAAATTCATAAAAAGTCGAGGATTTACCCGCAGTTGGCATTTTATATATAAGAAAGGTACTAAAAATCCCGATGTTATTTCTGTCGTTCAATCTGTCTATAAAGCTAGAGTTGAAACCTCAAATTACTAATAGTCATAATATGACGTATTCTCATTACTGAGTTACCCAAAATTATCCTTACGCTGTTATTTGTATTGGTTAAATACACAGATAAGTTACCTTAGAATAAATTGTGAAGAAATGGTAGCATAACTTGGAGATTCGTTTTCTCAGGTTGAAAAATATCAGTTAGCATATAATGATGCATTAGTGTTCATCAAAAGAGTGTTATATATTTATGTCAGCTTAAAATATAAATATCAGCCATCTAATGTTAAATGTCAATTTGCAAAATGATTACGTCTCCCTGTTTAATTGTTTTGATCCCCTTATTTGGGATCACTTTTTATTTTTTGATCACTATTGATAAAGACAAACATATCGCAAACCCTCGAGTAACATGTACATGCAGCATACCATTAAAAAAGAAAAAAATATCCTGGTATATCCTGCCATCAAATATTCTATGTATAAATTTGAAAATGTAAATTTTCCATCGGTTAAACAGTAAACCGGTATAATATAATTTGAATTTAAATCATTTACTTGCATATTCGATAATTAAATTATGTCAGTTCATATTTCAATTTACTCTACGTATGTCAAACATAGGAGGTTAATGTTTCATTCACGTACTAGTGTGTCTTGTATAAAAAAGGCACGTGTAGAAAATAATTCCATAGTAATTACGAATTTTACATAATTAATCAGGTGGATTGAAGTGTTCAGATAATTGTCTTTACTAAAAGCGTGCAATAAAAACCTAACAAAATTAACCACTTTATCTTTGTATCGTTTAGAATCTCGAAATTAATTGCTCTTGGTCTGAGCTGTCCTCTGGGGTATATGTGAGTATGCGTAACGTTTTATAGGTATAAGTATGACAGCAGTGATCATCCGTGCTATTCATCTTCTACGGCGAAGTTATAATAGTTCTGCTCGACATTTTATCAATTGCAAAACTTGTTTTAATTTGGAGTTCTTAAAAAGGAATTATAAAATCAAAATTGAATGATATGTCCGTTTTACTAAGTGGAGTTTACTTCTCAAAATTGACTCTCCTACCCAATTGGCGCTTATTTCTATCAGAACAAACCAATAGCTAGAAGATACAAATCGTTACCAAACATAAAGTTTGGAAAATTAAAATCGTGCTAATTAAATACTTTACGTACCATCACCTAGGTCGTCCATTTCTTATAAAACCTGGTCATATTTTAATAAGCATTAAAATATTCTAACGAAATACAACAACAATAGATAATTTTAAATCTTCTTCAATATAACACTGTCAATGCATTAGGATACTTTATATGTACAAGAAGTGTACAAAAAGTCACTCTTTTTGGCAATTTTGATACCAGTTGTAATTTCGTATTGAGACGTATAACAGCCCACATGTTCCCATTTTCCGTTTTCAAACATCTAGCATTTCAATAAAAATGCAGTTTAATATCGACAGAAACCCATCCATAAAAATGTACTTGGTCCATCAGTCAAAAGATACGCGCTATTTCCAATGTATAATTCTCACCACTCTAAGACAGTGATTTTCGTTTTTTTTGAACATTTCTCTTAAATCGCATTGATATGTTGTGTAACATCCCAACCAGTCTCTTACTGTGGTAACCCGGAGACTCTCTTAAAGAGAATAGAAATGGTCTACTTAAGAAATTTGTAGAATTAAACAAACGAATACTTAAAACACATTAGAACATGTGCCATATTGAAAGTACCTTTCATGACTCATTGCTTATTTAAGGAATACAAACCAATAAGTAGTTCCATTTATTAGTGGTTTTTTTAGAGCCATTAATAAGGCAAACGGTACCAACGTATCATAGAAAGACTGTTTCTAAGTATAATGCGTTGAAAGTCTTATTTGCCATCCTACAATTAAGACCAACATCTTGTTGAATTGTATTGACTTTACGTAAAACAACTCTGAAAACAGCATTTTTTTCGAGAAAGAAAGCATAGTCACTTGTTAAGTCCTAATTTAAATCATGGTCAATACTTATGCTACCGTCGGTTAGCAAAGGGAAAATAGGAAAAGGGTATTACAACAGACATTTAAAACTGAACTACCTCTAGACAAATGCATACAAAGTAAATGTAAAAGAGACAAAAACGTTGAAAGACATAACACCCATAAAGAAAACGAAAAACATAACAGTTACCGCCTTGGAACTGTAAGTCAGCAAAAGAGCCAACTGTTTAAACCTGTTTTTTGGAACATTCAACCTCGCATTTCATTATTTGTTTTCCTTAAAAACAAACATAGTAAATAAAAAATGTCATATCAATGTGAGAAAGCTAACAGCAAGCAGGTACATCTGGAGTTAATTCTGAGGACAATATTATTGCATACAAACAAAGTAAGTATAATTATGATTATCAATACATGTGCAGAAGAAAATTGTTCCGGCAAAGTAAAAGATCCAAACGTCGTATCATATGAAGGCTGTGGTGCTAGAGCTGGCATTACATATGATGCGTGACATGTGCATCGTAATGCTTAGAAATCCAATACAGTGAAGGAAGTTGTTGTAGTTTTGATTCGATCTGGATACATAATTTTTGCAAGATATGTCTGTGTTTGTCATTGTATGAATGCAATCGCTGGTGCTAACAACTGGCGTTGAAAAAATTAGTCAGGTTATTTGTATATTTTATTTGTCAGACAAATAATATGCTGTTAAAAGCCTTTGTCCTCTGGTACAATTATAAATTGATCATGTATATACTGAAAGGAATATTAAGGTGATAAATAGCTTGCTTCGGAAAACTTGAAGGGTCGGATCGATAGAATTTAATGCAATTATTACTTCTCTGAAAATATCCTCATGTATTCAATGCTACTGTATCCATGTTCTTTTTTCTCTTTAACTGGGGTTCGGGAAAAAGATTAATTTCATCAGCAACAAAGGTCAAAATCAATTTCATCCGGTAGGCGATATTTCGGACCCTTGAAAAGTTAATTAAGTAACGTATTGCCGCCGAGAGTGTTAAAATCCCAAGTAACGATATGACCAGAAGGAAAATAACAAAATGATGAAGCTGAATGTCTAGAAACTTCTTGAAAAGGATCATTTAGGTAAAGGTCTGCTTAAATTATTTTGTAATTGAACATAAGACCTTTATATAAAATGACGGGTATGTTGGTTTTATTTATCAATTTGTGGTTTTTAAGCTTTAAACTTTAACATTTGAATAATTGAAGCCACATGATAAAAAGGAAAAGTATGTAAATATACTTAAGCCGCCTCATTGTCATCCAAAATAACAACAATGCACAAAGAAGGGAATGAATACAGATTGATTGAAAGGTGTGTTCAGATAAAGATTTTTTTCTAAATGCACGTTTTAAAATATGATTTGATTTCACTGACTATGAAATCGGTAATTTGCCTTTGCGTTAAGGTAGTATTCTAAAGCTGTCAATTTTCAAAACATTGCCTGATTAATAATGTAAATAATTAAGTTTGAAGTTAAAATGTGTCAAAGTCATTGTTATCTTAACAGTTTAACATTACTAAGTAAGGGTTACTTGACTTTTAAGACACGTTAACATTACTAAGTAAGGGTTACTTGACTTTTAAGACACGTTCAAATCATTATTGTATTATGCTTACATAACATTACCAGCATTTGTCTTTTGAATTTACCTTAGATTGTGCCAAATAATATAATGGTTTAATGTCTGGTTTCTGCCATTTTCACGCGCCGAAATTGGCAAAAATCAGTATCAACAAGTACTCGTATTGATATTACTATACATGTGTTATGCGGTCTGAAACAATAATTATGTGCATATATATATCCTTATCATGCGATTTTTGTTATTTCCGCTTTTTCATTTGTTAGTAATAATGAAAAAAAAATAGACAAAACTTTTTTGTATACCAAAAGCATGTTATAGATTTCCCATAAATATGCAGATATATGAAACTGAATTCATATATTCGATTTTAAGTTGTAGTACTGCTAGATAATGCTTAATACGAGTAGTACTTAATGGATAGTACTTAAGATAATGTCTGATAAATAATAATAGAAATATTTTGACTATGTTCTTGTATTTTCTGGTATAATTTTGGGATAGAGGTAAAGAGACGATCAGCATGCTTCTCATTTTTATACAAGTACTTTACATGTTTCGAACTTAATTTAGAAAAGGCATAAGACATATCATAACGGATATAGCATATTCGTTATTGGAATTTTTCCGCTCAGCAAAACGTCTACACTATGAGCAGATATGAATGTACAAATAGGTACCTCCCGAAATGGCCGCAGTGGTAAAGTTCAGGATTTCCAAAGAACTGATTTGTCTTCCAATACCGGTATAAGCAAATATTTGCACGTGTTGCAATGCGTTTCCTTTTAGGTTGCCCCCTTTAACTTCGGTAGGTTGATTGTCCAGACCAATGTAGACAGACGTCTTGTTAATTTACGCTGTGAGGTCGGTACTGTGCTGAACCACCAGGGTCTGGTTGTAGCCTCCGTGGAATCCAGATACCTCTGTCAGTATCACCTGGCCTGGTGTGACAGCGATAATGTCTCTAACTGTCGGTGCCGCAGGAGGTCCTACGAAAACTATGAAGTGTTCAGAATAGGCCTAAACAAATCTGATCGTTCCAGGGCGGTCACTGCTAGTTTTTCTTTTTGTATGTTATGTCTCGTCTCTGTGGTTTTTGTCACATTTACATTTACCATGTTTGCTTTGGTAAAGAGTTGGTCTAGATTTAAATATATGTGATAATTTTGATAGGATCTTTTCTTATTTTCCTATTCCTTATCAATGATTGTCATATGGTACTTCTATTAAAGTAATTATTTCAGGCGAGTAGGATATAATATTGATTACTAGAGGTTCCATAAAATGCTTTTAGGCTAGTCTTTAACAAAGCATTTAGTATAGCTTGCTCCTTAACTGTTTACTACTGAAATCACCAAAGTGAAGGAGTGTACTTGCTTTTATATGCTATGGTATGTTTTATAAATGTGCTGTGCACTTTTAAATTGCACACATGTGTTATGCTTTTAATAAATGCCTAAAGCGAAATGATTTATGTATCCGTTCATTCATGTACAATACAAACGATTTTATTAAACAAGTGTTTATTGAGGGTATTCAAAACAAATCTTACTTTCAGGAACAATAGTAATGCCTAGTACCGATTGCCCTTTACGGTTTTAAACAACAATGTCGTAGTGAGTGTAACTTCAGTCTTGATCTCCGTAACATCGCAGCCTGGGAAAGATGACATAACTTTGTAGCATCTCACAACACTATCATAATTAACATTACGCTCGCGGGTAGATTGCTCCGCCCACCGAGTCACGTGACCTACTATCTGATAACCTTGGACATCTTATCGTCGATCGGGTCAATACTCTATTGTCAACGGTCATACGAACCACTGCAAAAGACATGCAAAGACACACAGAGACATGCAAAGACACAACAAAGACACCACAAAGACATAAAAAACGATTTTAATGTATATACGTATTCATATATTACATAATATATATCAACAATTCGTTGATAGGGGCATAAATAACAATAAACATGTGTCAATACAATTCACATCATCTCCAATGAAAATATTATTGTATGTACTTAATATTGTGTGCGTTACTTGTATGAAATATTAAATGTAAGATATGAACATTAAAACATAAATTACAAAGCATTACCAATGTATTATCGTTTGTGAGCGAGATATGTCAAATAATTATGACTGCTTTGAAAATAAACACAATTAAAGCGATAAATGTTTTCTATGTTTTGTCGGTAAGAAAATTGAATAACACAGGTGCAGTTGTAAAGAATGTGTTGAAAATTGAAGTGGTTATTATTTGTACTGATCAAAACATATAATTAACACCTAATGTGGAATATCCATAATAACAAAAGCGGGAGGTTTAAAAATTAAAGCAATACATTTCGCACCTATGCGGCATCTTCCTTGTTGAAAGGTAAGTGGAGCAAACTTCAATAATTATTGCAATTAACACCAGATTTGAAATGTTATAAAATGTAATGTTTAAGTATACTCTGCACCATATTTTAATCGGATGTTAATCCTAGTAGGACCCATTGTCAACAAACATGGCTGCCTGTTTAAGTGATCTACCAGCGAACTTTGGTGAGCATTTTATGCTATGAAAATCGTCACTTCGGCAAAGAATTCAAGCCAGACGATACGCAAAAGAATCTTACATTCATTCAGTCAGGTTGACTTTTAGACCGAAGGAAGAAATTGACGTTAATTCTAGTGTTTTTCGATCACAACGAAAGAGCGAGAAGCCACACAGTGTGCACATGACGATCGGCCTAGATTCCCTTACAGACGCATACTGTTCGTGTAAATTCGGGTATTTTTCATTATTACATTAAATCCACCGTTTATAAATGCAGTTAACCTTTGATAATGTGTTTATGTTTATTACTTTTGTGTAACCATATATCTCAACGAAATCGTCCGATGTTACTCAAGTTAAAGGGGATCTATTTCTTTGATCTGAGTAGCAGTTACTGCAGTAGATCATAACAAAGATGGAATATATACATATATATTAAAACGAGAATGCGTTAGACGATACAAGTTGTAATTTCCATCGACTTTTTCAACATTCAACTGGTGGTGTTCACGATTACACGATTTTATCCATCTTTTACATTTGTCTAAGTTACGTTTCGTCTTTGGAAATGGAATAAAAACGATGCCGCCTGTCAAACGTTCCGGATATCTGAATCACAGAGACCCCACTGACATCTTTTAACCATTTTCTTCTCGCTTTTTGTTACTAAAATCAGAATTATTCCTCCGTTTCTTGGTCAACGAAATGCACTCAGCTTGTCCAAGGAAAATGGCGACCGAAAAACAAAAGAATCACGTGACCAAATGGAGCGCGCTGATTAGCTAACGCTAGGCGTCTTGTCCTGTCAATCAAATTTCGGCGTAATGTTAATCGTTGGACCAGTACTTGTCTCCGAACGGTTGAGTTGATGGTACATGCGCGAAATATAAATTAAGAATATATCAAGATATATGTGTACATGCAGAAGTGCGTGTATGTATGAAGGTGTGTGTGTGGGATGGTAGGGGGTTCGTTTGTGTATGCAGGGATGTGCGTGTTTCTGTACGAGTGTATGTGTGATGGTGTTGACGGGTGGAGGGGGGTGGGGGGGGGGGGTGCTGGGTGTAGGTTAACTCTGTTGCATTTGTTTTATAATCAAACGTGCGTCCTGGAAGATATGTATATACTTGGTTGTAGGTGTTTGTGTGCGTGCGTTGTTTTCTTCTTAAAATGGTATTTAAGGTATGTAGTTTGTAAAAGATTAAACAATTAAAATTAAAGCACTATGTTAACCATGCGTGCCCATACCGGTATTCTTAATAGGAAAAAGTGTGCACTAGTACATGTAGGTGTGCGCTTAATAGAAACAAGTGTGCACTGTTATATGTGCGCTTAACAGGTAAAGTGTGCATTGGTAGATGTGCTCTTTATATGAAAAACTGTGGACTTGTAGGTCTGCTCTTAATAGGAAAATAAGTCTTCATTCGCCCTTAACACTTATTTTTCCGTTGTACCTGCGCTGACAGTGTCTTAGCACGATGGGGACGGGAACCTTGCCCGTAAACTGCCATTACTCAAGTGACTTGGAAGGTGTATTGTGTTGTATATGTAAGGATGTAAATAAAAGAATATTATTATTAATTTGATTGTCATATATGAGCTGTCTGTTCGGGAACGCGACTTAGGTGAAAAGGTGTTAGTTCTGCCATTGTTTCTATCAAAAATAAAACATACTGGTTTATTAATAATGGAGTTGTTTTTTTAGACTTAAATCTCCAAATAACATTAACTGCTATTACTATTACTACTTCTAACACAACAATGGTTTCAGTAATAACAAACACATGTATTTACAACATTTTGGTAAGTACGTAAATATTTTAAGCGGTACCGTTTTTTCAAATATTAGAAATGTATCGCGTTTGAAAGAAGCAATTTAAAAAAATCACAAAGATAAAACGTACATTATTATAAAGTAAATTGTAAAAAACACATTTATTTGTTATTGTTTTTTTTCTTCTTTTTGCTCTTGCTTTGTGTGAAACAATGACATATAACAGGCACAGATTACTTTGGATGGTGACAGAATGCGGAGGTAAAAGCAATATTTTACCGCAATATTTTACCGATTCGTTCTAGCGTTTTCATTATGCATTATGTTTTAAAATTTAGTTAGAAATATATTATCATGTATAAAAGCATTTTTTTTTTATTTTAGTGTCACGCTCAAAATCTCTAACCTTTGTGGATTTATTTTTGGTTCAGGTATTGTAAATAACATACAGCCCATACTTCAGCACAGGGGTAAATTTACTTATAAAAATGAACAAACCGCAATGAGGTTGTAAAGACCATATAAAGTTGATCTGGTTCTTTAAAGAATTCAATGATTTTTTTTAAAATTAGAAACATATCTAAAACCATTTAGATTCAAAAATACATTTGTTTACACAACATGAATATGGAAAAAAAATACAGCTTTATTAACTGCTGCTGTTGTTGTATTCTTCGGAAGTGCATGGTGGCTTTATTTTACAACGTGACTCATGTTATTGAATTTATTTTTGTCGTCGTATATAACGAATTATATAACATTTGATTTGATTTAAAATTATAATATAAATGTACGCATTTTAAAAGAAGTTTCTCGTAGAAATATTTTTATGCATTTATACATTTACGTTTAACGGAAATATTAAAATACGAAATTGTAAAAATGAAGGGTTTCAAAATGGAGGTAAGTTAACTTTATATTGGTGTTGATTTGAATCTTAATGCGTTTGATGTCATTATTGTTTTTAATGTTGCTGTTGTTGCTGCTGCTCTTGCTGTTGGTGTTGTTTTGTTGTTTATGTTGTTATTTTAGAAACAATAGGAATTTCACAATTCATTTAATCAGACTGGCTAAAACCGGCGTCAGCACAAAATTGTAAAAGTGTTTTTTTAGGATATACTTGTAATGGTCCTGACAAAATGAAGACCAGTCCTTTATATTTTATTTTTATGCATTTTGCATTTTTTAAATGGATCCGTATATATTGACATGTTGATTTGTATAAAAAAAAAACGAAATACTTAGATGAAATGTACTCTTTTGATAAATAATTCTCATGAAATGTGTTGCAGTGATATTGTAACATTCAAAATATGTGGAATAAATCTATGAGCTAATTCGACGTAAATTTAGCATAAATCAAGCTAAAGCTAGTAACGTGCTTACATTTCTACATCTACTTTTATGTTTGTACATATTTGACAAAAACTTTTTAAAAGATGTCAATCTATAATAAGAAAATATGTTTTCTTGCTACCTCCAGTATTTTAGCTGTAGCACATTACATTAATGGCTTTAAATGAAAACGTCGATTGCAGCAAAATGGTGTAGGAATTAAAATGGAAGTTGCTTTATTAAAATGTAACTTCCGATGTAATCATGTCTAGGTTGTCAATATATTGTGGCCAACTAAGAGGTCAAGATGAGTAATAAACAAGGTAAACATTTGAGTAGAGAAAAAATGGCATATAATTGCAGATGCGTAAATGTAAATAATGTGCAATTTTAATTGCATATCTATTGTGAAATATTCAAATACGCTTTTAAAAAAACCCTATCAAATATGTAACGATACCAGATGGGCTAGACGGCGCTGGATAGAGCTTGTCCACTGTTATACTTAGTTTCTTAGCTGGTGATATCTCTGCACTGCATGTAGTAGCCTTTCCTTTAACAAAAGTAATTGACGCATTTAACTTATTTAAACAATTATAACACTAACAATAAACCACATGCCAGTATATTATTAGAGATTACTACATTAATATGTTAACGTGCTGATAAAACTATGTCCTCCCAAAGTTTGTGTTGTCTGTAGATTCTGATAATCAAACGCGTTGCATTGTGTTTCGACTTTTATACATTATTTGAAGTTAAACATTTTTATATAGCCTCGGACTATGTTTGCGGGGAAATTTTATACGCCATTCATAAATTACACTGATTGGCTCGAGATTGACGTATTGATTTGAAATAAAAAAATGCGATCTGTATAATTCATGCTAAACTGTGACCAACTTGTTAAAGTTTTTCAAATGTATCATATCACCACTGTTTAATCAGGTGTTAGTCCAAATAATAGAGCTACAGCCAATATAACTTCAATGACATCATGGAGCATCTAAATCTATATCAATGTTAAATGTCAAATGACATTGACATTGTCATAAAAACATTGAAAATGAAATATGGACATATCTTGCTTCATACTGGGATCGCAGTAAGGGTTGATGGGTGTGTCTACCCGGCTGGATACATCCTCTTGGTGCAGTGTTACATGTAGCAGGAAAGTGGATGTAGATAAGAGTGTTTCTGGCAAACGGCAGAGCAGCAAGACCATAAGCATGAACTTCTTTATATCTATATAATTTTGAAGTTTGGTATATGTTGCAATACTCATAGGATTTTGTCATATATTCTTATTCAGTGCGCTATCTGTTTTAAAGAATTCTATTTAAGAATGTTTTTAACTGATTTATTTCTGATCTGATTACCAAAGCAGTTTTAAAATGCAAGCAATTTAAATATAATTAGAACGGAATTGAAATCTTAAGGGCAATTATTTAAGTATGCTATATGAAAAATAATTCGTATATAGCACGTGAGTGGCATGCATGTGTAGCAAAGTATATGCCCGGTGAGATATATGTCACATAAAGCAACCTGCGCTTGGACAAAGGAGGCCAAATTTCAGATTACATTTTCATTTGACATTATAGAGTATAGAACTAATACAATTTAGAAACCTTACCTTACACCTTATGTGTCAACTTAAATAAGATTTTTACCTTTTCCTTAAAGTGTTAATATTTTATTTATTGACGTCGTCACAGCCTATTTGTCATATAATGTCATTATAATGCATTTACGCCATTACCACTTAAATCAAAGAACTCTGTTTCTTTGAGAAGTGGTAAGTTATCGAGACATTTATGACGTTGGAAATAATTTACATATTTGAGCTCCTTTTTATATTCTGTTATGATGCTTGTAAATTACATTCTCTGTTCAATTTCCACTCCAGACACTGTTGCTTTCTGTTACTTGTCTCTAGTTGATGAAGCTTGCATTATTCCCTCCTAATGTCACCACATGAGAGCTCTATAAACGGCTTTAAAACAGCCCGGTCGAGTTTTAGCCATCAAACGGTCCCTAGAGGAGGTGGGTGCGGTGGCAATTGATGGTTTTGTTCTTTGTGTAATTTTTGCCTCTATGTTTTGCTAATGTTTACATTAACTGGTGTATTTATGACTTCATTGTGCAGCTTCAAAGATATATCATACTTTGCATACGAACTGTTTCGTTTTTTTTTCCTTTTCAATTTAACTAGCCTGAAATAGGAGTTCACGCATTTACTCTATGACTCGACCGTACATGTATGTCATTGCTTGGTAATAAGATACCACAGTTAAAATTCAAATTAAAATGTGTACGACTTTAGAATAAAGATATTGACTACCCGTGAACTGCACATCAATTAAGTTATTTAAATAATGGCTGGGAGCAAAATAGGATTGATCATACACAAATGGCGTATTTTCCTTCGTTTTCATAAGTGTGCATACATGGTAAAACCTTGATCGTTTATTAAAATTATTATTTAAAACTAACTAAATAAAAAATATGGACATTGAATTTGAAGACAAGTCGTTAAAGGTATTATAGCTTACATTGATACTAAAATGTTTGCCAATCAGAGTTGATACCAAATCCACAATCACACGAATAACTCCCAACAACTAAGAGATGTATGTTGGTGATGGTAAGTTGTACCTGTGTGTCGGATGTTACATTGGCCGAGTACCTGGCTGGGTCAATACCACTATGGTCCTTTAAGGGTATAAATGGTTAATTTACCGTTCATGAATCTAGTATTACATCTTGTCGATGAAGTTTATTGTTAATTCGTTGCATTTTGTATATGGGCCGGTGGCCTTACATGCAATAAAATACTTGAATCTTGAATCTTGATGAGCAAATCATCTCAACCTGGTCTCCACAGATAGACCGGTGTCGAAAAGTGCAGGTGTTAATATCTTCTGTCGTATTAATTGTGGGAACTATATTCTATATCTTTGCATATGCCATCACACACATTATTTAGTTTATGTATACAAAAGCTGTGACTTTTTCTTGGGATTCAGATGGAATGTGTTCCTATCGGCGAATCGCTTTTGCATACATATATGTACCTATATGTTGCTAACAAATTAAACATGATTTGCAAAAATGCACCGCTGGTACATCATGATATTGATTAACCAATAATGAAAAATGTTTTGTTTATTAAATGATGGTCGTCAACTGTAATTACCCACAAAAACCAAAGAGAAGCTCGTTATTTCTAAAACAATCGCCGTCAACTGCATATTTATCAAAGCCTGTGAAAAGGAGAAATGCAGATTATTGGAAGTACAAATCGTGCAATAAAAGGTCACGACAAATAAATATACCTTTGTTCTGTGCCTTTTCGGAGTTTGGTATATGTTGCAATGTTCATAGGACTTTGTCATATATTCTTATTTATGATACCAACAATGTTACTTGAGCACTGTGGCAGTCGTAAAAAATCTCCCCATGCATGTAATCTATGTTGTCATTTAATTTATCCTATTTCAATTTTTACGTGTATTTCCTTTGATGGATATTGGACTTTTTGATCTTCACATGAACAGGATGCTACAACCATTTATTCGTCTCTGGTCATGTTTGTTTATGATTCAGAAAGTTAATTTTATTTATAGTCAACCATTTTTGTGTAGTTTTTTAAATCGAAATAATACCATATTATTTTTTAAACACTATGAGGACATTATTTTTCAATGACGTCACTACTTTCGTCGTAACTTATGGAAAACACCAGCGCTTGGACGTTTTGTATTCAAATAGATCGTCTTTCTTTTCATCGCTTGTATTTGAGAAACTCGTCAGGAAGTGCGAAGTTAGAGCTCTGTAAAACAGGTTTAAACACCCCAGTCCATCCATATTGCCGACTGACCGTTCCAATGCGTAACTGTCGGGTTTGCTCTTTTCGTTAAATGATTCCTCACAAATTTGTTCTTACTTTTCGCTTGGCTTGCATGTGAAATACCTTTGTTCTGTGCCTTTTCGGAGTTTGGTATATGTTGCAATGCTTTGTCATATATTCTTATTTGTAAAATACTATTGGATATTTGACAGTTTCTAAAACATAGGTAACGCTTGCATGACCTTGGTGTCAGGTAGACGTTGCAATTTTAATGAAGCTTTATAAACATATATGAATTGCTTATTGTTTGCTATTGTTTACGTTTAAGGTGCCATGTGTTTTGGCTTGTGTATAGAAAATACGCAGCACATCACTTCAAACTAAACAAATACACGAGTAAATCTACCACGATTGTTTTTATGCAACTATTGGAATTTTTCTTTTTCTAAAACGCTCACACTAAAGAAATATTAGAAAAAAAAGAGAAACAAATATTGTTCTACAGTTCCCTGGGGAACAATTACAACAATGTATCAGAAAATACGTCGATTATGACATATCTATATAGTCGTACCATATTGAAAATCAATTAGTTAGCTTTCGCCAAATTGATGCGTTATGCATTGTGCAATAAGTAGTCCGTCAGACATAAAACACACAAAAAGTCCTTACACATTCGGACACATTACTCTTGGATTAAACAATATAACGGGGTTGTTTCCTGAAACGCATAAACTTTACCTCTTAAACGTTATATCTAATATTTGTATCTAATTTGTATTTATATTTGTTCAACCAGAAAAACACAAGGATCATATTTGTCCCTGCAGAGAGGCTCATCACACCTGGAGTAATTGAAAAATGCAATTCCATAGGAATTTGGTGTGAAGGTAAAGCGCATTCTGTCCGGAAACAATAGCTACGATAAACACCAGTTAACAATTAAAGACCATCTCAAGTTCCGAGATTTGAACACTTTGTGGACAACGAGCTTAGTTATGTTGAAAGGAAGGTCGGAGCGGATTTCCTGAAGAATAAAAGCTGGAAGAAAAAACACAACAGCGGCGTTCGTCCCCACATTAACATGAGCATTGCCGAATTTCGACCATTTATTAAAAAGATATGTGAAAACATTGTATACTTTAAATAGAACGAGGGCAATTTTTGCATATCTGCAACGTGTAGCATTTAGATGGGACAACAACCACCAGGACATATTAGTGCACAAGAAACCCAAGAAATTAGAATTAAGTTTAAAACACACGACCATTCCTTGTGGAGCAGAGCGTTGTGTCATTGTCCCATTCGTTATGGATGCCACAAAATTCACCGGATATGACGGTATATTGTACTGTGTTTGCAATTGTATAACGTGCAGATGTTGTTTACGCTTTATTGCAAAGCCAGCCAACATTACTTATACGTGGGAGAGATAGGAGGAACTTTATGCTAACGACACCTTCCATGACCGTTTAACTGAACTTGACGTTAGTTTTACTCTTACGAGTAAATTCCACTTACGAGTAAATTCCTTAAAGATTTTATGTATACGCTGGTTGTTGACGCAGATATGTCATGAAAAAGGGTCACTTGTTCCCAATAAAACGAGGCTGTCTGTACCGTGTACCGTGCTGGTGGAAGTGTGGGGACGTTCTGTGGCCTTACTGGTATGGACTCTGACTCCGACAGACCGACCGATGCAACACCGTATAAACGACAATGTGCGTTCTATATGCAGAAGAAACCGGTCTTGCCGGCATAAGGCGAAATTATCAAAATAAAACATAACCCTCATACATTTATTTATAGGAAGCTAATCTCAACAAACACGTACGATTGTTATTTATTACAAATGTAAACAAAATCAGCGTCATGAATGATAAAATCTACATTCATTATTGTTTTACCTTTTGTTGTTGATAAAATGTTCGCAGCATTAGTATTGTTATATTCAAACATAATATATAAACGCTTCGATTCAAGAGTTGTTTGATTTTGAAATTCGCAAATATAAAGCCGAATGCATGAGAAAAATAGCCACTTACATTGGAATAGTTGGTGCAGGTCAGTTGAAGGTAACCTTAAATAAACAAAAACACTGACACTGACGGGGCAGATGCTGTTTGCCTATGACGATTGCATATTAGAAAATAAAGATACAAAAAATTGCCATAGCAGGTGCAGTTTGTCTATTATATAGAAGATTGCATATTGGAATATAAACATATATTAAAATTGCCATAACATAGACGCAGTTTCTCTATCATAAAGCCACATAAATAGTAAACTAAAAAAAAGTCGTTAACGTAGAGAGAGAGAGAGAGAGAGAGAGAGAGAAAGTGAGAAGAGAGAGCGAGATAGAGAGAGAAAGAGAGAGACAAACTAGTTTCGCGTGATACCTGACATTAATGACGTTAGAGAAGTCATGTGACATACTACTATGGCGCCCCTCATGAATGGTCGAGGGTTCGATTTGTACATGTTTAGACGTGCAAATTTTGAAGAGGCGACACACATTACAACAAAAACGAGCAGATTTTGTTTTTACAATAATTATAATTATTGACCACAGGTTTCCGCTTATGTTGCGGTTAATAAATCGATGATGCGAAATGCGTCTGTTTGAATTTGATACAAAATTATGACATTATTAGATAGGATATGCCAACCCTGTCATTGACACCAGAATCCAGACCAACACATAAAAAAGGATTTATGTTGCTTGTCTTAGTCCAGCTGTAAATATAACTGAGCTCAACTGCGTCGACATAGTATAAATCCTTTCAGCTTGCTGTATGTTACTACGGTTCCTTCTTCCTACTCCGCTGGCAGTCCATGGCGTAGGATTGACTCTCCATCAAACATTGTTCGTAGACCTGAGCACTTACAGTCAGGATGTCGATGCCTGTAAACACGCAGACTGTTACGAAATTTGCACGTGAGAAAGAACTGATGACGTTATTTTGATGATCTCAATTCGGTGTCTGTTAATTGTTTAAAGGTCAGTTGATCTGTGACAAAGAAGCAGAATGGAGTCTGCATAATTAAGTTATTCGGTAGAGCTAGGAAGAACAGACTCCCCTATCGCTATGCTAGTGTGAAGAGTTTACATTCCGTTTCCAGCTAGCTAAGAAGAGTCCACTGGGTTACGCCGACAACAGTTTGGTCGGAATTTTTTTTAAAGATGCTGCTTGCAGTGATTTAAAATAAAACCAAGCGATGACGTATAATAAGAACAATTGAATGTCATCATACGGTAAAAATGCAGCGACGACACATGCCTGCATTAAAATTTGAAAAAAAAAACAACAACAACAACGAAGGAACCCATCGACTTTAAATAAACAACAATAAAAACAATCCGAATAAAAACATCCACAAATTGTAGTATTGTGAAAAGATGGTACGTAATGAATTCTAAATGTTTTGTTATAATAGGCCGAGGATTTTCCCGTAATTGGCATAATAAAGGCAAAAAAATCCCGATGTTTTTTTTCCGAAATGAAAAAAAAAAAGTTTAGTTATCTCCCTTGTTGGAAGGTGTTTTCTTATACTTATATGTTAATATGTAATAAACTTTATTTTTAATTTGCTTAAGCTTTTTAAATTCTTATCTCAATTACTAAGATTCCATTTTATGCGCATACTTCAGTCATAAGTGTTTTTTCAAAAGTTTAAATGTTGGAAAACTCTTCCTATCCGGTCATCCTGTAAATTAAAAGCAATGCAAGTTCTTAACAGTTACTGTAAAAGGGTCAGTTGCAAGCAATGCAGTAAAACAAAGAAAACTCACGTGTTGTAACCATCAGCAATCAATCACCTAATAAGTTTTGTTTTAATAGTGCTATTTATCTTTATATATGACATTTATTCATCTTTATGTTATCTCATAAGACAGATTTAAGACACATTCTCACTCGATTTAATTTTTTTACAATTGCACATTTTTCTCTGGTTGGAATGATAACAGAAACACGTACTATTATTTATTTATTAACATCCTAACACATTAATATAATTGGATACAATGTACATGTCCATCTACCTATATTTAAAATAACTGAATAAAGTATTTACGAAGGATAATTGCAGCATTAGTAATTGTATACGATGAGTTCCTTCCATTTAATGAAAATTTCCAGCATATTCAAACATGTGTTGGTGAATAACAGATTCAAATGTCATACATGGCTAAACAGCAGCAGATAAAATAATTAAAGAGACAAACGAAATGATCACATTCAAGACTATTACAAACATATATACATATGGCAGTTGCAACTGACATTCTAAAACAGAAACACTTAACTGACATGATATGGAAATGTATTTTGTGCAATTTCAGACATGAAAGCCATTCTGTAAAAGTAGGAGATAAATATAAGTATAAGTAAGGTATGTAGAAATGTCTGGCATCTTCCTTCACCAATTATAAGCTGCAGCATGACAGAAAAAAGCAATTAAAACAATTACCAGAAGTTGAGAGTGTCACAGCACAGAGAAACGAAAGTAGGGCCCTCTAGGTTCTCTCTCATTTAGTTGTTTTGATCTTTTTTGTGTGAAAAGTCACCCACAATGACCCTTTAGTAATGATGAGTAAAAATGATATGAACTAGTTTTTGTGTTATAAAATTTGAATAAGTACAAAGTGTGTTTTATCATTCTATACTGATGATCTGTTCATTCCCAGTAAAAAGTGGGCTTTCTGACCCAGGTCATCATAGTGTAGAACAAAACCCCTCATGGATAAAATTCCTTACATGCGTTCTAGCATGGGTGGACGAAAATAGATCTTATAATTGTGTTGAGATGGAAACAATCCCTTTTATTACTTTACATTTCCTTACAATATCCTCCCAGATTCCCACTTCTCATACACATAAGTTAGGCAAAACTAAAAAGGATCTTGTTCAGTGTTAAAAGTATCCTTGTATTTAAAGTTAAAGAAAATACCACTTTATTCATGTATTCCATTGTTGTTAGAAGGTAAAAAGACAACAACATGGATTTATTTAACTATAACTTTCATTATTAATTCGTTTCATTTTCTTTCATCCCAGATTATCACAGTTCAATGATCGACAAGAGGACCTGAATGAATAGATCAAGAAAGCAGTGTCTGTATGACCACTGCATATATACATCATTGGATGTCTTTATTCACCTTAAAGAATTTAAGGGAGTGACAAGTAATTTGTAAACTTGTTAATATAACTATGTGATGTGGAAAAAATCAGCATATTGTATGTTTAATATTGACATGCGTTTTTTTTTAAGTAAATTAATTTAAGATCTACCTTTCAAGTTAGTTTTGGTATAAATAAAATACCACTTTCTGAACATAAAGTTTTAATTAAATGGGAAATAATATATTGTTTACATATTTTCTAAGTGACGAAATCAATAAGGAAATATGACAAAACCTATGATTATTGCAACACATACCAAACTTTGAAAAGGCACAGAACAACGGTATTCACATGCAAGTAAATGTAATGTACGAACAAACATTGATGAGTCATTAAACGAATAAAAAACCAACACAAACAACAACAACAAAAAACAACAACAACAACATAAAGCAAAACAATAGCTAGCACCTTGGAACGGTCAGTCAGAGAAAGGGACTGACTGCGGTGCTTAAACCAGTTTTACAGAGCTCAACCTTTCACTTCCCGAGGGTTGCTCATATGCACGCAATGAAAAAATAAACGATATATCAAAGCAAAGATGTTCAAGCGTTTGATTTTTTAGATAAGTCGTTAGTGACCTAACTGAAATATAATATCCATATGGTACCTTGAGGGAAGTATCATTTAGGTTAAAAGAACAAAACAAAATTGTCACCAATGTATGCACATCGCACACCCGAAAGGTGTTCAAACACATTGAACGCAGGCAATACGTTCTACGCAAACTGTTTATTTTAATGCATTGTTTGAACGGAATATCATTTTCTTTAATACATTAACCAGCATAAATTAATTATCAACAACTAGTAAACAAGTATGATTGCTTTGTTTTAACTTTTCTGTCGAGTCCTGTTTAAAATCACGTTTTTGAAGGCAACCGCTGTGTAGCTTCCGTGACGAAGACGGTGGAGGTGCTGGGTGTTTTATGACCAGCATACAGACGAAAAGCTTATTACATAGCTAGGAGCAGCTGTCTCTAAGCTGTTCCCTTTATTGTACCCTAGTTGATTTAGTTTTATGACCAATGCCCCTTTATTGGACCCAAGTTGCCTTTGTTTCTGACCAATGCCCCTTTATCGTACACCAGTTGCGTTAGTTTTCTAACCAATACCCCTATATTGGACCCTAGTTGCGTTAGATTTCTGACCAATACCCCTTTATTGTACCCTAGTTGCTTTACCTTTCTGACTAATGCCCCTTTATTGGACCCTAGTGTCACTAGTTTTCTGACCAATACCCCTTGATTAGATTCTAGTTGCGTTAGTTTTCTGACCAATACCCCTTTACTAGATCCTATCTTTGTTAGTTTTCTGGCCAATACCCCTTGATTGGAACAAAAACTTGTCAAATATGTCACAATATTCGATAGAGTGAAGTATTCAGAGCGTGTTTTTGGAAGCCCTATCTGTGTCTTCATGGATAAATATAGAACACACTCGGCAGCGCTGTGACACGAGGTTGAAAACGCGCATTAATGCATCATTGAATGCAGTGAAACAGGCTTTATTCACTTCGGGTTGACCTCTCATAATACTTCCAAATTGCTAGCAGACTGTAAAGACTATGTGGACGTTGAAGGAATATCAGATATAAGATACCTCAAGATGTTGGCACTCATAATCTTTTGCTACAAATCCCCGGGTAAAGCATAACATTTTGCAGGCAACAGTGACCTGCAATGACAAAAAGAAAAAAAGAAAAGAAAATTGCATACACCATTACATTCTTTTCGTTCTGACTGATGACACATTATTAACAATCATATTTCAAATGAACTGCTTTTTACAACTACATCGACCAAGTTTCTTTTAATTGTAGTTTAAAGAAAAATATACTGGAATAGTAAATGGTACAAAATCAGAATGCAGAATAAACACGTATACGCAAATACATACAGAATGTTGGTCATGCATTTCATCTCTGCTGCACCGACGATCGAATAATACCCCTACCTCGTCTATACACAATGCGGACATTATTTTCCAGTGACGTCACTACACTCGTACTAACTCATCAAAGAAAACGCCAGCGATTGGACATTTTTTTTTCAAATACATCGGTTGCTTGCATTTGAGAAACCCATCAGGAAATGCGAGGTTAGACCTATGTAAAACCGGGTTAAGAACCCTAGTCGGTCCATATTGCCGACTAACCGTTCCTAGGCGGTAACTGTCGGGTTTACTCTATTTGTTAAATGACTCATCACAGATTTAGTCTTACATTCACAGTTGGCTTGTATTTCTTTATGTGTGTTATGTCTCGTCTCTGTGTTTTCTTTCACATTTGCATTTACCTTGTTTGCCTTTGTCTACTGATAGATAAAATTTAAATATCCGTTAGAGTTTTGATAGGACCTTTTCTTATTTAACTATTGTATGTGAATACACTTGTCCTGTGCATTTTTACATTTTCGTATATGTTGCAATGCTCATAGGCATTAGTCATATATTATTATTAAAAATACATCGCATTAACACAATTATAGTCATTACTTCGACGCTCACATCATTGTGGTGGAAGGTAATCACTAAATAAATTACAGGTAGAACAGCGGCACACTTCGCAAGATTGGGAGACGATCAGGCTTCTCCTCGATCGGGATTCGAATCCACTCGATTAGAGACAGAAGAGATTGGAGGAGTTTTAGGTTCGAGACTTTTGAATTCAACCAAAGCAATAGGGACACACAAGGTCTGGTTTGTATTTGTAAATATTAGCTTATAAACGTAATTCTGCGTTATACACATGAAAACTGGATTAATCGACTACCTTTCATATTTTTGAAATACTCCGTAAATGTTGCCTTAAGATGTAGATTATCCTATTTATGCTGATTTTAGATAGTTCGAATCGACACAGTTGCAGTCATACTGGCGACGTCCAAGTTTTTTGAAAACCTCAGACTACTTTTTAGGTAGACCCACCGGTGCACTGCAGCTCACCTGGACACCTTTCCGTAAGATGGTATATAGTGACCCTGGCAGTTATGTTAATGTGCCATACACAACAGGAAATGAACACAATAATCAAGAAACCTAATACAAGAACGATACAATAGTTACAATGTTCTTCCTGAATATTTTCAAGGACGATGTGTCGGGTTTCTTACGGCTTCATTCGCTTGAAAATCGAACTTAAACCGCTCATGACAATGGCATATTATTGTTGTTGTTGAGCGTTTGCATACACTATGCAGTATTTTGGGACAAGGTCCTGTCTTTATATTAAATCAGTTGTCATACATGTTCAGTACTCAAAAGCTTCCAAACGAAAAAAAACTTTAAATGTATGAAAACAGTCACACAAACATTAACGGATTTAAGTAGGGCTTGAACTTTCAATTTAAATATATTATCTTATAAATAAGGTATTGTTAATATTAAATGCCTTCTTGTATTTATCATTTTACTCTTTTGGATGGTCGGGTAAAAAGAGTTACACCCCTTTATAAATTGGGATGTGATTATTCCTCTCCGTTGATTCTCTATCTGGGCCATTAAAGTTAAGTTATGCATAGAGGTGTAAATGGCAATTTACAACCTTAAACACCAGTTTAATCATTTGATTATCTTGACTAAGAATTTTTAATCGATTAATGTAACGAAATCGCCATTGTGCAAAAAATAACACTTGCATGTTAATCAGTTATAAACACAAAATAGTAATGAAAGAATAATCAAATAAAATGGAACTTATTTGCTTTGAAGAAACATCTACAATGTCTAAAGAGCGATACAAACACCCGAACATGGCTATTTACAGAGTTTCTATAACGTGTCATTGTGAATCATCTAGTTTTGAAATATTAATAGACATACATCTCGCTGTTTTCATATGAACAGATATACATGTAAAAAAATGCGTAAAATTGTATACATAATGTTAAATAATGATGCGCATGGAGAATGAAAGCACGTATAAACTGTCATCTGCAAACTACGTTACCTGCTTTATATGGTATTTAATATCGCTCATGACTTACAGTATACGTCCAAAATGTGTACTCAGTATTTTGTTTTAAATGTACATCTACACACTGTGTAAAATGTACAGTGCATTCTTTTATTTTAAATTAGATTTAACTGTATATATTGTACATAATGTTTACAAATTACGTTTGATTAAATCCTTTATAACATATCAAAATGCAATCGTGTAAAATAGTTTATGTTGTTTTTGTTGTTGGATTATCACGGTATAAAGCGGGAAATATTTTACTGCAATAGAATAGCTGTTCCTTTTACTTTTTTACTTTTGTTCTTTTCTTCGACTGAAACTTTACCCTATCTTGGAAAGTAACGGTTTTGTTATTTATTTATAAATACCCATTTGCCAAACACATTAAGAAAGGATAGAAAAAAAATAGTATTGCAGCTTTGCTAAAATGATTACAAAATATTGTTCATTGGTATTTTGCAAATAAGAAAAAATAACCAGATGCAGCCTTGCAAAAAAAAGCCGCGATTGTCAGGCTTTTAATGGAATGCTCTGTTTTCAAAACCTGATAACTTAAACATTTTAATATGTGTAAACGTTTACAGTTATTATACTATCAAGAGACATGCAGTGATATAGCTGCCGTCTTTGCATATTGTTGTTTGAAAGGTCAACATGTAACTACCAAAAGACAAACGCAACAACATGTGTATAAAACATTAGTAATGCGACGTTGGTCAGGCATTTCCTTGATCGATCTTATGTAAAACGTAAGAAAAGCGGAACAAAAAGGTGTAATAGGCGTAAAGGTTCATAATTAAACTATCAAGAGAAATGCAATGATCTTACTGTCGTCTGCCCAACTGCACATACTGTTTTTTTTTAAATAAATATATAACCAAACTCAAAAACAATATGTTTAAATTGCATTTTGCATACAATATCGACAAGGAAGAATTTATTTCGTTTGATTACTATTGCTGCTGGATTTTTGTAACTTTGATTTAGTTCTTATTTTATGTATCTAAGTCGTACATTTCACTGTACAGCTGCGATAATAATCATGTCTTTTAAGAATAAATACAAGAATAGAAACGGCTTCCACCAGATGCCTTCTTTGTAAATTTCCTTCAAATAAATTAAAAAATACAACAGATCTTATTGTATACATTTATTTATAATATATTAGTGTACAACTAAATTGTGTGATCCAAGCATTTTTAACAAGAAGTCTGTCAAAATTAGCTTTTAAAGATAATCTATGTATTCTTGATTTCTTTTAAACGTTTCATTCATTCTCTTTCATCTTACATGAACAAAGCACAAATACTTCTACACTCGAACGATGCATAAACACATTTAATATTCACGAACCGGTTTTATTATTACTAATTTAATACGCAATTAGTGAAAAATCATTGCTTTCCTCCATTTATAATACTTAGTACAAGACAGTCGATATTGATGATTCTCTAAGGAGCACTGATCTTATTTATCATTGTTAATTGTTCAGGATAAAGAAAAGCTTTTGTATGACATTCGTATATTATGGATTCTATCACACTGAATAGCCCACATCTTAATTAATTAAATTAAAAATTAATAAGTTACTGATTAATTGTAGTCAGAAAATACACCAGGCAGACTTGTAGAAAACGTAAATCTTCTAACATATACGTGCAAATGTTAATGGCAATGAAACAAATGAAACTTGATTACCTTTAATATGTTATTTGCGTTACCATTACACACTACAAGCACAGTTGTATAAAACCGTTTTGCAATGTGAATAGCTACAATTCACGATTTCAATGTGCAATAATAATGTTTTATGGTGTCTTCCTAATATCAGTAGATTGATAATAAGTGCTAAATAAAACAAAAGTCAGTTTCTTTTATCTCTGCACGTATCATGTCATTTACTAGATTCTGTGAGAACTATCACGTGTTCTTACCTAATTAGTACTTCAGTTACTTCTAAATTTAATACTGTGGGTTATAATCAAAGTAACACTCCACTCGGATTAACGACGTTTCATTTCTTCAGGTTTCTTAATTATATGTAACTGTCCACCAGCAACTATAACTAATTCTACCCACTCATCTGGGGATTTGTCTCTTATGGAAGCAAATTAATTTATTTTATGAGGTCGTTACTAATTGCTAAATTATGGTAATCGACATGGATTGTGCTGTTTAAGGGAATCGAATGTGGTGGAGTAGTTAGTGTCACTGATTTGTAACTCCTTAGACCCTCACCACGTTTGTCCCTGTCGCAAATAGTTCTACCCAACCCATATGTCTGGCGTTGTCCTGTACAAAAATAGATAACCATCACCAATTCGACCAAATTTAAATCGACGCCAAATAATAAAAGATAGACTTTTTTTAAAACGTACTTTCATTATTTGATTCATTGAAAACCTTCATGAAGTTTAAAGCAGTCAGTCCTTTATTTAGACCGTTCAAAGACGGTAACGGTTGGCTTTTCTGTGTAATGTCTTTTTTCAGTGTTTGTCCCATTTACGTTAAATTAACATGTGTTTACCTTTTCGAATTACAATATATACTAACAAGATATGGAAAACGTACAATGATGTTATGATAAACTGCAACATTATTTGTATTTTTAAACAGTTTTACATCTGATTTACTTTACAATGTCTATTTGTCAACATTACATTATTTACTTTAATGAGACAATAAAGCCAAGTAGTAACACTATATCGCGTGATAAGTGGTTCAATTAGTTATGGTAGAAATGACGATATATTGTGGGTCACTTAGATTTGTTTAACTTAAATGAGGAAGTGACAAAACACGAATGAAGTATAGAATAAAATATCTGTCTAGAAGACATTACAATGCATCAGAAAAAAACAAACAAATATATTTTGTGGTTACAATGTATTTGTGGTATTTGGTCTGATATGTCGCTACAAGGGGGAACCATTTGTCTCTGTGGAGTGTTAAACCTTGTACGAAATAAACTAAAGCAGTCGAAGTGGCATAGTTATCACTAAACACAAGCATCGTCATCAGTAATGATCAAGAGATTTCAAGGACGAGAGTAAGTCCAAATATATGCGCATACGAGTATATTATCTTACGGATGAACTTCATCAAACATTTACAATTTTTGTACAACATAAATGTTTTCGTGACCTTTAAATATAAAAATGAATGGCTATCCTCGATATTACTCGTTAAACTGGTTAAAAAGTAAACACTTTATATACATTTATTAGTGGTGTTTACAATAAGTTCCGGCAAAACGGATACATCTAAACTAATTAGGCATCTTAAAGTGCTCGTTTATTTCTCACTAAGGTTGACACATACACATGTACTTGTCATTTATAATTACTTGTTAAAGGAATACATATGTAGTATTTGGGTTTAATGTTCATATTGTGGTATAAAAATGAACAAAGGCGTAGCGCGAATTGACCAAAAACAACAACAACAAAATAAACAGACACGTACAAATACAAAATGCATACTAATTGATTTTACTTCTATTTATCAAACAAATAACGCAATTTATATTGTAGCATTAATATCCCCCATAAAATATAAATTAATTGAATTAATTTTTTTTCAAATATTAAAATAAATAAATAAAAGAAAGTAGGGGTCAATTTTGCTTCGGCTCTGAAGTTTCGTTAAATGTAACTATGAATCTTCGATAAACGTTAGGACAAAGGATGTTGCATAATCAAACCTTATAAGATAAGCAAACACACAGAAACGCATGCAGGTGCTTACTGTTAGTTGTTTCACTTTGACGGGATATTGTTATTAACACTGCTGGTTTGCTAGAAAAACCTTCAGGAAGTGCGAGGTTGGAGCGCTCCACAAACGAGGTTTAAACACCCCAGTCGGCCCTTTTGCCGATTGACCGTTCCAAGGCGGTAACTGATGGTTTTTCTTTATGTGTGTTATGTCTCGTCTCTGTGTTTTTGTTACATTTACATTTACCTTGTTTTCCCTTGTCTACTGGTAGATAGAATTTTAATATATGTGGAAATTTTGATAGGACCTTTTCTTATTTACCTATTTAGAAAAACATGGGGTCGAAAGATAACTTAATATAATTGGCTCATTTAATGTGCATGTATATGAAATAAAAAAATACGATAAAAATGCTATTAACTGTGTATGTCATATTCATATATGATATGATTTAACTCATTTTAGTTGTAAGTTTATCATTCTGACAAAACACTGTCTATGCAGCAAATAAAGGAAACCTCTGTAGTGTAAAAAGATATGTTCATCTTACAGACAGGACTTAACCTAGATTAAACTTGGTAAAACGTGTAAATGAAGTGATGTATAATCTTCTCACAAGCATTTCTAAGGCTTTTAGAAAATGAAATTAGACAAATATAGCAAGTGAAGCCTGACAAAAAACAGCATGAACAAGTTAATTTATTTGTAAATATCAGGAATGATTCTCACTGGTTTTAGAGAAAGGGGAGTTAGTGATACAGTTAGGTAATGTGATGTGACAATTGTAAAAAAAGTATTTTTTACTTTTAGATGTTATCTGGCGGACCTGATAAATAAAAGACAGCATGTCATATAGAAAGATATGTTAGGAAAATCGACGAAATGCCAATGCTGACTAAACGATTGACTCTTACTGAGTTTCTTTTAGGACATTTGAAAAAACAACAACAACACGGCTTTTATTGAAGCAGATTTTACTTTTAAGATAAAGACACGAAACACGGTAAAATATTAAATACCTATTGAATCCAAATATATTTTAAAGTTCCGTCGGTCGACCCAAGCTAGATATCTTGTATTTGACAAGTTTGACAGGTAGCATATGTGATAAACTTAAAAAAACATACCAGCATGTCAATACAGTTAATGTCATAAATACAGAGTCCATGACATCTAGTGTCTAAAAGCTGTATAGAGTTGGATGAATTTATTTAGTAATATTTTCAAATAGACATATAAGGGCAGAGAATCACAACTTGTCTTTTGAGAATGAATATCGTTTTATGAAATACCAATAACAAAGTTTCTGGTCAGAGATTGTTTATATATATAAACGCAGTTATAATTTATAGTCAACCGTCAATATAACATATTGAAGCCTTTTAAGCGTCCTTATTGTTGTTTTTCAGTTCAATGCCTTTTGGAAATAAGTATATGAACATATATGATTATAAATTACAAAATACGATCTGAGATTCAAACAGGTGATTGACTTTAAATTCACTTTCCATTGTATCCCAGTTTATCCGGCCCTACTCCAGTCGTATCCGGACAACAGAAAACAATTTCGTTTATGCTTTGGGGTATATTATAACTTCCTACGGACAGTAGGTTGAACAAAATATCAAAACTTTCTAGGATATATTATTTGCTAGTTTATTCATTTATTTAGAATCTAAATGCAAACTTAGTATACTTATTTTGCGGGTTTTAAACAATTTCAGTACGTCGGGTTATTTGATTATGTGATGGTTATGTGATTTTTCTTAGAATCCACCAAGTCGTTAACAACTTCTGGCCAACTTCCATCTATAACTGACATCCGCTCAATATGCTTCAACAACATTGATAGTTTTTTGATAAATTATTTTGACTTTAATAAAGATTAATGGGAATTTTCAAGGAATCTGAAAATAAAGGGTCGTTTTTTAGGTTATTAATGTTTTGTCTAATTAATAATTTTTCAAAAACTGTTATTTTTGGCCGCCAAGGTTATCATCTAACTTCAAAGTTTTTGATAAATATGTTCCAGTTCGTTTTTAATTATAGTTCATCGATTAGACAGATTTATTTTAAACTCTTTTAAATTTTTAAATTATCTTTTTAAGAATTGTTAAGTTGCCGAGGCATTTAACCCGTATGCATACAATACATATTTTAGAACGTCATGTCCATTTACTGTTATAATGCTTTTGGAAAAATGTTCTTTGTTATAACTAATAATAAGTGTCTCACTTTGATGGGATTTCGGTAGAGTCAATACATAATTTAGTTGTAGTAAATGTTTTTCAAAATAATGATATTAAAGAGCTTTGAACCACAAACATGTAAATTGTACATCTACAAAATCGACTTCATGAAAATATGAGTTTTATTAGAAAAAATTCGTTAACGGGAGTTGATGAAATCGGTTTAATACTTTTCTTTTTAAATTTGCAAACAGTCGTCGTATTGAAGATCCACTTTGCAACAAACACTCGACCATTAAAATGTAGCACAGACATCATAATTTACTGTACTTGTAGCGTGAGTTTGAACTTACAAGACTTAAAAACCCAGAATACACCTTTGAAGATTATTTTCCGAATATGTTCGATTTATGCAGAAAATTAAAAAAAATGTGCAAATGGATGTTTTTAAAAGGAGAAAGGCGTATAACAAATTTAGACTATATAGCAATGTCAAGACATTGTTTCAAATGAAGAAATGTGGAAAGCGCGCCATTTTTTTTAATAATCTGGTATACAATACACTTGCCATTATTTTACATGCTAGTGGTTACAAAGGATCTCAGACATTGGTCGAGGTAAAACCAATGGTACACCGCTTGTCAGCTGGAAAACAGTCCACGCGCTTACCGGGAGTCGAATCCACGAAATCACGCAGCTGCATTCACTTAACGGTTTTAAAAAAATCATTGGCATAACTATTTTCAAAATAGCTTTCTATGAAATAAAAGTGCTTATTTGTAACTTGTTTCATTCCTCGTTTTCAATGTCGGTGACATTGACCCTATCACAATACACATTGAACTTCAATAACTTCGTATAAAATTATTTACATCAATGTTGAGTATTTTGATTGCGTAATTTAAGTGATAATTTTCGAGCGTTGTCTAGGTTCTTTCCAGGTAAGCGAGGACAGAGCCGGTCCGGTGAAGAATGAAGATTCAAAAACCTACACATAATAAAGTAATTGTATGGTATTAATTGTTAACAACCTTAAACAATTGAGAACTTATCAATATTTATAAATAAATAAATAATTATTATAATAAATGAAAAAGTAGCAGAAATTGAAACAACATAATTTTTTTGCAGAAATTACTAGGCCTGTACCTTATAGTAAATTGTTGTATATAAATTGAAATGCGTTTCAAGAACCCATAAATACAGTATATCTATAAACACGAACATAACATAAGGGTTTTCAACTACACATGAATATATTAAATGGTTCAAATGGCAGCTAAATTTAAGGCCACATCTTGAAATGTCAAGTATCAATCTAGTTTATCCTAGCACTTTTATCATATATCTAACAACTTGCTGGACTTTGTTATTATAAACCTTAAGAGATGTTTGACTAATATGTTGGGCGGTACAATGCGTTGAAAAAAAAAGACCTGACACGTTTTCATTTGGAAGACATTGCTGGTGCCTATAAAATCCAGATCATTAGAAAGAACCTTCTATCAAGTGAAGACATTTTAACTTCTGCAGAAATATCTTGATGTTGCATTGTTGGAAGTGTGCACACTAGAGCTGGGTAATGTTAATCAATAATTCAAAGAGAAAATTCTTAAATAAAACACATGCATAGAATGAATAATTATTAACTTACAAATGTCACATAATAATTCTTGTTTCTGCTACCTGCATGGTGGCAGTGGTTAAAGGAAGATTTTCAACTGTAGTAGGGCACATTAATGGTTGTTCTATTTCGACAGGAATCTACACTGGCTTTGAAACAAAAACACTATATTGTTATGACATACATCGATCTTACTTAAAACAATGTTAGTGTGAAAAAATAGGTATGTGTCATCTTGTGTCAACATCTACTAAAGTCTTGTAAAATGGTTCCGGAGTAACTGTTATTTTTAACGCCCGTTCTAAAAGGTTTGTCGTCGCTGACATTTTGGCAAAATGTCAGGATAAAATGACTCAAGAGTGGTATTGTGACGTGTGTTTATTTCACGCTTCCAGAGTGCTACATTTTTTCCAGAATACTTCTCAGTGTTACTAAACTGTTTTGGTCCGA
This sequence comes from Sinonovacula constricta, assembly GCA_007844125.1. NCBI lineage: Eukaryota > Metazoa > Mollusca > Bivalvia > Cardiida > Solecurtidae > Sinonovacula > Sinonovacula constricta. The sequence goes on from CM017560.1 coordinate 21,255,896, forward strand.
TGTAAAATACAGCAAAGAATTATTAAACAGACGAGTCAGTGTAATTTCTTGAAAGCTTCAAGAGATATCATCATAATTGTTTTCGAATAGCTTGCTTTATGACAAACTAAACGAATTTAAACACAAATAATGCATTCGCTCTACATTTAGAATGTCGTATTGCACTTGTGAACGTTTGGTAAAGAATATTTATTTCAAGATATTATGGAAATATAAAAAGACATATGTCATGGGTAAGTCACATACGTTTTATTAAAAGAAAAGAAAGATACATAATGCAAATTTGTTATTGACAACAGTTGTAAATACTTCCTTAGATATATTAGTTCTTTAAAACATTTAGAGCCCACCTGAAATATCTTGAAATAAATAAACAAACGCCTAGGCACTGGCTGTAATATGGATCTATGCTCTTCAGTAACCTTATTAAATGTTTTATTTCGGATGATTAACCTTTTTCACCTCTAACGTGTGTATTGCAATAGAAATGCCGAATTAGGATCAACAATGGATGTTGAATTAAAATACAATGGACGCTTTATGTTCACCGATGTTTAAACTAAACTCAAATACATTTTTGCACTGAATTGGGAAATAATTCTGCCATGTATCTTTTTCTTTAAACTAAACCACCTCAAACGGTAACATCAACCATTTTTTTTATTTTTATATTATTGTATTATTGAGCAAAATTTGTCTTCTGTGCTAGTCAAAAGGAAAGGCTATGATACCAATTTATGCACATTGGCGTGTCTCTTGATAAAAAAGTGTTCAAAACTCTTCATACAATAATTGATATTATTATTTAAAGACGTTTTAAAAAAAAAATAATAGTCGTAAAACACATATCTTTGTCGTCATCCATATCATTAAAGGAATTGACAATACTCCCATGCACATAATCGATTTGTTTTCAAAATTCCAATTACGTGACAAAGTGTGCAACATTAATGTCATAATGCCTTTAGTGGACACGTTGTTTCCCCTTTCCTATGACAGTTTTAAATGTGTTTTGTTAAAAAGCGATACCAGGAAAAAACTATTTCTACGATAACATTCAGTAGCTGTTAATAGGACAAAATTGTAATAAACATAACAAAAATGTAAAAATGTTCGGCGGCGAATGATGAATTTGATCTTGTAACCTCGTGTGTTGTAGGCCTATGCTCTACTGTTTGAGCCATTAAGTTTGTTGTACTTTCTTGTTATGTGTGGTTTCATTACCCAATGCGACCGGCATTGAAGCATTTAGCGCTCCTTAAAGACAGGGAGCAATGTACATTTTATGTCCACTTATCACCATAGACTGAATGATGCACAATTATTTCCAAAGCAGAATTAAGATCATTTGAGATAACATTTTTATTATTTTTGTAATATTTTTTAGAGTTCAAGTATAAAGGTAGCCTATATACTTGATAAGACATAACAGTTCATTAAAGGCTCTACGAAACGTGCAAACAATAGTTTCAACACAGCTTGAGAGTCTTTGGTCTTATATTGTCAATGGAAATATCAATCTGAATACACATCTGTCACACATAAAAGATTACTTTGGGTTATACTAAATAGATTTTTTTCCATTATCATTTAAAAGCAAGACTTCAGAAAATTATTTTAGTTTGAAAAATAGAAAATGCTTTATATCAGAAAAGGTTTTTAAAAAGAAGGTAATTGTCAGATGAATTATTAAAATCTCAAAATCTCTTTTTAGATAAATCTATTTTACATGCAAGGAAGTAAAAACAATATATTAACTACTTCTGAAACGGACATTCGTCTTAGCTAATTGAGACCAAAATAGTCTTATAAGTTAAACATTTCTGAAATGTCACAATAATATCTTATTAAAATCTGGGCCTGCAAAATTCCTAGTGGATAAAGGTCAAGCCAAGGTAAGAGAGACTGATTATATTAGAATGTAAAAGATTGTATCCATAATGATAGAAATTCTTATATTCTTTTATATACTTAGGCTTTTATGCCAAAGAAGTTAATCTAAGAAATGACACCAGCTGCCACTTTTGTCTGCAATTTAGATTTGCCGCTCCCAATACGCTTATAGAAAGAGTAATGCAGTTCATTCTAGTTTGCGTATGCGGCGCATTATGGAAGCCAAACAAGTTCTGGTTCTAGATGTCAGCCGGCACATGTCATTGTAAGCCAATTATGTGTATGACTTCTCTGCCAATCTTTTACCTTCAGTTATACAACTAAGAGTAAATATTTTACCTTTAATCGGAAACATTATTACACGGACAGACGTAGAGAAATAACCAACAACACTTCTTTCCTCAAACGCTGAAAGAAGCGCCCGTGGTCGAGGCGTAGATTTGCGGACTTGAGTCTCTCATTTCACTGCAGGGTTCGTGTACTTGTCTGTACTAAGGACTTTATGTTAGGTCTTCCTTACTGATCGTGCGTCAGTACTTTTCTCCAGTTGTCATGGTTGTTCCGCTTGACGTCGCTATATTAATAATTCATTGCGTAGCTGCAATGTTTTAAGAAAAAACACAAAGACGCACCACCGGACAGATAACTCCCACATTCACACATATGTCTAGATAAAAATATACTTAATGCATAATTTTATCAAACGCTGGTCCGACAGTAAGTTAGAAATATTTATTGTTTCTTTCGTTTGCCGAATGGAGTTAAGCTATTTTCCCATATCGCAAGTATTCTTGCGTGTTCTGGATTAGGAAAATTTAAATTTAAATTACCCAAAAGTTGTTTTCCATAGAAACCGTCTTCAAAGTAGGCAGGCATTTATTTTGAGACTGGTATTCAATAGAAAAAAACGATTTATGATGAAAAGTAAAACACCTATACATATATACTCCTTTAATGTTACGCGGTAGCTTATAGGCATTTTGCTTATAGTTTTCCAAAATCGAATATTAAACTATAGGGGTCTCTCTCACATACACAGACAAACATCTTAACAAATGTACGGATTGTCACGTTTTACTTCATCAGTACAATAAAAATAATTTCTTATAAAGATCAGATTAATATATGTTTTGTTGCATTGACAATGCACCAATTTACATGTAGTAAATATTATCTTTGCGTAATTATAGCCTATATTATTTAGCATTGATGCCATACCAACATATCAACGTAGAGTATCCGATCACAAGAATTGCTTTTGTTTACTTTAGTACTGTACCGTGATATCAGTATATCTTCAGCTTTTATATGTCTGGATGTGGAGACTAATATATAAATTGCAAATGGAACCTCTTCTTTAATAAGGTAAGATAGAACAATTGTGTAGGGACGGTTTGCTTGTAGAAAGCAACCATAAAGTCGATATCGAATTGCGCCTTATGACAAGTTATAATACTGTACAGATCGGCAAGGCAAATATTTAAACATGACAATAGACTAGAGGGTAATTCTTCATTCTGGAAAACGATATGAACATCAGGGAATACATCTGTTGGGCTAGGAAATTGACGTCTCTGAATGTGCATATATATTATTTTCCCCGTTGCCATTCTGACGGTTTCGTTTTAAACTTATTCAGTGTAAATTCCCACATTCTGTCCAACTTATCTTAAACGTCCAATATGCGATTTACATTTTTACAGTTAGACTGACTGGATAACTATTTTTTAATTTTTTATTTCATAAACATTAAGGCACTATTCTTTTGTAATAAAATAAAAAAAAAATTAAGGGAAAGCTGATGTATGCATTCAAAGTTTTTTTAAACGAGAATGAATATATTTATAACATTCTTGAAATCTAACAATAATGATAATATTAATGCTAACAATAATAAGAATAATGTTAATAATAATGCTAATGCTAATAATAATGTTAATAATAATGCTTATGCTAATGCCAATGCTAATAATAACAACAACAACAACAATAATAATAATAATAATAATAATAATAATAATAATAATAATAATAATAATAATAATAATAATACCGTTTTCGGATTATTACCTTTAGATATAATAATAATCGGCAATAGTATGCTTTGTATGCGGAAAATTACTAATAAAGTATAACAGATTTTTAAAGATATTGCGCAAGGTGGTTGAGAAAATGTATGGCAACAGAGAAAATGCTCTTTATTTTAGTCGGATATAACTTCGGCTTTGCCATATTAAAAATATAAGTATAAAATAAAATTTTAACAACGAATAGTAAAACTGTCTTTAAAATTAATAAGGATGGAATTTGTGTTCAATTTTAACAATCATTGTCCTTCCTCAAAACCATGTAAACCTTCACGATTCCTCTCATATTCACTGCTGTTTAAGCATTATGAATCGCGCTTCCACATTAGGACAACTATGCTGCCACAGGCTGAATACAGCATCAACTTAAGGGTATCGCAGTAAGTATATTTCATTATATGCACACATCAAATACACGGACTAGACCGCACTTGGTAATTTGCTGAAAGGTTATAAGCCAGCGTATCTAAACAAATGGTCAAATGACTGACAAATATTTAATTTACTAGATACCAAATCTGATATATAAAATAATAGGAGAAGTTAATAGTCTAGGATTATGAAAATGTCTAAACGAAAAAATAAAAAAATAAAAAGAATCTTCTACACATGTTAAAATATAGATCAAGGCTCCAACAAACTTGAATAGAATTTCCAACTATTTATACATCTTACAAGCCTTAAACAATCTCGAGCAATGATAGAGGAAATTGATTATCAATATTGTAACAAGTGGACTTATAAATAACGTTTAGCAATAAATATGGCTTAAGCGGTTTGTCTTCCAAACTTGTTCATGACATTTCCCCAACATATTCCCACAAAATCCAATATTGGCAAAAGAGATTGTAATAAACGGCAATTCATACGAAGGTCCGGTAAATAACATATAAATCTTTCTGTTGTCCTTAGAGTGACGTACAGAAGAAAACACTATACCATACAGGATGTAAATTAGGACAAGTAAACATGTAAAACAAATACGTTTCTAACAATACCGCAGGACGAGAGTTTCTATAAGGCACGATATTGAATTCATCGGTTTGGTGAGAGTTAAGATTTAATGTAAACAGAAAAAAACAAGAAAAAAACCAACTTAAATTCCGATAAGCGAAGGAAAAAGAATCTTTGTAATATTTATTATAAATCCGATACATTTTGCGGTTAGTCTATCATTTTTTGTTTAAACCAGGTCCTGGCCGCTCCAATTTTTTATCCGTTTTTTAACAAATAAACAAAGTGAAGAATCTATTGTATGACAGTAATTTTGTCTTCCTCATCATTAAATCGTGGATCAGGAATTATCAGCAACGATTAAAAGAAAAAAAATCCATCTTTGATAATAGTAAATTTGATAGTGACAATCGAAAGTTTGAACTGCATATCACCAGTGAACTTTTTAGTATATCCTTTTTATCGACACATTAAGTATGTTTTAAAAATATAATGATTCCATTTCAGTTCAGTTTTGTCGAAATGTAAGGCAGGTAGTTTAAAAGTGTCTGCAGTTTTTGAAAATATTAGGTACGATAAATATCATATACACTTCATATTCTGTAAAGATATTGTAATATTATGTATTAACTTGAGTTCCTTTATTGTCATGGCACATACATTGAGAGCAAAGTGATGCATTTTTCAAAAGTAATGAAGCAAGTGTTGAAAATGGATATTCAAGTCAACAAGTATAATGTTAAATTCCAGGAAAGTTTAAATCATACAGATGTTAGAGCGATGTATCTCATGCAGTTATTTTTGGAATAATATTTCCGCACCATCAAATATCACTCACTTTAATGTCTATATTCTGGGCATTTACTGCTCTGTAATATTTTTCTTAGGCCCAGACGAAGATAAAAGGATGTAGGTTCTCGTAGAATGACGTTGAGTATGTCAAATATAGTAAATGTTCAAAATTCTACTTCCATTTTTTTCTCTGAAAAGATCAGGTATAAAACTTATAGCCAGAAATGTCTTGCCTATGTTAGATAGCCGATGCTAATTTAATTTAACATGAACACTGACACACTAAGGGTTCAGACCGAATATCATCAACATGCGAGCATAATCTGTAATAAACAATGCAGACACATTTTTGCAATTTGCCGTTTGTTTTCCTTTCTGTAACATACCATCTAAGAGAGTTCTAGATTTAAAAAAAAACGCTATACATTATTTATTTTGAGATGCTTAGAGATTTTCAGAAATGCAAAAGAGTTGAACATGATTTTTTTTTTAAATTTTCGTGTTGAATGTCCCTTTCCTGAACCATGACTAAAAATCGAACTTTCCGAACAATTGCAGATCTTCCAATGATACACTTTCAATGTAATGGCTTTTATTTAATGTGATATTGTCGAATTCAAACAACATAAATGTTTATCCCTTAGATTAAATCTGAGCTTTCTGTAAAAATCATAAAATAGTTTTATAAAGTGTGTGTATATATTAGCATTTGAAACAATGTTTCGATATTTATAGAGGACGGAGATTTTCCTGCTGTCGTTTTGAACGGATAGTAATATATAACTATAAATAACTAAAAAACTAGATAAATCAGTATATACCAACATACATACATACATACATACAAACATGTACATAAATACATACGCACATCTCTTGTTTATTGTCTGAGCAGACGAGCAACCTTGTCAGAGTAGCTATTTTTCTGTATGCAGTAAGTTTACTCTGTGATCTGTAAAATATTCCCTGTAATAGGAGGTGTGTAGTTCTAGGAAACATCCATTATGACAATCTTGTAGAAAATGTGTTTTGATTTAATTGTATTTTTATCAGTATGCTTTTACTTCATTATCTAAGAATATTTCCAACAGTTCACTATGTTTTATACACACGAACTTCTTGTGCGCTCCATTTGCACACTTCTTTCTTGTATATTTTATTCTGCACAAAATTTTGTGATGCATGCGAAGTTTTTCCGGCGCATGCAGAAGATTTTCTGATTCACGTACAAGATTATATGGTGCATGCACCAGAGTTTCTGATGCATGCACAATATTTTCTGAGGCACTGGGATCGGTATAAATATCTGAGACTTTCTTCATTCGAGAACTCCAGCACTTTGTAGATATTAGTCTAAATCGATTATATTTCTTTCATTATTGTTAAATATATGTATTTTTTTTTATTCAAATAAAAGTGATAGGTTAATTCAGCTCAAAATATTTAAAAAAGTGGGAAATACATAGTATGTTCCATGTTTATATTAAATGTTATGTTTAGCGTAAGGATCGAAGATTAAAGCATATAAGATAACTTAAAATATATTTGATAGTGTTATTGAAAAAAGCACAACTAGACAATTTTATTAAGCAATATATTTTTCTTTGTCATCAATTTAAAATAGAAACGCCAACATTCGACAACGGGAAATGCAAAAATACGTTACAACAATATTCTACCATAAAGAAAGAAAGAGAAACATACATTTATTTTATGAAGATTGCATTTGATCAATAATACAGTGTTTTGTTGGTTGCGCCTAAAGTTTGGAAGTCACTGCATTGCTAATTTATATCTACATGTTAATGGAGCCTTTGGCTGGGTGTACCATATGAAATAATAAATCTAAAAATGCATTTTAAATTGTACTTTTCTCGCAAAGGGTGTTTTCTTTTTTTTTTTTTTTTTGGCGTCGCAACTCTAATCTGGTTAAAAGGTTAAAAGAAAGAACACGATGATAACTGTACGAGTAAACACTAGTTACAGCAAAAAGGAAATGAATCAAACATCGGACTGCTTTTAATTTAATTTGGGATAACATGGGAAATAAACCTCTGTTGTGTCGTCTCTGATGAAAAGAAAACACTGTTTGTTCAAACAGTTAAGTGGAAAACCTCATTAATGTTCTGTAATGAAACATTGTCAATCACTTAGCTGATTTCTGCTTTGTTTAGCGGAAACTTTACAAGTACAACTTCAAAAATAAAGTGCAACAGTATTCATTATGATTTTTAAAACTGATTAACTTAGTTGAAAGTCACTGTGTTACAAAGCCGCCCATACATTGAAATGCAAGTATGAAGAAGCTGTAAGTAAATAATATATCAGAAAATGGATATGTAAAAGTACCGAGAATTTGTTTATAGATATATTTATGATTGTATTTTACTTAAAACCAATCTTCATCGAAAAGTTTTATTCTTCCTGGCCCTACTATTGAACCAACTGGATGGCATGGCATGGACGAGTTTAAACCATGATAAACGAGTTTTTACGATATCTTCTAACATCAATTCACTACGAAAAGTCTTAATCATGTATTAACTATGGCCAAGGAGATCACACGTAACAACTACTAGACATCTTCTTTATCTATCAAACAATACAACATCATTACTGAAAATCGCACAATTGTTAGAGATAGTAAGAACCTAAATGTGGCAAACAATGAACTTATACTTTTCTTATCGGTTATAATTTACATCATATTGTATCATTTAGAAATGAAATACATTAAATAACTATTGAATATAAGTTAGCGTTGTATCAACAGCAATGCCATTATTTGTTCTGAAGACCCATACGATTGTTTACTTTTTTCAGGATATTTTGATGATACCGCAGTTATCATTATTATTACACCGGGCGACCAACCATGTTATAACCCTTATGTTTGCATGAGCGTTAGCTAGGGAGCTATATAGTTTAAAGGACTTTGGTATGACGTGGCGCAGATCCAAATACAGCACATCTCATACCTTGAGCAGACTTTCTAAGTCGTCACTCCTCTGACTGCTAGGCTTCTTAAGACAAAATGACTTAATGTGGGATAATTTTCCAGCTGACCTTTGATGCGCCAATGGTTCTATCTAGACATTTGTTAGGGGGTCTTCTCCTTCCAAAATATTTGGATGTCAATAAAAAACTTCACATGTTTCATTACCTTGTTTTTCAATAATAAAAAAGAAAGACACACAAAAACAAACACATGAATTATTTCTCAACATTATAGTTTGAATATGGATAAGAATATATGACAAAGTCCTTTGAGCCTTGCAACATATACCAAACTCCGAAAAGGCACAGAACAAAGGTATTTCACATGCAAGCCAAGCGAAAAGTAAGAACAAATTTGTGATGAGTCATTTAACGAAAAGAGCAAACCCGACAGTTACCGCCTTGGAACGGTCAGTCGGCAATATGGACCGACTGGGGTGCTTAATCCGGTTTTACAGAGCTCTAACCTCGCACTTCCTGACGAGTTTCTCAAATGCAAGCAAAGAAAATAAAAACGATCTATTTGAATACAAAATGTACAAGCGCTGATATTTCCTTTAAGTTATAACGAAAGTGATGAACTCATTGACAAATAATGTCCACATAGTGTTTTGAAAGAATATGGTATTATTTCGATTTGAAAAAATACACAAAAATGGTTAACTAAAAATAAAATTGACTTTCTAAATCATGAACAAACATTACCAGTGACGTGTCAACAACCAACTCAATGTTTAGTGCGCTCATACTCGCCAAAGCTTTCTTAAACATAATCTTAAATATAATGTGTTCTTGTTAAACAATTTTATACCAATAATAGGTTGCATGTACGTTGTAGTGCAGTGGATTCCGGTTTTGTTGGTTTTATATCCTTAACTGCATTTGATAACTGGCAAAACATATTGCAATTCAGTATAAACTGTTATCTAAAAGATAGGTATATAAAAAAACTTACAATTGGATTACATTTGTTGTCAGAGCAGAGGAATTTTTCTTGAATATGTATTTTATAATAATTTAACGACCTTTCATCACTTTTGCCCTTTACATTTATAACACAGATAGTCGGCAATGTAGTTACTACTGATCATACGGCTACTAGTTCGTTTTATGTCTTGATCATTCAAAGGACTGTCCTTATGTAAAGTAGAACGGTCGTAATTATGTGCCAACTGTGGCACCAATCATACTGTAATTATAGATGTCCTCTGATGATATGAAAGCATCGCATGTTTTAACGTTAAAGGTGATCTGCTAAATGTTGTGATCTCGTAAATGTCAGTCTTCATTCGAACATAAAGATAAAAGACAAATTGAATGTAATTGAATGTAATAATGTTAATGCCTATCTGTCTAAGGTATATGAAATTATCATGAGTATCCGTTATATTGTAGATGGTTTGTCTATAGAGAAGATATTTTACTTAACCTTAAATACATTATATATTAATTTGAAATAAATATGAGCTTTGTATTCCGCTCTCTCTCTGTGTGTGTGTGTGTGTGTGTGTGTGTGTGTGTCTGTGTCTGTATCTGTGTCTGTGTGTGATAAGACGCAACATAAACTTTCTTATCATTGTGTGCTTAGCAGGCTCAGTAATTCATACGCATCTTGGCACTCCATGACATGCATTATTTATTTGTCGGAAAACCTATGATTAGACGACATAAAAGCAAACATAAAAAGATAATATGTGTGAAAATTGTTTACACATAACGATGCTAAATAAGGCAATGTATTAGTAATAAATGAATTTGTAACAATGTCGACGGTGTGGAATGCTGACATCTGTAGGTAAAGATTGCTTAATTGCTAAGAAAATGTGGGTCAATTTCATAGCCATGTTACTAAAATAAATCCATAAGTGTGACTGGACACACGATATAGTTATTTAGCAATACACAGCAAACATAATTTAATTTACTGCATTTAGTGTTGCTTTAATTGCTGATAATCTTTAACTTAGGCTAGTATTAAAGTAAACGAGCAACAACACTGTTTTGTTAATTCCTACTTACAGCATCGAGAAAAGAATGAAACACGTTTATGTCGTTCAATTGTTTGATAATACGTCATTGTATTGCAATCAAAGTTTATGTTTAGTATTAGTGTTAGATAATCTCCGTGAACACTGATAGATTGTTGACCATGGAAAAAGTAGCAAGATTCGTACACTTTTCTCTTAAAAAGATGAAATCAGAATTTATTTCTTGTTTGCATAAACAATTATCTGAAACATTTTCATCTCAATCAGTGCATCAAATGTCATTATAAAACTTGAATAGTATTGATACTGTATATTTCAGTCTTTTCTTGTTACCTAAGTCTGATTTTCATTAAAATGTTTGATTATTCACGGTGACTCACGGTAAATAAGGTTTCATCCGTGCAACATGACTAGAGTGCCGATATCGACAGCTTCTACTCTAAGCACGCAACTATTGATCTTTACTCAAACGACTTCTGTCATTTAGAATAAACAACAACAACAATGAATTTGAAATACAAATTGCTTTCTAGTTGTTTAACGATTTACTATGTTTAGTCACAGCATATATTTTTTATGTTTATTCTAACTGCATTTAATTTATCATACACTAAGTATTTCTTATGATTTAGCTTAAAACATCACACTTTTGAATGACGTGTTAGATGTCTCTCATGCCATTTTGTTGAGTGTAGATGACTTTAATAATTTACTAATAACTTTGTCGTAAGGCAGAGCATATTGATAAAACATGGTCTTCTGCATCTTTCCTAAATCCTAGCATCTAGAAACTAGCTGGATAAAAAATCAATCAAGTAACATTCCAGCAAGTCCTTAATAAAAACAGCACAAAAAATCATTTTAGTATTAAATATGCGATCTTTCTGCAGTTATTCTAGAATTTATCACCAATACATCATCTCTTCTCATTTAATTCCGCATTAATACTATAAATACATACCTTTTCATCTTCAGCAAACCAATATTCTCGATGTAAAACCACTATAAAACATTTATCTTACACAAAAATACTGATTTATTCAGTTAGTTAAGTAAAAATATTGTTAAAATTGCTATAGCTTTTCCATAGAAAACCTATCTATTAATGGTATTGGTTTCTCGAGAACTCTCAAGTAGGCCTCTTAAACATCCGACAAATTCAATATCCTAGACAAACGGCTATCGGCAATATTAATCAATCACATACCACATTACGCAAATTATTGCGTTTTAGAGAGACATTACCATATATATTGGCCTTGAACCATGTACATAAGATTTGCATTTTGATTGTTATGTGTCCTTGGTTAACTATTCTTTGACAATATTATACCTCATTTGCATACGCCCTTCTATATTTAATATGACATCATCCAGTCCATAAATCGCATACAGAAGGCTACCCGGTCCATAATTCTTATACAGACTGTTTATGACGTCATCCAGTTTGTTTGACTGTTTAAACGCGACTTTTACGACGTGCGAATTTTACGACAATACAAACAGACGATATTGTCAAACTGTCAAATTGTCTAAGTAATTCACCTCTTTATCGGAGGCAGATTTAGTTAAACTCAGCGAATCTAAGGATTAAAAAAACACCAAAACCGCGACAAAACTGAAGCTTTTCCAAACATATTTAGCAGGGAAAAAAAGCCACGATTCTTCCATTGAAACCTACATGAACGAAATTCTAAAAGTCCGGGTCTTTTGTCTACATGAAGTAGCATTTACTATTTAATTTCAAAAATGGAATATTAAAAGAAGAACATGATTTTTTTTTGCTGCATCGCTTGAAAATAATAAGAAAAAAAACGACTAGGGTTTGAGATATTTCACACACTAAACAAATACAATTATTATTTAAAAGCGAATTATACTAACATGAAAGCAACAAAAGGGATAAAAGGATTAAGATTCGGTATAATATAACAAATAAAACATGGCCTTGCGGGCAATATGCAAGTTTACGGACTGGTTGGTCAGACCTCGGAGGGGATATGGCCCTCAGCTGCGCTTCGGGCCATATTCCTTCCTCGGTCTGACAAACCAGTCCGTAAACTTGCATATTGCCCGCAAGACCATGTATTATTTGTTTATTATTAAAACAGAAATAATAAAAGGTAGGGTCTCTTTTGCTTTAATTATGATTCGTCTGTTACATATTCGTATATCTGTTCAGTCGTGTCCTATATTAGAGATGTAACGTCACCAATCTCCATTGACTATCACAGATGGCCGTTTCATATATTTAAATGTTTTATGGGGTTTGCTTTTGATAGCTCAAATCCATTTTGCAATAAAGATTCGGCAATACATTAGTTCCTTAAAACATAAACTTGTGATACATCACCTTGTTTGTACTGTTTTACATTCAGTCAAATGATGAATAGTCCACTTTTAAGTACGTGCTGAACATGCTTTCAGGTGCATACTCGCACTTTTGCAATGAAAGTAGATAATGATTCAGGGATTCAAGCATGTACATGAAAACTTGATATTTAGTTTGTAACTTCAAATTGCAATATGACTTAAATGATTTTGAAAAGTAATAAATACTTTACATTTTATACATCAATCGAAAGTGTGTTTCTGAAACTACAATTAAATCGTCAGTCCCATTTATGGAATATTCTGCTTAATATATAAACATACTGTAAACATTGACAAGAGTTTATCGACATTGAGCTGAACGTGATACTGTGGTCATGTTGAAATTTTCAAGAAGCGAAGGGAAGGAAAGTGACAGATAAATATCTTCAGTCACGATTGATTACCATACGTCTGAGCGTTTGAAAGAGTTGGTAAGGCATGCAAGAGGTCGATGTAAATAGCTACCTAATTACCATTAGTCTTCACTTCAAATATAAATATTTATTTATCATTCTTTGTGGATGCGTTTCATTTATGCATTTTTGGTGGTTTTTATTATAATATTTAGTTAATGCCTTCTACACAGGTTTATAGTTTTTTGGAACTTAAATGTTAACATGCAGAAAAGTAACTGAATTTTATAAGAAAATTGATAGTAGAAACATTCAACTGTTTATTATGGATCTCTAAGTATCAGATAACGAGAGAGTAACTACGCAAAATGATTAATCGTTCATAAGACAAATAGAAATATCACTTAGTATCCTATAACACAAAGGCTCTTTTTAGGCAATTCAATATCAATGGTAATAAAGAATAAGTTAAATCTGGTAAATAGAACACGTCAAACAACTACAGTATTTTCAATATTAATATGATTCAAACTTTAAAACGGTGATTATTTATACCCTTTAAAACGCAAATGTTAAGAAGAATATATGACAAAGTCCTATGAGTATTGCAACATATACCAATAATCCGAAGAGGCACAGAACAAAGGTATTTCACATGCAAGCCAAGCGAAAAGTAGGAACAAATTTGTGATAAGTCATTTAAGGAAAAAAGGAAACCCGACAGTTACCGCCTTGGAACGGTCAGTCGGCAATATGGACCGACTGGGGTGCTTAAACCGGTTTTACAGAGCTCTTACCTCGCACTTCCTGACGAGTTTCTCAAATGCATACACGTACTTCAACAATTCAGCTGTTTGACAACCTACATTTGCATCTAAACTTGCTCGTTCTGTAAAAAATCAAAGTATTATTATACGAAATAGTTAATAATCACTAGTTAGTTTAAATATTTGAAATCTACAGGCAGGATAACCGTGTTGTTTAATGAAAAACGTACACATTTAACACAAAATGTAGACGTGCATGTATATTCCTATTTCTCAATAATACAGTCCATCACTATTAAGCACGACCCTTTTCCTTTACAAACTGTATAAATAGTATGTTGAACATCAATAAGTGTAATAAGTTCAAGAATGACATCCCGACTTCTATTCTCCACCATGCAAGTATGGTCTAAATAGCATCTAAGGTTCGTTCTCCTTGTAGTGGGAATGATTCTAATGTCATCTATTACTATATAATAAAGTTAAATAAACAGACCCTATATGACGTCAATATGGGCAATTCTGTTTACACAATTATTGTCAATTTCCCAGAATAAATGATCGGGAAAAGACAAGTCATTCAGCGTAGAGTAGCTATAAAATCTATATCAGGAGGTGTCTAAGGTTCACATACTTTGGAATTAAATTTGTGCTAAATTTATTCATTGCAAGTTATAAAGCTCGCATTTGTTTAGGATAAACCAGATGTGGCAGCAATAAAAGTTGATCTTATAATTAGTTTATGCAGTATTGGCACATCTTACAACTTGACGTGAATTTCGAATAAGTAATTACTTGTGTAACTTTTGTATACATAAAACCAAATATATTTTACAACTGTTTAAGTTTATATTTCATTTTATGTCATGTAATCCTAACTTTCAGCCCACTAAATAAGTATAGACTAAAACGTGCTTAATCTAAAACAAAATTTTTGATTTTGCAAATAATAATAGCTATTTTTTTATTTTTCTAGCTACATCTAACACATCGACAATATTGTTTTATAATGTTTGACATGAATTTCCTCATCACAAACAATTCCCCTTTACGTACAAATATTGTATTTCCATACATTCCTTTTGAACAACAATTTTGATTTTTTCAGAAACAGGTAGGAAAAAATTTAGAACGATATTTAACGAACATATTTTTATTTAGTTTTGGTAGTTTTTTAAAAAAAAATGCATATACGCTAAGTGATCCTCTTAAAACGCCCATACTGCAGTAGAACTGCTTAATTACAGGCATCTAGCGTATACGACAATTTTGGCGACTGAAACCATTCTATTGAGGCCATACAATACTTATAAATGAAAACCAAACACTTGAAGCACGCATGACAAGTGTGTCATTAAACATTATAGATGGGCTGTCATATAACTTACTGAAACATGAAACATGTATCAAGCTATCAATTGCAAAGAAAGCCAAAAAAGGAAAACAACAACAACAACAAAAAACACCAACAAACAACAACAACAAAACACACAAAAAAGACACAAACACACACACAAAACAACAACGAAAGGCGAAACGTTCAGTTGCTGGACTGAAATTGAAAGGGTAGTCCACCCCGGGGTTCCATTCTTGGACCGCTAATGTTTAACGTCTTATAAACGACAGTTGCTACCTCATTCAGATGTTACGCACGCTGTATAACTATAAATTCCAGGTTAAACCTGTAGAAAGAAGACTTTGGATACAACTATCGTATTGATATCAACCTATAAAAGGCGAAAATGAAGATAAACTATATGTTGTTAACATAAATTTAAAATTGATGGTCACTTGAAGGTATGTCATGTAACAAAATGTTATAATTGGTATACAGCTTAATATCCTAAAAATAATTGGTATATGTTTGCAAAATTCAAATACATGTATATTTTTTACACAATAATATTGTCATTTTTTTTCTATATCGTAGCTTGGCATTTTTTTCAGCAACAATTACAAAGATAATATAGAGGATGCAAGATTCTGTTACCCCAAATTTGCATATAAAGATTTATTAGCCAAAGCAAAACTTCCATCTCTCCATGTTCGCCGAGAAAGATAAATCTTAACATTTTAACATTTTATACAAATTGGCATTTCCTTCTTTTGTAATATATGATATTAAAGAAAGAACCAACACATAATTCTAGATATTATAATATCCTCCAAGTATCCCAGTGAAAAACAACAACAATAAATTATCTACAAAAGTCTTTCAAGTGTGCTGCTGTCCTGTGGAATTCGCTCTCAGATACAGCTGCACAGAGTCCAAAGCTAAGTACGTTTGAAATTGGTTGTCTTTGGAATAGTAATGATTTTAAATAATCCATCTACTTAAACATTTATGCTCTCAGATTTGTTGCAACCTCTACTTAACTTAGACCAGGTGAAGCGATAATCTGTACTGTCTGTTGCTAGATATCAGGCTAGCCTCTGATATCGACTTGTGCGTCATAAAGAGCTGAAAACATTCTTAAGCTCAAAGTCAAGCAGGCAGGTGAAGGTTGTAATCGATGATCTCGGAGTAATGATAATGGATTAGTATAAGGATTTAAGCCTATAATCTGGAATTAGACATTCACTAAAAATACTAATCGCCATAGTCGTTGAGTTTTTTTTTAAAGAAAGGCGACTTCCCTAGTTGATTGAAGTTACCTTCATTAGGATGGGTTCGTGCTAAGTGCTAAGATTAAAAAACAACAACCGTCTTATATTGTTTAGGCCTATGATTTTCGTACTCTTGCTTCACTACCTTAATGCATTGTACTGTTTCTTTTTTATTTCATGATAGAAAGAGATTTTTTTCAGGGCGAAAAAATGGTAGTCTTTGGCCTTTGAATGTATATCAATTTCCAATTTGTTTATGGTTTAATTGACAGTATAATAATTTTAATAGAAACAACAACTGTGAAAATGAAAATGTAATATGTATTCACTGATTTTATGATAATAGAAAGCGCACTCGTGTTTTAAAATAGGATATCTGCTTTAAAAAAGGGTGGGCACCAACTAAATAGGTAACTAAACACCCCCATTTTTTTTAGCAAATTGTCCTTATAACAACTAAGGTATGGCTTTAAGCAAAAGTATGACTAAATTCTATAAAGCGGTGGTTAGATAGTGTTACCTGTATTTAATATACTTAAACTGTCGGAAACCACATTTAGGATGTTGAGATGTGGAATGTATGACCTTATATATATTTTATTTAAAATACTTTTACCTGTTAATTATTTTCTTGTCTAAAACTATCATGGAGTATTTGAAAGTCGCCCCTTTCTTTGGTAGAACTGTGCGAAAGAGTGCAGCAGCTGTATTGTGCGCTCTATTGTTATCACAATTTGGGCAGTGACTAGATCCTTAGTATCTGCACGGGAGATGAACGACCCCGCCATCCACGAGTTTCCTGCTGCCTTGCAGGTCGAACTTGGCTGGTCAAAGGCTACGGGAGTAAACCCAGATAGAAAATCCGGTCCGGAGACCCGTAGGCAGTTGGTAGAGCTTTGCGATGCCTTCTGGCACTTCTGCAGCTACGCTGGCACCGGCCGTATCTGCTTGCTTTTCCGCCGGACTCTGCCAGTAATGCCGAGAGGGGGGTCCTGGCACTGGGCACTCTAAGATCTCCATAACAACCGCCCAGGCCTGCACCTGGAGAGGTCACTCCAGTTTCGCCGTCTCAGCGAAGACTCAACACGGGGAGCAGCAGACACCAGTTATAAGTCCAGGCTCGTTTGGCGTAGAGTCGGGCGCTAGGGGTTGCTTTCGACGGTTGGAGGAGTTTTTTTTTACTTCATTGGGATGTTACCGCCCGCCTCAACCCGGGCAGCCCCCGGGCAATAAGGTACTTCCTCGCCACAACTTGCTTGCATTATCTGGTGCGTGTGGCTTAGACAAAATCAACAGGCTTATTGTAAAATTGAGCACCAGGCAATATCAAAATGAAAAGGAAAAGAAACCATCATTCCTGCGGCTGGCAACCTAGAACATCAGAACAATGTGCCCTGGCCTATCTGACAACCTTAAGCAAGAAGACGACGCCGGGAAAACCGCTATCAGCGACCGCGAGCTGCCCAAGCGGAACATCGACATCGCCGCCCTCCAGGAGACACGCCTCGCTTCCAGTGGCAGTCTCAAGGAGAAGGACGACACGTTCTTCTGGCAAGGTCTGGAGTCAAATGAGCGCCGACTCTACGGAGTTGGATTCGCAATTCGCAACTACCTCCTACAATCAGTCGAACCTCCTTCTCAGGGAACCGAACGCATCCTATCACTCCGCCTTACTACCTCCTCAGGACCTGTACATATCTTTAGCATCTACGCCCCCACACTCTGTTCTACAGCCGAGGCTAAAGATGCATTATATGATGAGCTCGAGACTAAGATTAGAGAGATACCAGCGAAGGAAAACCTGTTCCTGCTCGGAGATTTCAACGCTCGAGAAGGCGGATAGTAGCATCGGACATTTTGGAGCTGGCAAGCTCAACAAGAACGGACAGCGGCTACTTGAGCTCTGCCCCCTCCAAGACCTCGCCGTCACTAACACCTTGTACTCCACCAAGCCCCAGCACAGAGTGTCTTGGCGACATCCCAGGTCAAAGCATTGGCACCAGCTGCACCTCGTCATTACTAGAAGACCCATGCTGAACCACGTGCTCCTCACGCGCAGTTACCATAGCGCCAACTGCGACACCAATCACTCCCTGGTCGGCAGCATGGTGCGTCTCCGATCCAGACGTATCCACCAGTCCAAGCAGAAGAGCCGGCCCCGAATCGACACGGCCAGAGCCTCAAAGCCTGAGCTGCGCAAATGCTTTGTTGAGGCTATTGACAAGATCCTGGAAGACTGCCTCACAGACAGACCACGTGCAGTATACCAGACCACCTCATACACCTTCGTGAAGAGAGCCAGGAAGAACGAGGACTGGTTCGAGGCCGGGATCGAAGTGATGGAGCCTGCCTTAGCTGCCAAGGGTGTTGCGCTTCTCAAGTACAAGAGGAAGCCCTGCGAGAAAGCACTGGCCCCCTATAGAGAAGCCCGCGTAAGCGCCAAGAGGGTCGCCATCACCTGGCAAGAATAGCATCTCCAACGCATCGCCAACGCAGATGTTTTGGCCAAGGCAGGCATGTCAAGCATGTTCGCCACCCTCTCCCAGAGGCGCCTACGCTGGCTCGGACACGTATGCAGGATGGACGATGGCCGCATCCTAAGGCCATCCTCTATGGCGAGATCGCACACGGCCAATCTGACGACCAGCCCTGCGCTACAAGAATGTCTGTAAGAGGAATCTGAAGTCATGCAACATCAACCCAGCAGATCTCGAACCCAGCCTGCCACTTCTGCTCCGATAGTAGCCAACAAGGATCACACTTGCAGCAAGTGCGGCAAAAGCTGCAGCTCCCTCATTGGCTTATTCAGCCTCAGTCGTCGCTGCTGCCCCACAACTAAATAAATACTGAGGTGCAGACTCCATTGTCTGATGTGCTGTTTTTATTATAAAATATTGACATACTGTCATAATATTGTTCGAACAAATTTGATGACATTTATCATTCAAAGAATTGCCTTTGACAACATCCTTATAAACTATTGTTACAATATATCTTCAGACGGTATATGACTTTAGTGACGACATAAAACAGAGACGACAAAAAATATGATCTCGCAACTTTACATAATTGCATATTTTATTATCAGCGCATTTATCAGTACCACTGATCTTTGACCATTTAACATTATTTAAGTGATATACATTTATGTAATGGAAATTGACAATATGACATAAAATTGGAAATATTTGAAAAGAATTGGGATATAGTGCATAGAGCACGAACAATTATTAAACTGTTTTGCTTGGTGAGAAATCTTTTAATTTCTCAATAAGAATTGGAATATAACATTTTATACTGATAAAGATCGATCGATACGGTCCAAGCTGTCAAGGGATTTCTGACTACAGGTGCTTAAAACTAGGTTATAAAACGTAGATAAATAGACACGATATATCCGACGAAATATACAAAAAACAATGTTCTACTCTTCGCATGGGCCGACATAAGACAAATAAGTAAATGTTTGGAATATAAACACGAACCAGAGTGGGATTTGATGGTGCTGAACGTTGATTAAATAACCTTATAAAAACGATTCGAAGTATGATGTGTTATTTTCAATTTGTAATTATATTGAAATTAGAAATTATTTAATCGCTTTACCATATCTTTATAGACTATAGATTATCTATGTTATTTATGTGAAGTTTTACGTCAATAACGGTAATAACGTTTATATTATCTGACTTTCCAGTCTGACATAAAACAAGCAATTTTTTCTGTTTATTTAATAGAAACATATATGTCGATAAAAATAATGTCTTCGAGGGTATATTAGGAATATACACTTTTATGTTTTGAATTTTCTATTAGCGAAAGCACCTGATTATTTATTAGGTGAATAACAAGAATAATCTGATATGTTTACTTTTGTCTTCATTTACATCCAATTTGATTTATTATTGTCTTCTATACATCAATCTAAGGACGACAGAAAGATTGAAATGCCCCTGGAAATGTTACAGGATCTTCCAATTTATTTAATTACAAACCCCTTTCTCTATCGCTATATTGAAATTTCTGATAAAAATGGTAGGAAAATGTCATGGACTAGGTTGGAAAATAACTAATTTAGACGAGCCTAATGGCAAAACGTGATTTATAAGCCGTTTTGTTAAAATATTGATAATCAATTCCTCTTTCTTTATTCAAGATTGTTTTAGGTTTTCCAACTTAATCTTACTGTATTATAAATAGTTTTCTATTTGGATTTGCTGGAAAACTTATCCATATTTTGACATGTGTAGAAGAGTCTTTAAGTGCTTGTATTTTTAAATACTTTTACATTTTTCGATATTTGTATTATCTTAGACCAAATCATTATTATTTACTATTATTGTATAAATCAGAGGATTTAGTATGTAGTCGAAACATAATCCTTAGGTGTGTGCGACCTTTTGTTTAAATGCGTTGGTTTAATTTGTTTTCAAACCTTTCACCCAGTCACTGACTGTGTCTATGTCCCTAGCTTGTGCCTGTAATGAAATATAGACATTGTGATACCATAAGTGTTTACCGTATTTCCTCCTTTTTGAAGCTCACCTGGCCTACTGTCGAATCGCAATTCACAATTGATTATTCCAAAACATTTAAAGCACACAACATATAACACGAATTAAATCGAGTTAGTTTACATTCTTTTAAGTAGGACACAAGACGTTCAAACATAAGTTGACATAAGTTTTATTGTGCTAAAAAACCCCTTTCTGTCATCGATTCATATCGTAGTTTAAGGTTATTACAGTGTATTACTGTCACATTAGGTCTATGACATATCACTAACCCAACTACGCGCCAATCAACTTTTGGGTTGAAAGTCCAATGCATCACTCGCCTTGAATAGTTGAATGATGCATCTTGCATGCAACCTATCTGCAACAACTTCTTGAGCGGCTTCGCGACTTAACTGAGGAGCAAGCATCATTTGACAAATTGCTGTGCACTACTCCGGCATCTTTGTATCGAAGTGTGTTTTTAGTCCATCGTCATCATCACCATCATTTTCATCGTAGTTAGGATTATTATTTGCATTGTTATGATTATTATTAACATCAAAATAACAACAGCTTAAATAAGGTAGCTCTTAAACGGAAGTCTTTATTATTTCTTCCTTTTATTACCATTTCTGTAACGTATTTATATTGATATTATCTTCTTTATCGTAATCCTTAATATGATTATTTTACAGAAGATGTCTCCTTGGTGTTCGTATGTTAAACGAATTATCTAGTCAGTCTTACCACTAATCTCATATCCGGCAATTGAGACAACAGAATATGTGGTTGTGTTTTCAATACTGTATGTACGCTTCATGTATGTATTAATAGAAACCATCAAGACCTATCATTCCACTAGTCCTACAGATGAATTCTTGATGTCTCCAGAACATTTAACACTAGTCCAATGTCATGTTTAGAAATTTGCCTTGCCGATCTCTGCAGTATGTAGAAAAGTGTTATAACCTTATATGAGGTGTATATCAATATCGGCTTAATGCTTGCTTTCTACAAGCAAACTGTCTCCAGATAATTGCTCTGTCTTATCGAAGAAGATGTTCCAATTGCAATTTATATATTAGTATGCTGCTAAAACGTCCATACTTCCAGACACATTAAAGCAAAAGAATGTTGATAACACGATACAGTGCAAAAATAAAGAAAAATATTTTCTGTAACCCGATACAATACTTTTGGGCGGTGTTAATTCATATACATAGTCTGCAATGGCTCATTGTTTATAAATTTCTTTATTTTCTATGCACAAGAATAATCAAGAAATGTGGTAGAGTTTCTTTTGAAATATTAATTAATAAGACAATTATGAGTGCAACAAAACATTTACTTTCTGTTTAATTTTAGAAACATCAAATTATTTTATTTGGATATTAAATCATCTTCCAACATGACATGCAGTATAAATTCAAAACTAATCATGCTTATTTCATAAAACATTCTATACGACAATCAAATTAGGAAAACCAATAGCATATCAGCTTATCAGCAACAAAGTTTTTCATTAATTTACTTCATATGTAGTGTTAGTATATCGAATAGACATATTTCCTATTTATGAAATTTCATAACTTTAAAATCCTTTGATCTCTGAGTAGTTGTTGCTCTATTTTACAACTTAAAAATCTTAGATAAAACGTAAATACAGAATTCTAGAGAATAACTTTTTAGTACTGTCATATAATGTATATAATCACCATGTTATGTGTATACAGTATCAAACAATTAACAGGGAATCTATTTCAATTTTATAATAGTTGCTATAGTTTAACTTCACAGGCAATTCACTTTCAAGCTTTATATTACATGGCCTTTGAATTTAAAGCATTTTGATAGAGGCTGGTCACGTGTGAACATACAGTGATATTGACTAGGAATGTTATCACTGGAGCACCGAGAACGTAATATAGATATGAGTTTTGTAAACATTAAAAAGTGATTATATCTTTGCCAAGACTCGCGTGTAGACTTGAAACTTTGTACACACAATTAAACTACTTTTGCAAAAGGAAAATCCAATAAATATTGCAAACTCTCAATAGACCACGGTTTGATAATGAGATTACAAGTATAATTTATGTATGGGTATGTGTAAATATGTATGTGTGTGCGTGTCTGAGTGTGCCATTAGATCCTTGCGTTGGCAGTTTGAGTAGCCAAAGCAGTCAGCGACCCCCTCCCTCCACGACGGACGATCCTCTCAACATGCATGTGTATTGTGTCTATGCATTATAAACCTTCATGTCATGAAATCTAATAGTGTTGGCTACGATTCAGCAGTTTGGATGATAAGAAGGCGTTTAAAATACTAAATTGCTCGGGTCTAGTGGAAATATTACAGTTACATATCAGCTAGTTTCGTTAGAACCTGCTTGACTATAATCTCCAAGAGCTGCTGTGGAGCATTTTAGCAGAACGTAACCTTCGCGTAAAATTTTTGTTATATATAAGAACTTATCTTTTCATGTCTAAATTGGTATACATTCTAATGAAATCAACTATTACATGGGCTTGATCTATACCCGCTAGGGATTCGGCAGACCTGACTTTTCAATACGAAATAATTACAAGGCTAATTGCAGATTCGTTTAATAATGCGTGTTCTCTTGTTACAAAGGTCGGGTCTCTTGTTGATTTTCTTTGCAACTATATATATCTTTATAGAATGACAACCAGAGTCTTCGATGAATGTAGTTTAGTTGGCAGGGAGAAGAAAAGTACACGTTCCAATTAGGCAAGAAGTCAGACGATGAATAAAAGAATGAATAAAATAGGGGTAATTTATTTGTATCGATTTTGACAAACTGTGAACTTGTTAGGTGTCCGAATTTGAGAAAACAAAATGCAACAGCACGTATGTAATTATGTAATTTACTAATATTCTATTTTATTATCGGCCTTTTGTAAAAAAGCTCGTAGTACAGTCCTGGCACCGTACCAGTTGTCCAAAACATCGTATATCGTGCGTATTTCTATCGTAAACGTATCGTATGGTAACGTAACGTATCGTGTAACGTAATAGGCCTATCGTGAAGTAACGTAACGAGCCATATCGTAAATGGTACATCGTATCGTATCGGAACGTAACGCATATGACAAGACCGTGGTATCGTATCGAACTTATTACTTGAATGACAATATGCATAGATTGAATATGAATGGACGTTTAGAAAAATATTCGTGAAAACTAGGATTCTGGTTATTTGTCCAAGCTTTTATGGAAAATAAAGAGCAGTAAGACAAATTGGAATAAACATACAGCTGGAAAAAAAACTAGCTATAACACAATCTAGCTCTATGTCAGGTTATGGAAAAGAGGTTTGTCTCAAATATGGGATTTAAATGATACGGCTCATATACAATGAACATTGTTAATAAATAATTGGACCGTGTGGAATCAACTTTGATATTCCGACAAGTTAGTTAATTGTAAAGCTAGCTTACCTATGTCATCGCTGGGCACAATCGACACTGATATAGTCTCCTCGCCAATTATTTAAAACGCATAAATTTTATACACATTTATGCGAATTTAAATAAATAAATAAAAGCAATTCAGTGCTCGACGAAAATCCAATAAAAGTACGTTCACAAGTGTAGCAAACAAATTAATATAACTATTCTTCTGTCCGTGATGGGATCAAACGTTTAAGGTGTGAATGTGTTTGTCAAAACAATGTGCTAGTATCATAAATAACAGTAAACATCTGTCATCATGCCTTCTTAATTTCCGTACATTTTCCCGCCCTGCCAATCACGTGCACGTGTGTTAATTCCAATTAATTGGTGACACTTTTATGACACCACTACTCTTAAAGGAAGTAGGATTTTTAGCTGTTCGTTATGTTGATTGGTTTGATCCTTAACGTGTTGACCGGAGGTGTTAATTGGTCTGTTCTTAAATCGATTTCCTCTTATAACGAAATGGTCCTTTGTAAGTCTTTTTAGGATGATAAAGCTATTTACATACTCTCCTAAAATAACTAGCGCACATCGGCATGTACCTTGACGTCAGTATGGATACTGAAAAGAATACCGTTGGGGGTAACAATAGAAAATTATATAATATCTAATCATTGCAAAATCAAGCAAGTCAGCAGACATATATAGTCTTTAAATCTCCTGTCAAAAAACCTCAATGCCTTTATAAAACTAGGGTGGATACCAAGGCATGGAGAAAGAGCAATAATTAATAAAATAAATATAATAAATAACGCACAAATTCAGATATTCGGATATGTTGGTAGGATTCTAAGTTCAATATTTACTGCCACAATAACTTTAGTTTAGAATAGTTTTTTAATTAAAACTAGGATCAAGCTACCCGGGTAAAGAATGCAAGTCCACCAAAAGGAACTGTCCTTACTGTGACATAGAGAAATACTTTAACCCCGTGCTGTTTTGGTTAAGGCAACACGCAATAGCAAGAGATTAGCTACAAAGACCGATATTATTCACACGTGTCTTTGATTTTTGTACCAGCGGAAAAAGGCAGATTTAATAAAAATGCAACATTTAATACCTAGAAGATATTAAATATATTAAAGACATTTAATTCTCTACAAAAAATATATTATAAACGATATACTAAACTAACTGAATTACCAACCCAAGCTTAACTACTTACACACTTTTCCCGTTCTTTTTTCACTTTTCAACATCCTCGTAACTAGTGTGTAACTTGATGAGTTATTTGTTCATAATCATCCGATTTCATGTTCACTTTTAGTTCAAAAAGTGCCAGCTCTAATCAGGAGTAGAAACATTTCAATGGTGAAAATTTTAAGAAACAGTTTCTTAGAGGTGTAATGCCTTTAAACAAAGAGCAGTCATAATCTTCCGCCAAATTGGGTCCAGCCAATCAGAGAATGGGTTTATTAGGAATGTTTAGATTTTAAAGAGATTTCACCCCATAACGTGTCTTGTGGGTTTTGAAACTTTAGTTATTGTTTGATTTGGATATGATATCGGTTAGACATTGTATTAATTCAGTTTATGTAGGTGTTATCCTATATTATTAATTAAATATTTAATGAAATGCATTTATTCTAAAAAAAGATTAAGAGCGCGAATTATTAGTTCTGCTTTGCCGATGGCGGGGAGGGGGGGGGGGGCGATTTACTATCTTCACCTAGGTAGCTGGATCCGAATCTGAGTCTAGTAATATTTAATCAAAGGCTATATTATGATGGTGAGTTCCAATCTCCAAATTCATATTAGAGATTTTGCTTAACATTTGTAATTTAGTATTTCAATCTATATATTTCTTTGATTAGTTCTTGTCTATTCTTTCCGTAAATTGTCTGAAATGCTTGCAAATAACTAAGAGAGCCGGGGTAAATATTTATTGTTGATCGGCAATTTTGTTCTATTTGAACACATTTAATGTGTTATAATTAACAGTTCGCATCTAAATATAGAATGTCTAGTGTTTAGTTTTATTTTGGCCTTGTTCATTTATTATGTTGATTTTCAATAATAATAACTCATGCTCCTATAGCATTTTTTTTGTATCCTTGCTACCGTTGGTGTAGATGTGGATGTGGGTAGCGATATCTCAATACTCAGTATTTGAGTTGAGTTTAACTGAGGGAATAATCTTATCAATTACGTCGATTACGTCTTCTAAATTTGTTTTAGTGATAATGGATTTGATCCCTACATGGAAAGGATTAAGTGGAGATGTTAATTTGTCGGTTGTTAGTCCAATTTTGTCTCATAATAATATAATTATTATTTAATAGCTCTGTTTCTATCTTTTAAGTTTGTTAAGTTTTTTCCCGATTGACCCATATTCTACTATTCCTTACCGAATTTTTATTTAAATAGTGCTTGAAAAAGGGTTGATGTGAGACAATGGTATGTTTCTGATGTTAATTATTTTCTAGCAGCTAGTCCATTTACATGTATGTAGGTTATTCGGTACATGTACCTACAAATCACGCGAGCGATTATAAGCCCCCACACAGATTGCCACTTTTATGACACAACGTTTCTATTCAAATTGGACGGGCAGTGGTCATTTAGCTGTAGTGCACAACACCTGCATCCGGTCTGAAGACATGTCATACATGTATAAAGATCCCAGCACACATAAACTGGCTGTGAATTTCACTTCAGTAAAACACAGATACGGATGCGGGGAATAAGGATAGAAATTCAAATATACGTGTATAGAAGAGTGGTGTAAGAATGTTAGGAAATTACAGATTTAAATTTATTTGTCTTAACATGGTACATTTTTACACACTTATTCAATGTTTAAGCAGGCTATCATAGTGGCGTCACTTACTTATCATTTGCCTACACATTTTACCAATTAGACGGAAATAGTTGTAATGTCTCATTTGAAAGGTGTGAAAACATTACCGCCTATATGCGCTGGAAATGGGCCGATTGGGGCAGAACGATTTGGACTTAACCGCGTTGGTACAGTATAAATAGGCTGATTGAACCTTTACTTTAACAACATGCCGCATTTGCCATGGTATTTCGTGTAACGTGACGTAAACGGAAACAGTACAGTATGTTGTATCGAAGCGTACACCGTATCGCATCGTAACGTGTAGATTTTCTATCGTAATGCATATCGTGTATGGTATCGAACCGTAACGTGTATGGTATCGTGTAAAAACCGCACATGGTATCGTACATCGAACGTAATCGCACCGTACGTACATCGTATTGTGTGACAACTGTTACGGTTCCAGAACTGTATGTTTAATAAATGGATAAGCAATTTAAAAAGTAATTGCTGCGAAATATGTCGTTTGAACCAAGTGAAGAATATTTGACAAACATGCAGAGTACCTGAAAAGTGTAAACTATCATTTATTCGACAATAAAAGTATGAAAACAATATACTTTTCACTTTCATTAATTACATTCCCACTATATAGGGCGTTCTTACGATAACTTAATTTCAATCTCAAAATAAATCCGTAAATAAGACGAAATTGTGAAGGTCACTTATTATTGCACAATGGCGAGTATGAAATCTACTAAGTCAATCTTCTCATGAAATTTATAATTTGGCATTCAAGTTCATTTTGACAGTAGAAAGTAATGCTTTCGAATAGCATTTTTTACCTTTAAGATTGCTGGATTTTCTGTATTTTGTATTTTCTGTATCCATTTGTGGGCATGCATTATCATATTACCACATCAAAAACTGTGTATTTGTGCTTTGTTTTAGTAAATAAAGTGTGGTCAATCCTCGCAGGAAAACGTCGAGTGTAAGTCTAATTAAATTGCATTAGGTTTACAGATAAAACGATGTCATGCCTTTGGTGTTTTATTTGCATTCTAAATAAAGTAAAACTATTGAACTCTCTGCAGAAATTTCAGAAAATAGTCATACATTTCTCGGTAAGAAAAAAAGTCTGAAGTCTTTTTTAATGAACACATAATGACACATATTTCTTGCGAACAATTGAAACAACAAATATTTTAAGTAAAACATTGCTGTTACTATTAAGGTAAAATGGCTACTGCTCAGGTCCTTCATCGATTGGTTGACGCAAAACGCCCATACCTACAGGTTATCAGATTGTAAGATATATTCTGTTGCATTTCCATGTTATTAAAAAGTTTATGTTTATATGAACTATTTGTAAAATTCAGCTGACTTTAACTCAACACATTCTGATAGTTCAAAATATCTAAACTTAATAAAAGTAATGCCAAATTTATATCCTCTAATTTGATAACCAGATATATCAGCACGCGAAAATTTTACATATGTTATACACACATAAAATGCGCTCGTCAGAAAAATAGTTAAAAGTATCATGTCTATATCTGTTAAATAAAATGGAGGTTTTAACAGTTTCTTTGTTTTTATTGCGTACATCATTCTTCAGAGAAAGTAGATCTTTTTGCGCTGTGTGATTTCCTTATTGTCGGATAATTTGAAACAAATTTAATGTCATGCGACACATTGAATCACGAGTCAAAACGTTTTATAGTCTCACCTTTACAAATACATTTTTTTACAGTAAAACCTCGTTAAAAGATCACCCCGCCAATCCTGGCAACCTGCTACGCGGGCCACTTTCTTCCAGAACCGTTTTTCTTCCTCTATTTATTTATTAATGTCCCACAACCTCGGGAAGAGGGGCACCCCGCTAGCAGAGACAGTTATTTCAGAACCAATTAACAAATTCAAAACTTTTTAAATCCTCGCTACGTCACAAATCCGTTTATTACGTCTGCAAATACAACTCGAGTGAACAGGACTGCACACTTTACGACTTTAAATAACGACATTGCCGATTCATTTACGGTAATTGTAAAGCAGTCTGCGAATTGTTTGATGTTTACAAATTGATACCAGATCATAAGTTGCATATGGGTATCGTTAAGCGAAAGTTGTTTTTTTTAATTAAATTATTGTTTAATATTTTATACTAAATTAAACTTTAACAAGTATATGATGCACTTCCGTTGAGCAAGAAACATAAATTATACATTTTCAAACCGAAAACATTTTTAATACAGAAACCATAAGGTGAAAGGCGATGGTAAACTAAACCAAATCGATTAATTATTAATACATATCTCTTCTTTCAGGGCTGACCATTACGTTAAATTTCTTTTAATGCTTCATAGTGGATATCGTCTTTTCAGTTCTCGAATTTTCGGATGCATAACATTTCAAGAAAACATTATTTTGGTTAAGGAAAACCTTTCTTTCAAAACTGACCGGTATGTAGAATTTCTTGTAAAGTAAATAATAAATACCATAAATCTTAAATTGTGTTCAATTATATCTTTATTAAATGTATAATATATATACATACATACATATATATATATATATATATATATATATATATATATATATATATATATATATATATATATATATGTATGTATATATATTATACATTATATATATATATAAGGCCCCTGCAAAGTGATTCAAAGCTAAAACCCCCGACAAATTTCCGTAAATATGCTGTCATCGTAGCAGTTAATGGCGTTTATTTATGTTGTTTTTTTTTGTTATTTGAGTTAACTTACACAACGTCAATACACACATGTAAACAAACAAATTAAAAGGCTGGAGAAGAAAGGTAATTTTATTAGATATAACGAAGTATGTTTAATTGTTGTTTGGACAACATCCAGTTGTATAATAAATTTAAAAGAATGACATTCTGTCGATATTATCAATAGTATTTACCAACTATACTAAGGTTGGTAATTGTTTGAATATACGTGTATGTCTAGCTTAACACTCCTTATTCTCTTACAATCACTGTCTTTCACCCGTACAACAAGTCTTGCACTTCTTCAGCTGCAACGTAATGTTTTTCTAATTTTATAAAATCATGTCAACTTGTTTTCGAACTTTTTTAAGTTAAATATTTTAATATCATTTTGGTTACTAAATCTAAGTCTTTAATGGATTGGTAAACTTGGATTTTGTCTGCAAGTAAGTTTAAAAAGGAACTTTGAAGTTTTAAATGCCATGTAATAGTTTATAATTTAGTTCCTGGTTTATTGACAAAACAGTAGTAATGGAATATGTTTTAACATTATAAAGCTCTGGCAATTCTAATGGTCATATTCTACTGACATATTGAAGCTTCATCGAACCGTCTAAGACAAAATCGATACAGAATACCATAATGATGGAACTACTATTCAACTAACAATTTAATCAACAAGGTGAGTGCACAACAGTTTACCATAAACTAAATGAACGACGCATTGTTCGCTTCGCATAATACAAAGAAGGCAGACTACATCAATAACATTTTTCACACAAAAAAACGAATGAAATTTAATAGAAAGTAATACATAAAAGCGGAACGTTTTAAGATATTAAACGCCTAATGGGCCTTTTGCATTATTGAATACTGTTGGGCTGTAGGATAGAGGATAGCTGTAAATTAAACTAATTATACCGTCCGGCTTAAGCCCGAAAGTCTCCTGAAGTTTCACTCTGTCCAGTCGGCAGTCGCTTAGAAGATGAGAACTCAATACAAGCAAGCGATATCAAGTACTCTACCTAGTTTATTGCGTCTAGATGAACATATAATAAATCAATGTTAAGCTTTACGACAAAAGAAGGCACATGTAAGCGTCTCCTCCATTTAAGAGAAAGAAACTTTTATCTACAGTCTCAGGACACAAATGAAAGCTACACAAATCTACTTTTGGCAAAGTTTCATGAAGATAACATGTGTTTAACAATTTCATACGATAGTAACTATTATTAAAGTTAGAAACGTTATATATTTTTTTTTGCGCAGCCCCTATGGTCATTCAGGTCAAAACAAATCAAGATAAGATAGAACCGCGTTAAAATAGCATTTGTGTGGCAGATGATGCAATGTCTTTCAGAAAATGAAAACATTAAACAAGAAAAGGTCCAACCTGAGGGCTTGAAGTAATTTACATTTGTGTATTTATTTTTCTTGTATAATTCTGATATTTTCTTAAACATATTAAATCATTTAACACAAAGATGTGCCAGTTATCTTCAACACAAACGTCATTCCCAAGATGAATCCAATCACAATTATTTTACTGTAATTGTAAGACAGTGTTTATTCAACCCTTCTCTTCTTTATTGCTAGATTCTTCGCTGAACTCGGTACAAATGGCACCAGGAATACATAGAAGAAATAATTAGATGATATTCATTGTTGTATACTTTGTATTTTCACTTATTTTGCCAATGTTTTGTTACTTTTGTACTTATATTTAAGTATAACCGTGATATTATACAACTCATTAAGATTATTATGCGATATAATTTCCATTTGCACGTTTGATGTTGAAATTTGGACGTGCATATTGAAAATGTTAACTTGAAAAAAATGCACAAAATGTTCTTCCGCTTTCTTACTGAACTATTTCCCGAATGCATAAGTGCATGTATGAAGTAGATGTATTGTATTAAGGAACTCAAGGATATACAATTTTTCTCCGAAACTTTCAAAAGCATTATAATTGTATTATCTTTATAGAAACTGTATAGCATTCACGAACAAACAACCAATGTATATAAGGAGAGATCAGGAAACCAAATTACATTGTTCCAAGACATATGAATATGCAAAATAGACTGTAAGGATAAATTTGATCCAGAAAAGAGTAAATCCACTTTGATATTTAAATTATATTTGTCTTCGTATGCATAAACCATAATTCACAAGATCATGTGGAAAATAATTATACATCGCTGGTTATGGAACATTATAGAAGTAATCATTGTTAGATGTGATGCAATTTAAGGGAAACTGCTCGAAAACAAACAAAGAATGTCAATACTTTATTGTTAGAGGTTATAACAGAACATCTCCAATAACGATTACTTGAAGATAAGAACAAATGAAATGTTACGGTAGATTTAAAGGTACTTGGTAAAATGTTCCCCGGAATTACGTAGAATCTGTCTACCTAACGACAGCTATCTCTTTGATTTTTATCCATTTGTTTAATTGAGGATTAAAATTATTTCAGAAAGTTTTAACTTTCTTTTCAACTACCGCTTTGTCAGATATTCCTATTGTATGCCATATGGTTGTAAGAACGAATACGTGGGCCAAATTTTCTAATTGATGCTTTCAAGGTTCGGACAGAACAATGTTAAGAAATGGTTGCATGTTGTTTTTATTACCGACAAGGCGAAAAATAATGATAAACGTGAATATTTTTATTAAACTTTGAAAACACACTTTTGAATATTAATTACATTATAAGACTGAAAACAAATGCGGTTTATAATATTTTATAAGTATTTATAATTATGTAAAATATGTAATATTGATATATTTATATTGATAATTTAATGGCACACAACTTAAGAGCAAGGAAAAATTAGACATGTTGACTTAACATTAATAAGCATAGGACAATAAAACAAATATTTTTCTATATAAGTATTCTGTATCTTAATATTATATTTGTTCTACATATTTAGATCTTTGATGCAAGTAATGAAAACTTAAGCTTGGGCAATTCTATTAATCCGTTGTTTCCGAATCTCGCATCGAAATGAACAATTACGTAATTAGAGCCGTAATCTTCTGAAAACTAGAGTATGTATAAATACTTAAGTATATTTAATGTCTTTAGAAGGTGCTTAAAAGATCAGTATATATTTGTTGTTGTTTTTTCGAGTATAAATACACGCTAGCTGTTTTACGTAATTATCTGCTTTGATCCAATACGCAACCCATTTGTCGTTGCATATTAAATGATATTGATAACAATACCAATAAGCGTATAAATAATTCTCTTTGTAAACTTGGATTTTAGTGTTTTTATGTGTTTTCCTTTGTGTAATTAATTAGATTTTAACTATACAGTTTCTGCAGAATGGAACAACAACAGTAATACACCTTATCAGGAGAAATAAATTACTGCAAGCATCATAACAACAAAGGCAATATGCACATGCATGATTCAATAATTTCACAAATAACGTCGTTTAGTGCTATGTTCATCTGCACAACAAAGAGTCAAGGAAAATATGACGTCACATTCTAAAAACATCTTTCATCCATGGAAACAACAATTTGTTGATCGGAATACAGAAACTAATAAAAGACATAACTTCAATATATGTTAATTTAATCCGAAAGAGGATTTATTGAAATAAATAGCTAGCTCACCTACATTAGTTAAGAATACTTTTTAGTGAAAAATCACTTCCACTCAGTATAGATTAATTTATTGTTAAGCATTTCGCAAAAATCTAAACTTTAAATTAGGAAAATCTACTTGTAATATTAGAAAGAAAGTAACTCATACCCCAGAAAGCTATCTTGTGTTTCAGACAAAAGAAAAATAACATTTAAAAATACACATGCAATGATTGCAATGAGCACTTGGTAATTTGTGGAAGATGGAAGCTTATGTTTTTGTTTATATAAAAACAGGTATCTCATTGGAATATGAAGGCTCTATAGTGAGACGACTATTCAGAGACATTCCTTTTAACATATCGAGGTTATCTTCTTTTTTTTAAAACTTTATCTGAATCAGATTTCTTTCTGAGAATTTACTTCGAAGCATTCGTATTATCGTGGTGGACATGAAGCTTGCAAGTCATTAAAAATAACAGGCTTTCACAGATTAATATCAAAGTGTGTTAATTCATTTTTGGTATTATTACAATAGATTGTCTGAGAACGTTGAGCGCTTCTATAAAACTAAACAAAGTACAGATTTTAAATCTATTTAGGGATTTTCTGTCTCTTGCATTTATTGATAACCTAAATGCGGTAACAATTAAGTTGATTACAATAATTATCAACACATGACAATGGTTTGTTTTACATAAAAAAAATATCGTTTATTTTTAGGAACTGTATTACTAATGACAACGAAATAATAAAGTTTCTATGTACTGTTTGTCTTTCCTTCAGCAAACAGTTTATTCTGTCATTAGTTTTAAATTAGCTTTAATCTCTATTTTATATGATCAATAAGTTGTCACGTCTTATACAGGTGATTATTTTTGCTGATGCATTAGACCTCGAAAGTAAAAAAAATGTTTAAAACAAATGGATGATGCAAATAATTTTAGCAAAAATCAAATGGCACCTTGAAAAAAGACAATAATGTGTTTAACGATATGCATGAAAACAGGTATAATCGATGGATGGTTTGTTTGCTTTCTATCTAAGCTCAGCTTTAGGTGTAAAAATGTCATCATGGTGGCCTTTCAAAAGCTTTTTAAGAAGTTCGTTTGCATGAAGCTACTGTGGCCGATTAGATACACATGTTATGACTCAACCTATTATTTATTAAATTTATATCTGTCTGTTTTATCTCTTTCACACCATCAGCAAAACAGCAGTTCAGTCTAAAATTGAATGAAACTTGCATGAAATGTTTATATTTTCTATGACATGTTTAGAGAAACTGTGAACGAATTTCTTTGTAAACAATGTCTGTTGCTTATAAATTGATATAAAAACTATTGTTGCCTTTACTCTTTTCACTGTTTTCATCAAACTAGTCCTGGGACCTATATGTCTGACCGGGAAACCTTGGAAGTATCATAAAACACATCCGATCGTAATGAAACTCGCTCACACTTACCAGGTCTATTTCTATTCAGATTTTTTCTGTCCAATATTTTCAATGACAACTCATAAGTATGGTAATGAAGTAAGCGTATATGTTAATATGTTTCATTTATCATCTCGTTAAGTCGATAAGACGTTTGGCACTAGATGATAACAAGAGATAGTATTCAACGTTGTGCGTGGAAGACATCCGGATATTAACGAACGACTGCATAAGTAATGCGGAATAATAGTTACATCTGGAATTTCCGTCAGTTCATCTCAGCTTATCGCAGTCTTATGAAAAAAAACCTGGAAAGTGAAACACACAAAAGAATTAATGCAAGTTTTTCAGTTTATTAAAGGGAAGATAGCTTTCTTACAAGCATTTAACATTAGTTTGTAATATAATAATGTCTTAAATGCATTCATCTCATTTAACAAGATAATCCTAAAACGGCGTTACACCATAATAAGTATTTGTAAAAGCAGTAAACACCACAGAAAACGACTCATCGACATTTATTTCTCATTTCCAACTGAATATTAGTAAAATTTCAAACATTTATTTTCAAACTTGTTTAAACGTTCTTAAAGCATTGAATCTCACACAAATGCATCTACAATGCTAAACAAAACTGCTGGAACACAAGTGAGAAGACTAATTATCCAAGCCGTTTTGCAGAGATTTGGTTATTTCTCCAAGTACACCTAGAATTGAACGCCCTAAACAATGTTTTATATCGATATTCATTGATGAAAAATTGCACTATATTTCAAACAACTCCCTATGTTCTTTTCTACGATAATAACTATTGTAAACGGTATTTTACGATAATGAATATGCAACGCAGCCAACAGCTTATATATCTTTCCATAAGTATCCTTAAATATTCTTAGCCTCAAGTACTACAAACGGAATAAAAAAGTTTAATCGAATAAGAATCAATTTTACCAGTCACAATATACTGTTTAATAAGGCTTATACTTTTCCATGTTGACATGTTCATAGGATTGTATTGTTTACATAAATATGCCGAACGTTAAATGAAAGAGAGACATATTGTGGCGAATTGTACCAAAACAACGTTTATAAACGTGTAAATATTTCATAGCAAATTTAACAGAAATACTCTTAGTATGTCAGATTGGAAGTAGACTGACAATAAAATGATCTCATTTACCCATAACTTGCACCCGTGATATTTTTTCCTAAAACGACAACAAAACGTTTAGACTTATCTCTTTCTGGTTTAAATATGAAAACGTTAATAATGATTACACGTTACAATTATGTTGAAGTGTCGGTATCGTCTAGGCAAATCCAATAGCTCTTCACAAAGTCCCTATTAACACAAATTCTAGTAAAGGACATCCTTAAAGTGCTAGAGAAAAGACAATTTCCCGATTACATGTATATTTGCACACAATGTAGTAGTTAGTTAAGAGTGAAAATCAATGCTTAATAACTAGTCTATCAATTAAGTGTAGTATTAAACAAGTTCTATGAAGTCCTTATATGCGATATAAATACGGCATTGAACATTTGCATGTGGAACTAGTATGACACTGGTATGAGAGAAATAGCCATGTGAAATGTAGACTGCAAAAATGATATCCATGCATTTGCAGGGTATTGCATTTACATTTTCCAGATCATACGTTTCTTATTACCCATCATTTTGTTATTTGTACATGCCAAGAGTTTATTTACATCGCAAGCGCAGAACAGAAAGCAGAGTTATTGTTGTTTCTTTGACCAATGACATACATACATACATACATATATATGTATGTATGTATGTCATTGGTGTATCACATTGTAATGTATATACGAGTAAAGATAATGTAGCGAGCTGTTGAAAATGTAGTGTTAAGCTTTTATTTTTGAATCAATTACTATGAACGATATTAGTTAAATTTAAACAATATTAGGACTTTTTTGGAACAAAAGTTTCTACAAGGGGGTTTAAACAATGCTCAGTCAATCTTATTCTGTAAAAAAAATGGAACATAACTTTTAAATGAAAATGACATTATTTCAATGAAACTGGGGTACAGTTATGTAATAAGTAATGTGTTCAAATCGTGATTACAAACATGCCGTTAATATCAAGGCGCTTTCAAAAGTGTTAAAATTATGAAACATTTTTGTTTAAAATATGTATGCACTAAAGCAAGTGTTGCCAGTTAGTGAAAACTTGTCTCTTCGTTATGAATAGAAAGTGTTTTCTTAAAAATATAAAATATTCCGGTCGTTTGGACTAATTTTAAATAAATTTAAACAACACACAAGACAATTATCTTGTTTTATCTGTCTATTGAATCATACATTAGTATCAACATATATCAATGTTAGGTTTTAAGTCTTGATACAATGTCAAATATGTCAGGTTTGCCAAAGCTGTGAGGCTTTACTGCCAAAATGTGCATTGTAAATTTCATTATTCTGTCATTCTGAAAATAGTTTTATGGCGCTTGTTGCCATCGTTGTTTAGATCTAGAATCAAGTTTAAGCATTTGCAATCTCAGAACTCTAATACCTCTAATACAACCGTTTAGCTTGTATTGTCTTCCGAATCATTAATTTCCGCATAATTACACATGCATTTGAAATTTATTTTTCAAAGACAAAGTCACCTTTCATCAGCAAGCTGAAATTAAACATTTATCTCGTGCATATAGAGATGACAAATGTGTAATAGAATACTGAATATATACGAGATTGCATTTCAAATAAAGTATTCTATTTACTTTTTTGCTCTCTTTTTGTTTACGTCATAAGACAAACCAATAGAAAAAA
This sequence comes from Sinonovacula constricta, assembly GCA_007844125.1. Lineage (NCBI taxonomy): Eukaryota > Metazoa > Mollusca > Bivalvia > Cardiida > Solecurtidae > Sinonovacula > Sinonovacula constricta. Next base: position 21,294,057 of record CM017560.1, read on the forward strand.
AATATGCATATATTTTTGATTAAAATATGTAACATGTTTAATACACTTTGTTTTCTTCATTACCAGCTGGTTACATAGTTATTAATAAATTTGTGTTAAAACTATTTGTCTTCAAGTACTGTTTTGTTCACCTAAGCCAAACGATATCTTACAAAACAACACACGGAGACACAGGATGCCACAACAGTTAACAAATTACTAAGAAAGCCACGACTTTTAACATTATGTAGCTCGTTATCATCAAAGAACATTCATGATTATACTGCGATAAAAGCATTCGACTGTCATTGAACTCTACTTAATGACAGCCATTGGTGATTAGGTATAAAATGAACGTTTAGCCGTATGATCAGGAGAAGATTTTTATTCAATTTTAAACGTCAAGTTAAGACGATGTTGTTGCTTTTTCAATAAACTTACCAGATTACTAAGTAAATGTGTTTATCATTACATGCAAAGAACAACATTCACAACTACTTTACATTTATCAAGTCCTTTTCAAAGTCAACATAGTATGAAATGCAGAATATTTTAAGATGACGTTAAGTTAACAACAGATCGATTGTTTTCGTTCTGACCTAAAAAGCAGTACAACTTCCACAAAAGCCATCTCTGATTAGCAAAATATTCTCAGCAGAAACACATATACTTCCCCAGAGTTTTCTGTGCATTTTAACCCCTGAGCATCAAGACCTCTTTAAAAGTAAAAAAAAAAACAAACATCTGTTGAGCAGCACATTGGAGTTACTTTAAGTATCATATTCGTATACGCTGATATTGAGCTATAGATGAATGATTCAGTTAAGAAACTAATCCAGTGTCTGATAGATTACCAGTTAGATGTAAAAAACACATTGTTCGATAACTTGTGTCAAGACAGTGCTGACAGAAAAATAGCTAATTGGAAAATATGATGTTTATGGATTTGGATTTTTTTGTGATTTTCAAAGACGATAAACATTACAGCATACAAGATGAGTTTATGAAGAATAAATGTTGAGAAATGTATCTGCATTAATATTTTAAGTGCCAAGTTTGCATATAACTAGTTTACTTAAATATGTTCTGCTAATTTAAACGTATCTGTGTTTTAATATTACACTTTGTATGCACGTATGTTTTTTGTTTTGTTTCTTCCACTGTGAATATATAACAAATCACAATATTATTGAAACAACAATAATATAATATTAAATGAATTATGATTTTTATTACATATTTTCTTTTGTTTCACTAGTGTAATACAGCTTTTTCATCGACGTCGTCATAATGCTGATAAGCTCATACCACTATTTCATTAAGTATGACTGTTACAAATTTGTCGTATAGACGATTAAAGTCATGTGATGAAAATAACCTATAACTCGTTGTCATTTAATACAAACATTTATGAACCTTGGCCAGGAAGATTGATAGTCAGCTCGCCAGCGGCTTGCGTACTATCGCTTTTCCTGAACTTGTTTAATAATTGTTTGTATTAAATGACAAATCGTATCATATATATCTATGACACGATTTGTCGTTATTTATATATAGGGTATTGTAATTTATTTGTTTGTGTACATTTGTTGTAAAATGCCTTGTTATCGCCTGTAAGCACTTGTACAGAGAGCGTGCTACACCTATTAATTTATTATTTTTTGAAAGGAAATGTTATCACAAATTGCTTATTCATTGCATAAGAATTCATATGTAAATGTAAATTGAAAATAGTTCCGTTTGCATGTAGGCATGGGGACATATAATATAATTAAGAAGATTCATGAATGTAAAAAGATAACACATATATTACAAACTTATTATAAAACAGGGAAACATTTTGTCACAGTGGCGCGAACATGATTATTTAGTCAAAAGATGTATTGTTAAGTAGATATACAAGTTTTTTAATTATATCTCTGACGTAGATAATGACAAACCAGTATGTTTTACACCTCTCAAAAGATATGTAACGTCAAAATAATGATTAAGAAATTTGACAAGGACATGAGGCATGCACTGATTGTATGTGGCGTGTAAAACATATAATCGAAAATATGTTATTATCTTTTAATACGGTTGAAAAAATGGAAAACAAATACCGTGAATACATGAAGAAAACAGACACATATAACCAATTATCGGTTAACATAATTTGATAATTTTATTTAATATTTGTCTCATCATAAATTCATTAGGTTTTCTCAGTGTTTAGATTTTTAACAATAATTGTCCAAGAATTTTTATCTCAAAATCAAAATCAAAGTTGATTTAAATGCATATGTACGTGTTTGTGATGCATACAATTAGAAATGTTTAATATTGTTCTGAGAGATGGATTCGAGCAAAACCAATAGGTCTCTTCTCGCTGAAAGCAACTGGATTCAATAATTTAATTAAGTTTTTGGTTGCGTTTTTCCTAGAATGTGAATGGCACGACACGTGTTAACAAAACAATAATATTGATAAATGTCTCAAAGGGCAAAATAAAGTCGTTTAAACCTCTCAATTTCGATCAGGTATTTTTAATTCGTTGCTTTTGAGAACGTAATTTGTTATAGTAAAAAAACTTTCAAGGTCGACTCTTCATCTTTTGCTAATCTGAAAATAAAATAAAAAGTTTTAAAGATTTCTTGAATTTGTTGTGTGCCGCATGTTATTATCACCCTGGAAAATGTTTTATATCAACCGCACCTTTTAGATCTTTCATAGGTGTGCAGAAATGACGACCGTTGCTTTCATCAGCGACATACAGTTTAATATGGGCATACCTGAACACTTATTTAACCAACTAAAACCGTTTTAATTTCGACAGTGCTATATTATTTAGATGTTTCCTAAGCTTTCATCATTAAAAACTTCCATGACTGGAAATAAATAATCAATCAAAAACAATAGAATCAGTCATTAACTAATCAGGTAAATCATTTTAATTGATTGTGAATGTGTTCAAATTTAGTTCCGTAAATATTTAAATCCCAACGATGCAACTTTGATTTTGAACAATTAAACTATATACAGTTTTATAACGAAAGAAATAATTGCATTTTACCTCAGTTCTTTATCAGCTTAGTATATGTTATATTATATGTATATGTTAAAACAAACTGTTGGTGTTGGTGCCTCTAAGAAGTGTACATGCAGTTGATGAATCTGTCATGCCGCTGTACAATTATGTTGATGTCTTTGTCATAGTGTCCACTCACTTTTGAACAATTCTACGTTATAAATATGTCAATGCATATATTATTAATGCGTATTTATACTAATAAAGATGTTCAACTTTATTATTACATGATTTAACAAAAATGACCTTTGGACATTCTACTTTGTAGTCGTTCCGTTAAAACAAAGTGTTCAGCTTAACTTTTTGGCAATTTACCTTAGAACCAGGTTTGAGAAAGAAAATTGCGTTGTGTTGATGTGCTGTAAATAAGTATTTAAATTAAAATGATTTAAATGTAAAACTGTATTTTACAATTATTTTGTAGATGTCTTTTATCGTTAAGTACTTTATTATTTAATTATATTGATCAAATAAACTTTTATCAATGCTTTTTTATCAATCATGTTTATCGTTCCTTCTTTGAAACATATAGTAAGATAGTAACTTTGACAGAGTTTACTTTTTTATTACAAACCATTAATTCCGAATGTTCTATGAATATGGTACTAATATGTTACTAAGTAGATACATTAGAAAAAATAAAGCGTTTCTATGAATATTTGTCGCTTGCAGACGAAAAGCTAACGAAAACATTATATTATGTGTTGGCAAATTTTACTTGACACAATACAAAACTGTCTGCTCAGTAACTTTCAATCTAAAGATGTAAATGACATTTATTCTTCTTTCGAAAATGAGATATTGTGAATGTTCAATGTTTGTGTATGGTGAGTATTATTTCAAGAACAATCAGGAAAAGAGACACTTCTTGACTTTTATACCTGGAAGAGAAGCAATGATATAACTCAGTCTACCGATTAATTTCAACACTTGCTTTCACTAAGTAAACAACAGTAACATTGGTGACATTCTTCTTAAATAACGCATTTTTCATTGAGATAAATATACCTTTCCCAAAGAAAATAACAAAATATTTGCTTAGGATGCAGAAGCGAGTCAGCGAATCCACGAAATTTCCTCAAATATTCAAGGAAAAACAACTGTAGCAGCAATCAGCCAGTCCTTACCCAGATATTTGTGTTGCAAAAGGTGTCACTTAATGTCAATTGTTTTTCAGAGAAAAACATTAAAAAGAAGGGTTTTTTGCCGTTTAGTCGATCTATGTGACAAGTTACCACAGTCTTGTAAAAATAATAGTGCATATTTCATAAGATTAACTGCTTCGTAATCTTCAAAATGGAAAACGTTTTAAAAGTTTCGTTGTTTGTATTTCTGTTCTGCTGTTGTTGTTGCTGTCGTTTTCATTTAAGAAAAAAACATGCCTGAGGATTTCTTGTGGATTTTGACTTTTCGGATCTCGATATTTTTAACCGCTTTAACCGCTTTCTGTCAAAATCGATTCAAACCAAATTTGAAGAACATCTCCGTATTTTTTCACTATTCTAAAAACTAAATTATGCGATGGATGTAATCAATAAAAAACGTATGACACGATTTTACCAAAATGATAAAATATTCAAATTAAAAAAACAAGTATTAGATGAAGGAAACTACAGTCAAGTTAAATAAAAAAGTAAAGAAAACCACACAAAACAAACATTTCACAGAAAACACCCCAACATGTACCTTCTTTTGAACCTTTGAACGGTTGGTAGGGGCAATGATCGAGATATTACCTCGCACTTTTTGAATGTTATCCGTACATGAAAATGTAAACAACAAAAGAGAAGAATTTAACATAAAACAATACAAGCATTTATGCATAATTAAATGTTAGAATCGGAGTGATATGTTAAATAGTGATCCAAAATAGTTGTATGTAAATACAGTGAAAAATTAGAATAAATAAATATTTTTCATTAAATTTCAGTTTTGTTGTAGAAGTTAGAAAATGTATTATAAATGTTGAAGCACATGATTAAGTATAGTATTGTGAAATAACTTATCTGTATAGTGTTTGTATTTTCATTTTAAATATGAAAAACGTGTCTGTCGGTATTATTATTTATATTGTTGTTTTGCAAAAGTAGTGATTTAAAAACAATTACCTGTTACTATATTGTTTTTTACCTTGGTGTTTAGGGACCCATGAAATCACGAATGAACACCCAAGGATAATAAAGTATGACAGTAACAGATCTCGCAATATTGGAATAATTACCACAGAAATAAACCCTCTATTATTACAAAGATTTAAACCCTTAGGCGTACAAATGAAAAACAGAGGTTCTCGTAGACAGGGACACTAACAAAAGGAGTTAATTTCAACAACATACAAACACAGGTAATCCCTGTTGTGGAAACTACAAACATACTAACAACGATAAGCAAACAGTTACTAACCTTAGCAAAGTGTTGGATATAAGAACCAGATATCTAAAATAATAATATTCTCTCAAACTAACCAATGGTCCGACTTGTCTCTTAGTATGCAACATATACCCAAGATCGGTCAAAGATACAACCCTTTCACTTTGTGATTCATACTATCCAATGACTTTGATGAAAAATTGAAGAAGCTTGTATAAGTGAACTAGTTCACCGCATCAAGCATGCACCTCGTGATGGTAGAGGTGAAGGTGCAGTAGCTTTTATCTACAAAGCAATTATTGACATTCATCATACTGTGTCAAGCACTGACAATGAGTTTACTAGTTTTAATACATTGACTGCAGTTTGAAGTTAAACAATTATTCAATAAGCGTTGCTGTTATATACAGACCGCCTCCAACAAAAGTGACTGGATCAAAGACCAATGATTTTCTAGTACAAGATTGGTCAGCTTTCCTCGCACGATACGGTACTGTTGACAAACGTGCTATTATACTTGGGGGCTTGAACTTTTATCCGGACTTCCGTAATAACAATGACACAATGCGACTTTGTAGAGTTGTCGGGTCATGTGGTAAGAATCAATATGTATTTGTATTTTGTATTTTGGGCAACACCGACACTTGACAGGTCATACGGCGCCGAATACAACGAGGTTTAATGTAAATAGAGCATTATCAGGTTAAAACAAAACTTTGTGAGTAAAATATAAAGTTATAATAATGTGAGTTATAATTAAAAACAGGTTAATATATTAAACGGTTTAAAATTGTATAACGTTTGCTAAATAAACAGTTTAAAAAGTTTTAAAATAAAAATAACTTATTAAGAATTCTTCTTCCGTTCAAGAAGCAAACAAATTTAGAATCTCGTTTCCTCGGATGCCTACATGACTACGAACCAAACAGGAGGAGATTTCGTTAGCTACTCATAAACTTTGAAATTTGACAAGAACAGTGCGAACAAGTGGATTTGAATAATTCAGTGAGTTTTAAGCCCTGCAATACAGATTATGAGTATAAAAATATAGCATATTTTTCATCGGAATGCTCTGAAATTAAATCAAGGCTTAGATTTATAGCCTTGATTTCAGCGGTAAAAATAGACAAGTTGCTAGGAAGTCTTTGCTTTTTATAGTGCCTATTACTTACGGAGGCACAACCAACGTTCGTATCCGTCTTTGAACCATCAGTATAAATATGAAGGTGATCAGAATACTTGTCACGGAGTTCGAGAAATTCAGATCGTAAAATCAAAGGATGTGTGTTCTACTTTTATTTTTACAGAGTTCTAAATTCACAACGGAACGGAGTTGCCATGGTGGATGATCGATTGTGGGGTTTTCAGAAATGCTATCGAGTTTTATACCTAATGTGCTTATGCTACCTCTAGGCCTTAAGCCGAGAAGTCTGATGACTTTAGGTGATCGATCTTAAAGCTCTTCAAGTTTAGGGTTGAAAACACAATTAAACTTTGGGTTGTAAGGGGTAAATATGAGTTTAATTATATACTGCAAAGAAAAATCTCGCGACGCAATTAAAATTATGGTTCGTTGGCTTCACCGTAAAGGCTTAACACTGGTGAGGTCCAAAACGCTCGTAGAGCTAGACGAAGTCCCTGATTGTTAACGACATACAGCATCTGGAAATAGGACCTCCTGGCAGAGCCATAGACTATGCTTCCGTAATCTAATATAGACCGAATTAAGAATGTTTTCCTATCGGCTCCCCAGTCTGTATGGAATAAATATTTAAGCAAGTTAAGAACCTTGAGACATTTCTTCTTGATGTAATTGATATGTGGAAGAAAAGTCAGTTTCATGTCAAAAATAACTCGAAGAAACTTAGTTTCCTGGACGACAGGAATACGATCGTTATTTAAAAACAATTCAGGATCAAAATGAAGACCTCATTTTTGACAAAAATGTAAACTGTTGGTTTTGTTTGGAGAAAATTTAAAACAGTTAATGTTGCTCCATTTTTTGTTATTTAGTTATTTAGACATTGTTGTAATTGTCTTTCAAGTTTTTTTCTATATTTTTAGAGCGGTAACAAATAACGAAATCGTCCACAAAACGTAAACAGTCAACCCCTGCATGAAGAGTTTTTACAATATCATTTATTTTTATGTTAAAAAGGGTTATAGATAGAATACTTCCGTGGAGGACACCTTTTTCTCTTTATGAACAGATGACAGAGTGGACCCAGTCTTGACCTGAAAATTTCTGTCAGGAAGGAAGCTGTTAATGAATATTGATAAACGACCCCTGAGACCAAGGTCACCTTAATCTATGAAAATTCCATATTTCGAAGTCGTGCCATAAGCGTTTTCAAGATAAAAAACTCAGATACAAGGGTTCCTTCTAGATAAAGACATCACGAATGAGTGTTTCTAAACGAACAAGATCATCGACTACGCTACGTTGGTGTCTGAATCCACTTTGAGATTTTGAAATTAAGTTGTTGGACTTAAGATACCAGACAGGTCCATTATTGATCATTCGTTCTAAGGCTTTACAAATATAGCTCGTCAGTGCAATAGTCTTTAGCTAAGAGGATTTGTTAGGTCCTTACCTTGTTTATGAATTGGAATAATGATGGCATTTTCATGTACCTTACCGAATATTCAAATTTCATTAAAGATCATTAGAAGTAATTTTAGAGATCGATTTGATAAATGTTTTAAAATTCGTACGGTATGTCATCTGGACCGGCAGCGGTATCATTCGATTTATTTAGAACATCTTTAAGCCCTTTCAAGGAAAGGCTTGATTGTAAGTTTCGTTATTATTAGATATAAAATTTACCTTTGCCCTTTAAGAAGAGTGCTTAAAGGTTTGAAAATGAGGTGTGTAGTTTGCCGATGAGGAGTTTTGGGCAAAATTTTTAGCCAATCTGCTCGAAATGTTTTGTGTATCTCTTATCACAGTGCAATTTGTTTTAAGGTGATCAACAGTTGAATGTGATGGTTTACCGCTAAACCTTTCAATAGCAGACCAAACGTTTTTGATGGAAGCCTTGCAATTTTTTTAAACATACTTTGGCAAAGATGATCTTTTGGCATCTTAAATAGTCCAGCTACATTGAGCCCGTTCTATGTTAAGGTTATTAAGTTTCGTATAGGTAGGTCGAACATCAAATTGCTTTAATGCCGCCTTACGTTTTCGAATAGATGTTTTACACTCTTCAATAAAACAATGCTTATTATTTTTTGATTTAGTCGAGGTCTTAGGTATAAACCTTTCTGCTATATTGTGCAAAGTATTTGAAAATGCGACAAATTTGTCATCTACATTTTCTATTGAAGTTGAGCCAAGTTCGGAAGAACAAAGTGTTGGTAACAAGTCCGAGTGAGCTCTGTCCATCTTCCAACGAGAACTATTGTCGCCAGTTGGCGAAGCATAGTTTGTAAGGATTACAGGAAAGTGATCACTTTTACAAAGGTCATCGTGCACATCCTAAGTGTAATCTAAATAAACAGAGGGTGACAAAATGCTAGGTCTAACGATAAATAATGCCCAGTTGCGGGATGCACGTATGTTGACTTTGTGTTATTGACTAGACATATATCATTATGGGCAATGAAGAATTCTATCGTCTTGCCCATATTATTAAAGTCACAACATCCCCATAGCGGGTTATGACCATTAAAATCGCCAACGAGTTTATATGGAGAAGGCAGTTGGTTAATAAGATTATCTTAATATTCTTGAAATACAGCTGATTTCGGTGAAAGATAGACAGAGCAAATAGTTACAACTTTATGTAGGGTTACACGAATAGCAACAGCTTGTATGTTTGTGTCAAGTTCGACTTGAGAGTGTGGCAAGTAGGAGTTGACAATTATTGTCGATCCTCCAGATGCTCTCTCACAATTTGTATGTATATGATTATTCAAACAAGTATAGCCCTTAAAAATTCCTGAAGACAACAGACAGCAGGATTTAGCGTAGATAATAGAACAAGTAATTCATTGTAATTTGCCTTAAGACCTTCATATTTCCACTGAATGATTGTATTAATCATGGGATAATTGAATTTATTTTTTTAGATTATATTGAGCTTTTACAGGTGACTTAAGTGGTTTTCTAGTGTCCGATGGAGACACTCGCATTTGTTTTGATGGGTGTTTATCATCCGAATGTTTGGAGCAGTGGGAGGGCTATGTACACTTGTACCAAGACGAAAAAACAGCAAGCTATTGTGAAAGATGCTTTGCTGTTAGTACTCCTCAACTCTGGAACGCGTTGCCAATTGATCTTAGACAGTCTGGTAGCTTTTGCACATTAAAACACTGTTGAAAACCTATCTATTCGCTCGACACTATGATGGTCAATACATTATTGTGATTTGTTTCAAACTTAACAAACACAGGTGTTGAATGAACATTTTCTCCCTTAACAATGTCTTTAACATGTACAAAGCTTTTATAGCGTTGTTTAATTGAATTTTATTGTTTATAAATATTGACTTCAAAACTTAGGTTTTATGTTTTAAAGCGCTTTCTGCAATTTGTATTGTCTACAGTGCATGTACTGTACATTTATCTTTTTTGAATACATTTTAACCTTTATGTCTGTAACATACACATGCATTCTCTTGTTAAGCACTTTGAAGATAGACTTATGATAAGGGTGTTATATGAATGTGGTGAAATTATAATAATAAAACAATTAATTGGTTAGTTATTTATGAAAACTGGTATGGTAGATTAATAATGGAACCTAAAACATCTATCTTAACAGTAACAAGTATATATAGTGATATTTTTCTGCAAAAGAGTTCCCAACCCGATTGCATTTTTTTATGATTTGATCGGATGTTCTAAGTATTTTGTTTGACCTTGTAATTTGAAAAGTGATCTTTTATGAACATTTTAATAGATTTTAAGTAGCCATTAGAATTTCTGACAATACGAGTCACTCTTTCACTTTTACCTTATTGTATCTTTGTGTGACAGATTGTTGTATAATCAATTAATTTGAGTTAACTGTTATAATTATTCTTCCTGTATATCCTTAGATGTTTAACCAAAAGTAAAAACATTAGAATTCTTTAAACAATTAAATTGTTTAATTATATTGATTGTTGTTGCCTGTTACCCCTTTTCACACAAGTCTTACCCCTACTTATATTTATAAGACCTGTTATCTTTTTCCATTTCACATGCATTTGCACAAACAATGCGATTGGCAAAGAACGTTTGTTTTTGAAGATTATATCTTCAGAAGCGTAAACTGTCGGTGACGTTTATCTGTTTTGACGACACTTAAATGTAATGATGTGCATAAATACAACATTGAATTCAAAGCATTTAAGACTAGTGAACGAAAATCTTGGTTTTGTTTGGAAACTTGTTCAGGCTAGAATTCCAAATGTTTTATCCTGTAAACAGTTCATTATTTTATTGCATAACGCCCATTTTATTTTATATCTTTTCATATGTAACGTTTGGCCGTAAATAGTTTGAAATGTTATTTGAGATATACTTATTTCCATGTATATCTTAAGCATGAAGTTTCTAAAGATTGCAACACTGTAATGACATATAAGCTGCGTGACATTATATTTCAATTGTGGGAACATACGTCTGCAATCTTCCAATATTCGTTTATTTATTATCCGTATTTATCAATAGCTCTTTGGTCGCGGGCAGATTAAATATACGATGCACGCACGAAACAGTTTTGGAAATTCCTCTATGGGAGAATAATGTTTGTGATACAAATTTAAGTTCTTTTGACTGCAGTTTCTTGCTTAATGTATAAATGATTTAGGTTTTTTACCATAAATGCACGAATTGATATAATAAAGCTACGATATAAAACAGAGAAAGTTTATTCCAACATTGTTTTACTTTCTTATTTTTATATCAAGGATTTAGATTAAAGTGTATGTATGAATCAAAAACTCATCATTTGTATCTTGCATATCATAATAAGGAAGTAGATTAATTTTACTGAAATTAATTCTTATTGGTATTGATAATAAGAAAAATAATATGTAACAATGTACTTCTAATAAAATTATGGTTTTTAATTCATACGATACTAATTATTCAAATAAAACTATTGCATTCCAATTTCTTTAATAGCCTTTAGGTAAACGTGCACGGTTAGTGTAATTTTAATATCTCGTTAGTTTTTTTCTATCCAACTTTTTAGGTGTTGATAAAATATTATCAAGTAAGAGAAAAATTGAAATCTTATAACCATGTTTTAGGCCAAATTACTTTCTCAAGTATCTGTAGCGATAAATTTGGAAAGCACAAAGAAATAATACAATATGTGTCAGCAAATTTTAAGCGTTTTTTGATATGTTTATTAATATGTGTTACTTATAAATAGCAATGATTCCAAATACTTCAAATATTTATTTACTACCATTCAAAAGTATGAATGGCTAAAAAGTAATCATATGCAATACATTTCGGGTACTAAATTTTTAAGTAATATGTACACATTTATGTTTTCGAAAGGTATTTTATTTAATATATTTAATATAACACTTTGTAAAAAGGGTTTATAACCTTGCATAGATAAAAATATCTAAAACAAACATGTTCATGTTCTTTTTGCCATTTGATTTTTACGCATATCTTGAAATTTACACAAACAGAGCACAAAGATTTCTTATTTTAATTAAGCAAATACATCATGTTCATTTAATTAAACAAAGTGTTTGTTTTAGTGTTTGCCTTTGAGAAGACTTTAGAAAGATAAAAGCTTCGTAAACAGTTTAAGCACCCCGGCCTGCCTTTAGCTGACCAACCGTAAAATTCGTTTGACATGCATATACCCAGTTTCTAGGGCTAACATTTTAATATATCTTATAATACACTAAAAACCATTTCATATTTTCGTTTTCAAATCGCCGTTAATGCCGGGTTTTATACCATTTTATTTTACTTAAGTCATAAACCTGTTTACCTCTAATTAACCATAACACGACAGAGACAAATACATTCGTTTTCGGAAAAAACATAAACATTCCCAGTCTTTGTACTGCATAAAATGTTTCAACAAATATCAACTTCTTAAATGTCTTCTGTTGCAAAAGCATTGCGAAACATTTTCAGTCACTTACCTGCATTTGTCTTCCAGGACGAAATTACAATACAAACAAATAATTAGGTCTTAAGGGAAGGGCAACATGTAATCAATAAATCGGAAATCGGTGAGACATCTCGAGCAGTCTTCATAATCGTTACTTGCAATAACTTCCTGATTATTGTTTGCCTTTTTATTGATATACCAACTGCGAAAAAGTCATCTGCCTATGACACACAAACCATTTTTATGAAAGATTCCATAACCTATTACCTCTACACAATACTACATTTAATATTTTGTTAGTTTGGATTGTTTTCTAAATTTCGATGTTTTTCTGCGTGTTTCTGTTTAATTCTACTTTAATCGTATGATGTCGTTAAATTGTTCTTGTTACACTTCATCATATGGACTGTTGTATTGCTAATTACTCTTTCATTTGGAATGAGTAGGTATCCGAAGCTATTATCTCCTGTACATGTACATATTGTACATATGCTGAAAAATGTTTGTAATGACAGTTATAATGTTTGTACATAATATACTTTTATCAGTTATTATACCAGATGTAAGTGTCTGCTGTTAGTTGCTTCAAGTTTATTTGATATTTTTATTTAACTGTTTGTTTGTGAGGAAAACCTTCAGGAAGTGCGAAAATGAAGGGCTCCACAAATCCGATTTAAACACCACCACTCTGTCTTTTTGCCGACTGACGTTTCCAAGACGGTAACTGTTGGTTTTTCATTTTGTGTGTAATGTGTCGCCTCTGTGTTTTTATTATATTTACATTTACTCTGGATGTCTTTCTCTAGAGGTAGTTCATATTTCAATATACGTGGTTATCCTTAAAGTACCTTAAGTTCCTTCATGTAGTCATACAAAGAAAACCTTAAGTTGGTTCTTATCATTAGGCTTCTTATCTCATCTTCTTTTTTGTCAAAGTTTTGTATCTTTTTATTGTCTTCACAAAATGTTTTAACAAGTATATATTCTAAAACAGTTTTAATCGAATAACGTTTAATGATAGTGTCAGTAAACATATCACAAAATTACCTTTTATCGTAGTAATTTAAATAAGTAAAACAAATTACACTTGTACTTATATCGGTACATATATCATGATATAACGATAATAATCAATTGCTAATAGGATGGGCATCATTCTTTTAAGTAGCATAAATAAACCATAGAAATATTATCAAGCACTTATTTTTCTTAGTGTACACAATTGTTTCCTTCCCGCGTGTATTTGAACTAATGACGCTGGGTACGTAGAAAGAACACCCGAAATAAGTGACGTCGTTGAAGTAACTCTACTATGTTGACCCTTATATATCTTCGCACAGTTTATTTTCGACCTGTTTCGAGGTCCCTAATCGTTGTTTAGATAAAGACTAACGTTGTATAAAAAATGGGTTGTAGTACTTATAATTTGTTATAATTACTTTTTGCCGCTAGAGTTGTGGTTCCTTTAAAGCATGACGTTCGTCTAAGTACAGTCAACTCTCGTTATCTCAAAATCGGTTATCTCAAATTTCCGGTTATGTCAAACTGTTTTCTACGGTCCCGTTTTTTCCCCTATAGTTTCTATATAGTTCGACTCCGCTTAATTCAAATTCGGATGTGTCAAATTATCGGATATATCAAACTAAATTCTTTGTCCCTACACGTACAAAACTGTTGAAATCAATTGGTCTATCTCAAAATTCAAATTGCTATAAGATGCAACACGGCAACAATAGTGATTTTCACACCTACCGTGAAACTCGCGAAGATTTGGGCGCGAGTTTTATCGCCAATTATCGGCAATCAGGATGTCACGTAATTTAGAGAAGAGGTTAATCGATTATTATTTAATTAGCTGCTTTAATAAACAACAATTTCGTTAATCAATTAACGCTGATTAAAGTGTTTCAGGTCGTTCTTGTTGTTGTAACAGTTTTTGAGAACTTGTTGACACGGCCTTCTCAACTTGTAAATAAAATGAGAGGTCGCGTTAGTGATTTTATCATTCTTCCACTACCTACCCACAATACACGTACTGATTATTTAACAAAAAAAATAAGATTGGTTATGGCAACAGACCAGACAGGAGAAAGTGTCGAGCAATCTGATGAAGGACCCGGTCTTAGTACCGGGGGATAGTCAGATCGACATTAAACTTATAAAATTATTAAATTACATTGTTAAAAATCTAATAACACTTTAAAGATGCAAAACCACACAAACTTGCAGAAACTTAGTTTACAGTGGCAGATATAACAAGGAATTTTAGTCATTACCAGTCATCGTGTAGCAGGTAAGATTTTTAAGATTTACACAAACTATCCTTAAATTCGGATAACTCAAAGTTCGGATAACTCAAACTATTTTCTACGGTCCCTTGAAATTTGAGATAACGAGAGTTGACTGTATAACACAAGACGTGTAATGTTTTGCATAAATTTAACGCGTTAAGCGAGTCGATTGATAATTTAATGTATTATAAACTAAATAAATTAATTCGTTGACATTTTACGTTCATCGGTCGATAAACAGCACTGTGCTGTTTAAAGTATCATGGAGTCCACACCTGATTGGTTCTAAAACCGACAGTGTGACTTGAAAAAGAAAATTGACCATGATTATCATACGCTAGAATTAAATTTTGATAAGAAAACAAAAGACAAAATATGAACTTGTCAGGTAAATGTAAAATTATTGAGACTAAGTATTACAAAAATACATTATTACAATAATTACAAGAATATGCTCACCAGTCACCGCCTTGGAACGGTCTACCAGCAATAAGATAGAGTCGGTTATATAACTGGTTTAGATACTTTTAACCTGACGTGATAAAGGTGACACTCACACGTTTGCATAAATGTGTTAACGTATACGCGATGTATTCGTATTTCTAAGCAAAATCTGACTTCTAAAATGGTAATTTTATTTCAGGTTTGCTTTTAATGGTGCAGTATCCTTGTCAACATTTAAAACCCCTTACATATTTTAAGTAGGTACCATCCGTAACTTTGTCACGACACTCCATTTCTTACTAATAGGGCAGTATTCGACGTATTGTTGAATTTATATTGGCACATAAATCAATAGGGTCAAACATATCTTAAAACATCGTCTAGTAGGACTATGACATATGTATTGCTTTTGGATAACCATGCCAGTGACTACATTAACATATTTCTGGTTAATGTACCTGAAAACTGATGGCGTATGTTTGAAAACGAATAAGAAAGAAATTAGCTTTGAACGTCAAGCAAAAATCATCTTATTTCGGTTAAGAATATTGATATATTTTTGTACTTTTTAAGATATTTTATCGACATTTCTACTTCCTTCCAATCTATCTATTCTTTTTGCCGCAAATGCTTTTGCCACAGAGAAAAATCGGCGCCAGTGGTTAAACATCAGATTAACAAAAAATGGAAAACATTTTGGTTCTGGAATTGCAATGCCGCCGGTGTAGACAGACCCGTTCTGATTTTTACATATTTGCGATCAATAGCGTAAAAATGTTTTATTTTCACGCAAACCTTCGAAAAGTATCAACAATAATATTAATAATAATAATAAAACACAAATAAAAGTGCTTTTGTTTTAGAAAATTTTAAAGAATATGTTTTATACTATATATATATATATATTAATAACATTAAGTATATTTTAAAAGTTAGAATAAAATTCCTAGTTCCATTTCAAACAGCCATTCTCTTAAGTTAAAATGTGCATACAACCATAACATATGGCTAATGCGTAGTGTGTATACTAATTGAATTTCAGATATTTGCTTTCATTCAAACAAGAACACAGACAGATAATAGTTGCTAAATAACTATATGAATCAATTCAGTTGTTAAAAGAATTGTATATTTTTGTTTGGTAAATCATCCTTGTGAAAACTCAAACAAATATTCCGGAAGAGGAAGTAAGTTGCATTTCACCAGAAAACAACATTTGTATCACCCTAAAATACCCAAACTGGCGTTGTTACGAATTCTCATAGCTACCCATACAAGAATAGAGGTTATTAAACTATCAATTTTAAATGACAATATCAGAAGAAATACAGCTAAAACATCCAATTAAAACAAGAACAAACATTTATTTATCAGTTTTAGATTTCTTATTCAGACAAAATCACCACTATTTACTATAAAAAAACTTGTTATAACTATGCTTGTGAAAATGTCTTAAAACGATTATTTTAACCAGAACTTTGCATTATTTATTTTATTATTTCGCGTCGATATTTAAGTTTAAATGTCATCGCAAGAGTTGTTTTGTTTTAAGTCGAACTGTTTTTGTGTGTAATAGACAGACATCACGTTTTGTTTCATTGCATTAGAACAAGATTGATTTAGGTTAACAAAAGATGCATCGAATTATGATCATAGTCCATCTAAATATTCGACAATAAAACGCACATCACCATTCCGCGCTTCCTTTTTAAAATTGCTATTTGCAATTGTAGAGAGATAGACCCATCGCCTGACAACAATCGCAAACTAAGTGTCTGCTGACTCACGACCCGCTGTGTAATGGTGACTAGCCACCACAGACATCTGGACATTGTCCCCTGTAAAATATGTATTGTTACACCATGTTATATAGTTACAAACATGTAAAAAATGATAATCAATCACCTCATGCTTTGCTTTTATTTCCAATGTTACAAAAGTTATGATATTATTGTAGAAAAATATTGATTTACGACACAGTTATGGCCGAACGATGTAACTAGCAGTGCAGAATAGTTACATTTAAATTTAACAGAATCTACGAGTTTTCGAGTGTTTTGCCTCTCCGGTGGATATTCGTTGTATTGCGATTCGTCTGAAATAAAATCACCGTGGTTACATGTCAAATTCATCGTATAAAAAGCAATAATTGCTTTCTTTCTAATGTTTTCCCTTATAAACCTAGCGAATGTAGTTGACATTAAGTGACTCCTTTTACAACACAAACATCGGAATTAGAACTTGTTGATTGCTTTTGCTACTATGATTGATAGTTTCGGCAGTTTCTAGGTTTCGCCTCCTCGATTTTGCTTACTAAGCAAGGACAATTCATTGCCCTTTGTGTATTAGATATTTTACCCAATTAAGGTGTGCGACAATAAAGGTGTTACCGAAGAAATATGTCAGTAGGCTGAATTATGCGAGTGCATTTGTTCAGGAATAAAAGTCAAGAAGTATGAACATATAAATCGCTTTCTATTGATGTAAGCCATTTAAATATTAATATTGTTAAACTCATTGGACAAAGATACTGTTTCATTCTAGATCGAGTGTAATAATAACTTATTTTTAATACTTGAAAAGACGATAGCATAATCTAAATTCTTTCAACATTTTCAGGTGAAACATTTATCCCAAATGTTGATTAACCGACCCAAACTAAAGGGTTAATATAGCAAAAACTGCATCTTGCCCAGGCATCATATAAAATATTGAAGAAAGACAGACACCATTTTCTATTGATTAAGATTGCAACTTATCTTACTGAGCATGCAATACAGTGCTTTGTCAACTAAACAAACCTACAAACATTGTAATCATTTTGTTAATATATTGTCTTCACGCCAGTTTTTCCACAAAATATTTTTCCCTTTCTTTTTGTATTATCCGCTTCTTTACATGTTCATGGTACTTGCAAAATGAACTGAACAAGTCTGTTAAATTTCTTTAGCACGAGCATGTCTAGATTAAACAAAATTGCTACGTGAAGAACATTTTAATGAAATTGTTATTATACTTCTTAAGAAGTTTTTATTTCTCCAACATCGTTTTCCGAATAGGGATTCATTTGGCTTCATTTGTCATATAAAACAGTTAGTTCTTTAGGTGCATGCATTTCGTTTTTGGAAAATTGTCTCCGTGTTTGACATAACGCCTGAATTGTTCTATTTTAGTAATGACAGTTAGGTTGTGTGTGAGTATGTGTGTGTGTGTATGTTTGTGTGTGTGTGTGTGTGTGTGTGTGTGAGTGTGTGTGTGTGTGTGTGTGTGTTTGTGTGTGTGTGTGTGTGTGTGTATGTGTGTGTGTGCGTGCGTCTCTCTCTCTCTGTGTGTGTGTGTGTGTGTGTGTGTGTGTGTGTGTGTGTGTTACAGACATTGACGTTTTTATACATATCTGAGCAGTTGTGCGACGGTCGCTGCACTCTATTTGCATAACAAATCTGATCACAGATAGGAAGATCTGTAAGGTAAAAGGTATTCTCCTAAGTAAACAAATTTGGCGTTGTTATCGTCAAAGACATTTGTTAAATAAATATATTTTCTAAAGTCAAAGCTGATTTCTAAACGTAGTTAGGAATAAAATTAGTACAATTAGTGACAATTAAGTTTTACGTTTATATATAATTTAATTTTTAAGAGGTTTTTGTGCATGACATCTGTCAGGATTAACATAAATAAACAGATCTTTCTACTTAAAAAGACATTATTAGATAAGTTATGGTCCTACTATGGTAAAAATAGTATGTTTGGACATACCACAAAAACAACCTAGAACGGGTCATTTTAACGTAACAACCATAAATTACAGTGTACAGAATAATTTAACAAGATAGTAAAGAATTTTTTATTTATTCTTATAAATTATTCTAAGGTGCACCAACAGTATCACTCACAATACAAAAACAACCTACAAATTTATCGGATTTATAATTGATGTTTCACCATTGCTTTTGATTGATTAGTGTTTTTTCGGATCCTGACAATTAATAATAACAAGAAAAACGCAAAACAATTTAATTCTTTGTCGAAAACCAATTAAGATTTATACCATTTGAACTTTCTTGCAGCCGTTAAAGCCTATCCTAACTGTCTGCTATTGCAAAAGCTGAAACTGGTCGTCATAAGCTTTGTCTGTCATGATACGCCGTTTTGTGTTCATATCAATGCTACTAATTGAAATAAATAATCGATTGTCGTTATGAACCATATACTGCATAATAAACTCATCATCAAGCGACTGCCACTAAGCGTTTATTTCCTTCCTCGTGACTCATTACCGTGCAAATGAATCAATTTGTAAATCCTCAATGCATGCTGTGACACCTGAAATAGATAGATCTATTAGATGCATCAGATAAAGCTGTTTTAATGATTCGTGCTGACTTATAATTTTAAGTGCAATGCATGACTATATTAAACCCTATGACGTTAATGAAAGCAAAGCTTGTTATTTCTACACTCACATCAAAGAATTGAAGGTTGCAGGAAAGAATGTTGATAAACATTCCCGGAGTAATAAAAACATGCAGAATACGTTTAATTTGAAGATGCATAAGTACGTTTTATTTTCATCTGAGCAGTGGAAAATGAGAAGCCGACCTTGCACCGTTCTGCCACAATGAAACAAAAAATATGCACTCAAAAGCGTCGAATCAAAATGTCTTATTGCTTTTACGATGTTTCAACGACGTTTTAGTTCTTTATGGTGACGGTCACCGCGTATATTGCATTTAGGCGCATAGTGTTATACAATATCTGGAAAACACGCAAAACCTGATTGTACTATTGTCTTCATTTACTTTCTTAACGAAAAGGCCGATTGGCTTTGCTCTAAAATGATATCTCAAAACATCGTGGAACATTATTATACAAATTAAGACTTGTGTTAAAGTCAGTATATAATTTTAAGGATCTGGATCATGTGATATTGACCGCAAACCGCGAATCTCGTAAGCCGGATCCCCAAAACTATATATTGACAGACGTATACTTCTTTACTTGTTGTAAACATACCCTATTAACTTAAGCTGTAGTGTTTTTATAATGAACCATTCTAGCTTCTCATTTCAACATTCAACTTTCAAATAAGCCAGGGTTCATTTCCTCAGTCAGTTCTCACATTTTGTTCTCGATAAATAATCACGAAACGCATTCTTTTCTACCCAGATAGTACTTAAGGCCTTAAGGCTATAAGTTAATTGCTAAATGGTGTGACTCCGTGCGTCGTTTTATTGATTGTTTGGCTGTATGGATAGAAACAGCATATGAAGTAAAATATTTAAATATAAATAACTAATGACTATATCTAGTTGTTGTTGAAGAAAAAGAATCATATAACAGCCACGTTACATATTTGAAAAAAAAAACATATGACAAAGGCCGATGAGCAATGTAATATATACCAAAAACTGAAAAGGTACAGGATAAAGGTATTCACATGCAAGACAAATGTAAAAGTAATAGGGATGAAAACCGAATCCCAAAACGATATTCGAATATCCGTTACGTGCATTCGAATAATATTCGAATATTCAAATCAAATTTGCATCAGATCAGAGTGGCACATATCAAAATAATTCGGCCTTACATTTAACACGCGATTTATCTATATTTTCTTTGAATGTTTACATTACTCACCAAACTTTATGCAGAAGAGCAAAACGACGATTTTACTCTGGAAATACTTATGGCAACATAATCACTCCACCATTATCGTGTTTATATTGAAGAACCGGAAGCTGTGTTACTTTTCTCGGTCACCGATAACTTGCAAGTAATTTCGGTCAATTAAAAAAGTCCGTTTTCATGTGTGATCCACACGTCGGAATTTGCTTGAGGAGGCATTCTCAGAGGCCTATGTACATGTGATACCGGTTCGACTGTGAGACAATTAGGCCAACGCGCAGGTTTTAATTAGGGGAATCGCTCAATAAACAACCAATTATGAATTCTGATTGATTGGTAGTCGGTCCTTTGTTAAATTGTTATTGGCTGGTAAAAAAACCCCGATCGGTCAGGTGTTAATCCCAAGCCATAAAATGTCAAATAGCGACACTAAGTTACAAATACACAAGTGACAATTACGGATTGCGATCGGTTAGTGTCAGAATTACCAAATTGATGTTGTTACATGTCAGTTAGCGAGAGCATCAAGTTAAAAAATACCCCTGCGCTAAAACAAGTTTATTTTAGCTGGAATGAAGGGTATTAATTATAAAATATGTATGGTTAGTTCAAAAGCAATAAATAATATAATAATGACTTGAGATTATGTTGTTTATTACGCATACATTTTTCAACGATATAATATATAAATAATTTGAGAAATTTGCATAATACACTCAATAGCTTGCTTACTATAGTTTATGTGTCAAAAGTAAACAGGCAAAGTTGACCGCTACGTTGATAATTTGTTTTTGGTTTTGACTTTTATATTATTATGAAGTAATATCATGTTCCAAATAATAGTAGATGCCGAATAGCGAGTTAAAAAATAACGCATTTATAGTTTTAAATATATAATCCCATATGGGAGACTCTAAGGAAAATATGAATACATTTCATACGTGTATAAAATTATGAATAACTGTGTATTTGTATTTAACATTCAAACCAAACATGTTTGCAAAAGACCAAATTTCTCTAGCCAGGAACAGAAAGGTAAAATATGTAGACGGAAGAATACGCGGAGGAAAACGTTATCGAAATATACTAAGGATGTCGCGCTTTAAAAGGTTAAATGCCGATGAATATAAAGAATTGTTTCACTCGTGTAGGCTTATGCCTTCGAGGAAATTGTCGAGCAGAAAATCGCGGTGGCAGAAAATCGCAGATGTGACGGTATTGTATGGGAAGGAAATACCCGTGTGCAGTAGAGTGGTTATAAGAAACTAAAACAAAAGTTTTGTTTTAAAAGTAATCTTGTTGTGTAATTAAAAATAGAATAAGTTCTGGTGTACTGTAATAAAACTAATGCATGGTATAATGTATTGCATTAATTATCAGCTATCCCGATTGAAGAGAGTAGAATCAGTCTTCCTTAACAGTTTAGAACATTATGTTTGTACAATGTACATCGTTGAAAAATATATCTGGAACAAAACATTTACCATTCCAAGCAACATGTAATTATGTTGCAATATTTTAAACTGCAATATAGTTTAATTCTAATATTCACCGTTGTTAAATAATAACCGAAAGTGTCGCACTTCACTTGTTTACAGGAAAACATGGCGCCACCCGTAGGCCTTTTCCATGCCCGACAATTTATAGGGATACATAAAACGTCTTTGAAAGATACATCTAAACACACATGTAATTCTATGGAAAAATTAAAAAATAAATGATATTTAAATGTTTGTGATTGCGAATGCTTAAATTTAATGCCTGCTCTGAACAATGACTGAAACTAGTGATGCATTTTTTTCAGAATGTCAGCCATGGTGGAATTTACATGACATGATAAGCAAAAGAAGCCTCACAAATTTTACAAAAGTGGCATATTTGTTTGACACTTAAATCAAAGCCTTTATCCTATAGTTTGGGATAGTTTAATAAAATGCAAAATTGTTTGTTTAAACATACGGATTAAAAATGAGTAATCTTTGTTAACTGTTTAAATTTATTTTGTGTTTATATATATATATATATATATAAACACAATAAACGCATGATTACAAAGCAGAAAAAGCATATTTTCGATTCCTGCTAATACTAAATCGTTGCTTTAATACTTTATTAACAAATATTCTTGCCCACGTACACATCTAAAAAGCAACATGTTTGGAATATTTTCTTTAATACATTAGTAAATTTATTAAATCTTTATTTTGTGGCTGTTAATTTATTAAACCTTAATTTATCAGTCTAAGAACGTGAGATTTAACCTTTTATAAAAAGAAAATACACGAATAAAGTCCAGTTCTATTAATATAAATGTCATACTCATTTAATAGTTGTGGTACCAATTTAACATTAAATAAATTGCTCAGACAATATCGCCCCAGCATTTTGTTCGTACAATGACAAAACATAAGCTTATAGCGAAACATATAGTCAGGAGTGGAAATGCAACGCCCTGTAGCATTGATGGCAAAAAAACACACACCTTTTTTTACAGTTCACGTACTCTGCAACTTTTCCCCTAAGACTATCTATTTACATATAAATCAGAAAGAAAAAGTAAAGTTATCGATACAGAAAGTTGTATCTGCTTCGAGTCAAATTTTTATATAACTTGATCTCACGAGGCGCTTGTGTCGAGTAAGAATCGGACTGTCAAATCCACGCACATATTTTCTGTGTTTCCCAGAAACACAAAATTAAATAAAAAAGAAACAAGAAAGATAATTAAACAGGATATGCGGCGCTGGTGAGCTTACATATTTTATCATGTGTACGTTTTTATAGAAAATAAGTTTGTAAGAACAAAAACATAAAAAGATTACACATTTGTACAACAGTCGCTCGCTCCAGATGCGCTTCATAATTTGGAAGTTCCTCGCATGATAGACACTGAAATAAACGAAGCAATCAGACAGTGTAGCAGTAAATTATCGTTGTTGCATATGTTTGAGATTAATGTTAAATGCATCTATGATCAAGTGCCGTTTTATTCACTATAAACACTAATATCTAATACAGTACGGAAATGGTTTATTGATTTACTGTTGTTTAAGAATTTTAAAAAAACTGCATAAATAACTATATATCCCCTCCAGGGACGTTTTATATGAACACTACGGTATATATTGGTATTTAGACTTTCTACCAGTCGCGAGTCGCTCTGATATTCATTCGGCTAGCCTTGTGTCAGCATTTATAAGTAGGTCAAACGTATGGTTAGACAACAACGCCGGAAATGACAGCGAACCATTAGAACGGATTCCGTGTTTTTATTTCAGATGTATGTCGAAATAATTTTCCTCTGTGGAATCCCTCAATAAACAGTTGTATAATTGGATAAATTATGGAATAACTATCAGTATTTTTACTAAATGAAAGCTCTCGTTATCAAGTAATCAGTAGACTGAATAATACAACTGCATCTCTTCAAGGAATATTGGTCAAGAGGCACTTAGAAACCTGTTTTGATGAATTATACATCTTGTTCACTCCATAGACAATTTCTAAAATCGAACCATTGCAATATTTCAATTACATTTCCAATATGGAAAATATTATAATAATCCCTGAAAAATAATATTATATACGATCTAAAACAAATGTAACTAAAACTATATTTAATTTTCCTAGGCACCATATCAAATATTTTATAGAAGACTACATTTTTATTTATTTAAATCGAAACTTATCAGACAATGCTCTGGTTTATGTACACGCGACAATTATTCCATGGAATTTTTTTGTTTCTTCTAACAAATCTGCATTTTAGCAAGTGTATGATACATGTAAAATGAATGTTTTACCTTTAAAAAATGCTTTCTTATTTTATATGTAATATATGAGCAAAATGTTTTACCACAATAGTTTGCATTTATACAAGTATGTGATCTTTAGAAAGTCGATCACCGTTTTAAACACGATCTGTCTTTTGAAAATCAGTTAAATGACTTGAATTAAAAAACTAATCTCATTATCAGACCTAGTTTTTTGATTAGCTTCATCTATCATACTCATCCATTGTTTCAACATGAAAAAATGCTGAGCAAACATGCTAGTTAGCTTCGTAATTTCAAGTACATTCATTTTGTTTCTTACATGTTTATTTTTATGAACATTTCTTGTCACAATTCACATGAGGCGACAGGTTTTCTATGCATAATAATCGCATTGTGACATCTGTATAATATTGATAACTGCAACATTTTGCGACAATCGCTTCTCCAGAAACAAAACCCGCAAAGGAAATACCGTAGGGTAAGTAACTTATAACCATACTATAGTAAAACGGTATGTATAAACATACAGCAAAATTGATGTAAAACAACTGGTCTTAACGTAATTATGACAATCAATTACAAGGTAGAAAATCTGCTTTGTTCAGAACGCGTAATACACTGTAGAAAATCTTTATTAGTACAAAGACTAAAGACTTAACTTATCGAAATAAGTTTAATTTAACTTCCATAATTATGGACTCCAACACCAACACTCGCATTATATATCTATATCTATATCAATCTCTCTCTCATTCTCTCTCTCACTCTATATATATATTTTACATATATATATATATATATATATATATATATATATATATATATATATATATATATATATATATATATATATATATATATATATATATATATATATATTTGTATATATATTTGTATATATATATCGTATAGAGACAGAGATAGAGGGGGGGGGGGGAGAGGGAGAGGGAGAGAGAGACAGATGAATACCGTTTGTTTTTTTTCAATATTTTATGTTAAAAACCTTTAATATATGTCTTAATATCTTAATATATATATATATATATATATATATATAGATATATATATATATATATATATATATATATATATATATATATATATATATATATAATATATATATATATATATATATATATATATATATATATATATATATATATTATATATATATATATATATAAGTTTTAACATAAAATTTTGAAATAATATGGTATTAATTATAATGAGCTTAGGCTGTCATGTGAAGCTGGCCTTTGGTTGGATATTTCCTTAAAATATGAAAATCAATATGTTTAGTCTTGATATGCTTTGTGTTATTAAAGGATAATCCTTTGTTGATTTATTCCTATATTAAAATTACTATTTTAAATAAAGAACGTAGATTCTTGTTAGATTGATGATATTCTTCAAAAGATATTGATCATCGAGTCATTCAGAGCATATTACATTTCATCTTTCCTCATTAGCATGGCACATCGCAAAAAGCCATCTTTGAATCATTATTAAATCCGTTCACACCTAAAACAGATAAGTTTATTAGATACATTAGACGATACCAGCTTTTAATGAGTAGAGCTGACTTATTAAGCTGTGTGAAAAGCATGACCATAATAAAATGTATGTCGTTAATGAACGGATAGCTTGTTATTTCTATACACAAAAGATAGAATGAAAGCTTGCAGAATAGGCAGAAGAACCATGCCCGGAGTAACAATAGCAGGCACACGTCACCTTGAAAAGGATACGATGTTTCAATGAAGGTTACCGCGTACATTAGTTTTACATGAATAGTGCTATGAAAAGCAACAGTAAACTTGATTGAAATTTTCTTCCATTTCCTTCCAAAAAGAAGAGACCTAGTGAAAAGCGTCTCCTAGAACGTAATTAAATAATATGAGTAACATCATGAATTACTTTGTCTATTGAGAATAATGCTGCATTTATATGCACGTTGATTGTCCAATCTACACAGACCATGAGACGAAATTAAATCTTTGAAATAAAAAAAGAGTTTCCTATCTAAACAATCATAAGGCAAGTGAAAACAAACTTAGTGAATACGTAAGGATATTGAAATTCTAGTATTTTTTCAGGATGTAACCTAGCAACACGCACTACTAAGACTTAAGCATGTCAAATCACTTTGAATAAAATAATTGTAAGTTTGTATTAATAGTTTTTAGTCTTATTAGCTACACACATTCATGCAAAATGAATGTCTCGTGTTCTTGTCGTAATTTTTTTAAATCTTATGTGAAAATCAAATTTCTCATAATGTGTCAATGTGTTATAGGTGGAAAAATAATGATTGGTCTATATATTAGTCCAGAACTAGAAATGCTAAATATCCTAACAACAAAGAATGATAATGCTGCCGCTGGTGATGATGTTGAGGATGATTACTTTGAATAAAATACGCTTAATTTACATGTTTGTATTGAAAGGTCACACAACTTATTATTTAAATGGAAGTGTACCGTAACAAGCCTGCGATATGGCCTGATCGTGTCAATAATGTATATACAAGTATAAAAGCGTTGTGCATGCAATAATTGCATCCCACTTTCCACCATCTTGTCAGGATATTATATTTGGCTACTCAATGACAGAAAGTTTCCATGTTTAAAAGTTCTGTCTTTTTTAAGATTCAGGTTTCCCTAAATATATTGATTGCCTATTATCTGAATCATCGACATATTTACACCGTCATAAGAATATTATGTATATAACGCTTTTGCACTGAACAAGCAATTTGTTATAGGAAAAATCGTTTCAAGAAATTAAACCAATAACGTAGCACGTGTTCTGTTCACATGCTTAGATAACACTTTAATCTACTTCCGATATACACATGAATATAAGTTAAAATACCCTACACAAAATTACCTTTTCTGCAGTACTTAACTGGTGATTCAAACTATCAATATATAAATGTAGTTTTATATACTTAGAGTGCAGTAAACTTTTAAAAAAGAAAAAAATAAGCATGCAAATTGTTAATTTAA
Organism: Sinonovacula constricta; assembly: GCA_007844125.1. Lineage (NCBI taxonomy): Eukaryota > Metazoa > Mollusca > Bivalvia > Cardiida > Solecurtidae > Sinonovacula > Sinonovacula constricta. Next base: position 21,321,692 of record CM017560.1, read on the forward strand.
CGCAGTAAATATCCTTATAAGTAGAATTAGAAAGATTTAACTTTAAACATTAAACAGAGCAGTTTTAAGTAAACTACAAAGATGCAAATACTAACACATTTATATCATACAATGATTTGATTTTGATTTTGAAGTACATTGCAGCGATCATTTATAATCATTATAGTAACGTCCAACTTTTTGGTGAAGGAAGGACCCAGAAAAGTGTCTGGGTAGAATCATTGGCGCACCGCAAGTCAGCTGGAAGTTTTTCTTACATTAGGTCCTTATCCCCGAACGGAACTCAAACCGACGCGGTGAGAGGCTAAGCAGTCAGAGGAGTTACTTCTCGGTGACTCTACCACTACGCCTCATGCGCACCTCTATTATAAACTCAAATTGTACGATGTATATAGACAGTAGTCACTGATATTATTCACTTCCTTAAACATCACCAACAGTGTGGAAGATTTCATTTATCCCTACATATCATCAAAGCCTATACTTACAACAAATATATTAAATCGTGTATTTTCCAAAAAATAACTTACATAGAGCACAATAGTACATAGCAAATCGACACTAGATTAGCACCTGAATGAAATAGTCGAACATGACACTTTATCAGTAAATACAACTGTGACACTTCTGAAGCAGCTCTCATGTGCTGCATAGCCGACGTTATGAAAACCTCGAGGGACATATTTACATTTCCGTTTACTTTTACTTAGAAGCGTTGCTGCTCAGAGCTTAAAAAGCACTTAACATTTAATGGGGAAATATAAACGTTGCTGCTGAGATGTTGTTGCTGTTTAAAAGTAGCTTTTAAAAAGTTTTGCTGTATTCCAAAGTAGGCCAGTGAAAGCATATGTGATATGTTAAAAGCATTATTACACGTTAAATATATTACAAGTCAAAACTTAGTTTGTTTTCAATAGTTTGTTTTCAACTAAATGTCACATTTTAAGTAACCGCTGAGATATTTTACTGGTTATACTTTGATAGCTTGGATATTAGCTTCAGTAGTTTTAATAATTTTGTCAAGCACTTCATGGAAAACACATTAATTAAGTAATCTGGAAAATGTATTTCAATTGAATTTTTTTATAAAGTGGATGATTAGAAAACATCTCTTTATGATCATACGGTGAAAAGTTTGTCATATGCCTTAATCATCCTAATGGTTTTAAATTAGGCTTGTCGATTTATTGTAATTTGGCAAAGTCTGTTGCTAAAATCGTACTGTCATCATAGATGTTCTTTAGCGATATTGAGCCCCGTAATGTATAAGTTCTTGTGTTTTTATGTTTTATGTAAGCTCGATTGTGTTTTGTTAATACAGAAGAAAACGCTACTTGAAGTCAGGTATTGACGACCTTGAAATAAATAATGACTATATAACCAGCTGTTATTGACAAACAATATTTAACAAAATTGTGTTTGAATGTTTTGATTTGTATCAGAACGTGTATAAACCAGGAGGGCTAAATTGCTTATAAAGAATAATATTATTAATTAATGCAATGGCAACATGCAAATATACTAATCAATGACTCAATATCTTATATACACCTTCATAATAAAGTAAATATAATCAAACATCAAACCTTCCACATCTGAATGTAAATATTCTCTCGACCGTTTGCCAAATCATTTCCGATTGATTATTATCTAGGAAAAAAAATTATTCTGTAACCGATGTTTCAGCTTAATCTCTATATGCACGAAATCAATGTTTTACTTCAGATTTCTGATAACTTGTGGTAATTTCTTTACAAAAAAGATTAAACATGCATGGGCACATATGCGGAAATTAAACACATCTAAAGACATTGAAAACAACAATTGATATTTGAATTTTGTTCTTGCCAATGCTTCACCGTGATATCAGCTCCGAACAACGGTGGAAACTATTATTGAACGAAATATCTTCAGCACGAATGATGGTGAACTTACATTTGTAATTAGGCACAGTTAGCAGTGAAGCCTTACAGTTTTTGAAAACCTGGCATTTTCACATTTGTATCAGAACTTATAATCCTATCATAGAAATATTTTAGATAAAGCGCGAAATTTTGTGATTAATTTCACGACTAACACCGATGTGTTACCTGCTTGGTATTTTTATTTTTATAATGTGTCTTAAAGACAGAAACGCGCTGAAAATGTGGCTAAAGGAAACAACAGTATATTCATAAATACGAAGCAACAACAATGTTACAGTTTTGTGGTCGTAAAAAATCTCCCCGTGCATGTAATCTAAGTTGTCATTTAGTTCATACTATAAGGACTGCTAAGTGTATCTTTTTCATTTTTCATTTGATGGACATAAAACTTTTTATTAAATTTGCTATTGATAATTTTGTTTAGTTCTCCAAATGAAAATGATATTTCCCTCTCTTCTTCCCCTAACTTATCAAAGTAAACATCAGCGCTTGGACATTTTGTATTCATATAGATCGGGTTTCCTTTCATTGCTTGCATTGAGAAAACCATCAGGAAGTGCGAGGTTAGGGCTCTGTAAAACCGGTTTAAGCACTCCAGTCGGCCCATATTGCCGACTGACCGTTCCAAGGTGGTAACTGTCGGGTTTGCTCTTTTCGTTAAATGACTCATTACAAATTTGTTCTTGCTTTTCACTTGGCTTGCGTGTGAAATACCTCTGTCATGTGCCTGTTCCGAGTTCGGTATATGTTGCAATACTCATAAGACTTTTCATATATTCTCATTTAGTAACTGTCAACACTTGCTTCAATGGGTACAATTATCTTCCATATCTGTTAACTCTTAATACATCACTGTAATCAATTTTAAAGGTATTTCAACCAAACTTGATGAATTATTCTAATTGGTAAAATACAGCGATATTTCAAAATTTGCAACAAATCTACAGCATGTATGTAGGCCGGGTGTTTTTTTTTATACAAATAGAATTTTCATTTCATAGCTCTGTTGTTTTTGGTGTTGTTTGTTGTTGTTGTTGTTTGTTGTTGGTTTTGTTTGGTTTTAGAACAGAATATGCTATACGTTGTTTAAATACCATTATTGAAGCCATTATTCCTAAAGAATCTGATATATTAAAATATAATTAATCCTTCACAATTACTGATTCTGACCTAAAAGCTTAAGCAAAAGTATTTTACAGCCGGCATTGTTATCATAACGTGTCTATGTGTTGCTATTACTATTAGCTTTTGTTTAAGTGTTGTTCATACACTTACTAAATCCCCACATTGTATGGAAATATAAGTATGTAGAATCGATCGGATTTCGGCATAATGGATTATCATTTTTTCTGAAACACTGTAAGGATGCTCTTGATTAAAGGGTGTGTCTCCCATGACATGGCGAAGAGATATTTGCTTTGCTACAGTTAGATTTTTTCAAAATGAATTAACATACTTACTCATCTCTAAAACAGAAAAAGACGCTGCAGACTAATATACATCTTTTGAAAATGTTTAAGTGTCGGGACAAATAGGTAAAATGGATCATTTTAGTGTCAGTTACTGTCAATCTGTCCTTTAAAAGTTATTTTTGGGAATCTGTTATTAAGTTTCCACATTTCAAAAACAAAAAAAGAAAGAAAGAAAAACAACAAAAACTAACAAACGAACAATAACACAACAACAGCAATAACAACAACAAAAACAGCAACAACAATTAGACTAATGTTTCATTCGATACCCTTAAGTGTACTTAAGTATCTTTTATTTCACTGAATACATCGTAAAGAATTATTTGTTCTTAGAACAATTATGCTAGATTTACCGAGAAAACACTTAAACATGTCTCTTAGAAAATGTGCTAGCGAACTATTCTTTTTATTCGTCTTGCAACAATACATCGAAAAACTTAGCATTGTAAATCATGCAATGTATTTTTGAGCGATCCGATTTGCCAACTAAAGTTTTAACTCGTTAATGTTCTTAATAAATTATATTATTAAAGAAAAGGATGTTGTAAGTAAATATCAGAGGTTTTATGTTGTGTGAATGTCGCGATTAACTTTGTGGCGTAGGTTTAATGAGATTAATGCCACCGTAAGGACAACATTATATACAACACTCATGTTTGAGTCTGTTATAAATAAATATTTCCTTCAATAGGCTGTATAAACGTACTTATAAGTCATTTTATTTGCGCATAGGACTGCGAAAATAAATTTGTCGATAGGAACTCTCGAACTTTCCAAAATGGCATCTAAATATTAGACATATTCAATTTTCTAGACAATCGGCCAATGATAGTAAATAGCCAAATTAATCAATAAAATGTTTTAAGAATAACCTGTCCTATACGATTGACCTTGACCCACGTTTCTATGGTCCACATAGAACTCGACTGCCCTGATTTAATGCTATGTTAATCAAATCGTTCGACAAGATCTCCATATTTTCACTTGGGCATCTAAGTTTGGTATTCATCAGGTTTTGTGGATAAAACAAAATCTGACGAATGGATAAAATATTTTCATAAAACTTATAATCGGCCATAACGCACTTCAAATCAAGCTGGGCACAACTAGTGTCAAAGAAATATCGCGGGAGAACATATATTAAATAGCAATACGCCAATTAGTAATATCGTGCCAACAGTATGCAAATTTAGGCTTGGTATTTACAATTTTGTTAAATTTAATCAAACTCCGACCAATTGTTGCTGAAAAATACGGCTGACAAATCCAGTCTTAAAACAGGCCGGCCGACTGACGTGATCCAAGAAATATCTCATCGTACTTTTTATATGTGGTTATAAAGCAGTTTATATCAAGTGAATACAAAGGAATCATATACATGTGTAAAATACTTACATATATAATTAATTTGTTTGCACAGATGGTTGCTTCGAGGGGTCATTGCAACAGAAAACAACTAAAATAAACAATATAAAAATTGCCAAATTATTAAAAGTACAGTTTTTCATCTAGTAGTAAATCCAAGCTTAAAACTATACCAGTAAAACAAAGTTTCATTTGTTGAAGTATACACTTTATATAAAAATCCAGAGATACTAGTACGTTAGCATTTTTGTTATCATAAGTATTACTGTTTCTCAAAATGAACCACGATCCTTAAAGTAAAACCGAAACATTTCCAATATGTTGATTATTTATGCTATCAGTCTAATAGTACCAGCCTTTCGTTTATTCACACTCACGAATGCCGGAAACAGAAAGCCCCCAAAATAGCTTAAGAGGCTCGAAGACTATTCTTTGTTCCTTTTTCTCAAAGCGCTTGAATAATCAAATGCAATGATACCATTAATGTATAAAACGAGCTATGACGTTCACATGTGAAAGCCCTTCACTGACAATTTCTGGGGGGCTATGACACTACATGACATTTAACGCAGATTCACAAAAACATTAATAACAGACAATTATTACAAATCAACTCTTATGAATCTCGTTTGTCACGCTTTTTAAGCAAAATATTAAAACGAGACAAATGAGACTTCTGCTTTTATAAAAAAAATGTTATTAATTTGCTGCAAATCACAATGCACACGTTTGGATAATTGTTTCCTCTACAGGGACAACTTGTTTTATGTCAATTTTAGACTAAAATACATATTCATTTCAACATTTTAATTTTATAAAATTAAAGTTTCGAACTGTGCTTAAACTTTATTCTATAATGATTTTACAATTTAATGACAGTAATTATTCTACTCACTAAACGAACACTAAACGAAGGTTTTAAGTTATTGATGTAAAATATAAATTTTGAAAACAGACAGTGGCTTAGTGGTAGAGTCCCAGACTTGTAACTCTTCTCACTGCTTAGCCGTTCGCCGCTCGGTTCGAATCCCTTTCGGGTCAATGAACTTAATGTTGGAAGGTCTTCCAGCTGGCCTGTGGTGCGCCGATGGTTCTAACCAAAAATTTGTCTGGGATCTTCCTCCAATAAAACAGCTGGACGTCGCTTTTATTATCATACTTGGTCGCTGTGGTGTGTCTAAAATGGTCATTTATATCATCACATAATCCTCTTCCGGTTTAACTGAAGTGGAGTATTTAAATCTAATTGAATAATATGTCACATATAGACGTTTAATCATGGAAAAATCAGGATAAAAAAGCAAACAATTTAAAGATTACAATGTGTACTTTGTGTAGCTATAATGGCGAAGCGTTATTATGTCAATAATATCATTTATAGAATTGGAACGTTAAACGTTTTGCGTTTTAAATTAGCATTAACGTAAATACAGCTTATATATCAATATGCTTGAATAGTACAAACAATACCATCATCTAAGGAACAACTACAAAATGCACTAATGGTATTTTAGTGTTTATGCGGACAAGAGTATTTAATAGGGTATGCTGTAATAGCGTTACTGAAAACATGTACTCCATGGATTTTTCAGAAACAACTTATGAACAGTATTGCTCCAGCTTGACCATTATTGTTTGAGTCGAAAATCAATAATGTCAGTAAGAATTGGTACAGTAATTGTTATTTACGGAGGGCAAACAGTTGCACATTAACAGACAGATAGCTTTATCGAAGGATGGTCACTGTAAAGAACATAAGAGAACGGATTTGTTCCCAAGCAATTATAGCGACGATTATCTTTCCTTTTCTGATTTATTTTGTTCTGGAGAGAAAATAAGAAAACATACTTCTTTGAAACTGGCGATAAGACGATAGTGTAGCAGAAATTAATACAAATTCGCAGTTCTTAACAAAATAAACCAGAGTATGCCGATGTTAACAATGCAATTACTAATGCAGCAGACAGCAGGGAATATATCAAAGTAACAGAAAGTCCAGTTTCCAACAGAGCCATCACAGTAATGGTCCGTTACTGTCCTACTTTAAAGCAGTACCCGAGATTTTTTAAGTAATCCAGCATAATCACATTTTTGTTTGAACTGCATGCCCTCTGCGGTACCTTGGGGGTCTCACATACTCTTTCTTGCCGATAGTTTCAAGCTTATCGCCAGATCCAGTAATATTTGTTCATCTATGGAAACGCAAATTAAGTCATGCGTTTTCATAAAAATAACCTTTTTTCTGTTTTGTCATATCATGAGAAGTTTAAATCAACATGCTGTTGGAATGTTCGTGTTAATACGTGTATATACTATGTCATGTTAATGGGTAGAAAATGCGTTTTAGTATTTTATTGATACTAACAATAGGACATGCGTTTGAAAAGATAACATTTTAAAAAAGACATTTGCTGTTAATAAAAACAATAGCTTTGTATAACATTTTTTTTAATTTAAAGTTTGGTATAGTTTTATAAGGTCATTTGTATTTTATTAGGGGCGAGTGCGATAACGGCGTTATGTTTAATGTTTATAAATTATAAGTAAGAATTTATGACAAAGTTCTGAGCATTGCAACATATACCAAGACCTTAAAAGGCGCAGGGCAAAGGTATCCACATGCAAGCCAAATGTAAAAGAAATATGTGATAAGACATGTAAAAAGTACAAGCTTAATTGTTACCGCCTTGGAACGGTCACTCGGCAATACTGGGGTGCTTAAACCGGTTTTACAGAGCTTTAACCTCGCACATCCTGATTGGGTTTCTCAAATGCAAGCAATGACCAAAACCCGATCTATTACAAAAAAAATACAAAATGTCCAAGCGCGTATGTTTTCTTTGATAAGTTATGACGAACGTAGTGACGTCATTGAAAAATAATATCTTCCACTTAGTGTATAAAAGAGAGAAAGCGACAGCGACAGACAGAGAGACAGACACACAGAGAGAAAAAGAGAGAGAGAGACAGAAACAGAGAGATGGTACTATTTCGATTTAAAGAACTACACAAACCAAATTTTTTTAGTGTAATTGTAATTAACTTTTTGAATCAAGAAAAAGTCAGTGGTTGTTGCATCCTACACACCTGCAGATGGAATAAGGAACCAAAGTCCAAAGTCCATCAGAGCAAATACACGTATCAAACCTAATGTGGTGAATTAAATGACAACAAGCACGGGGAGATTTATACGACCGCCACACTACACAGGTATCATTGTTGTAATCATGAAAAAGTATATATGACAAAGTCCTATAAGTATGCAACATATACCAAAAAATGAAAGGACAAAGTTATTCAAATACAAACCAAATGTAAAAGTAAAAGAAAAAATCTGTGAAAAGTCATTTTAAACAAAGAGCAAACCCGACAGATACCGCCTAGTCAAATACGTGATCGAGGAACTTTTACATTTACTGATAGATTTCAGTCCAATATGTACGGGACTATTTACATGTCTCATTAAAAAAACTTAAATTGACCAAAGTTATTCACTTAAACATTTGTGTTTAAATTGTCTACCTTATATGGATAGTACGAATATTTAAGTGACATTCATAACCGAGATTCCGTAGGTATGGGCTGTCGGAAAGTCCATTAGAGCGAAGGTTGATTCCCGTTATGTGACGATTAATCAGGCAACATCAAACGAATGCAATATTTCCTTAAAGGAAAATCGAAGAATATAGATAATAGCTTAAAAAGCGCAGATCACGTACAGAAAACATATTCACTGGTGTGTTTCTTTTTAAAGGGTGGATATTGGGCAGCAATGTCTTTCTAGTCTTCGCTCCAGTAAAGCGTAAAACGAACAGCATCCGAAATCAACGCAATAGATATCAAATGACATGAAATCAAACAAGGATCTGGTTAATAAAACTGTTTGTAAATACCAACCCAATCCAAATCAACGGGGTAAGTTGGATATGCTTTACGGAAGGAGTTTTTCGAAAGATGCCATAAAAATGGTTTGCGATTTACGATCAGCCGCTAATTCTAATTTACTGCAACTATCGTCAAACATTTTATTAACATCAGAACTGTATTTAAAAAAATAAATTGGTGGAAAAGCTTCAAACTGAATATACAAATAATTAATTTTATCTTTGGTGAAGTAAGTATATGAAGTTAGTATATATGACCCAAACCTACGCAAATAAATAATAAGTTAATGTGTATGAAAGGCGACTAATTCTTGATATATTAGTCCCAATAGTTAAAACCGATTTAATTTATATATCTATCACATGGTTTCCCTTGTCTTCCATTCAGTATACTCATTGCATATTTTCTTTTATTACACTAGTGTAATAAAGCCATAGGCTCGCTTACTATTACCTTCCCAGAACTCGTTTAATAAATGTTTCTATCAATTGACAACCCTTGTCAGATCCGCCATGTACAAGCTAATAGACGTGACATTTTGCGTTGTATACCCAACGCAAAATGCCATTTGATCATCATTATAACCTTACATTTCTGTCGAAATTGTCATTTAACGTATTTCTTATTTAGATGTCCATAAACACTGAAAGAAAATTAGTGACTAAATGAAAGAGGTGAAACGACGAGCGAACTGATATAAGAACGACTGTTGTGCTGGCTATGCATTATCTACTAAGATATTCGGGATATTCCGTGCGGGACCTCACTGCATTTTGCAGCTCTGTACCACGTTATGTATGACAGAGATCATTTGATCAACTCTCAGCATTTCAGAAACGAGTTCAGAACGAGTTCAGAAGAGAATGACACAGGTGGATTATTTAAATTCCGATCCCAGGGATGTAGCGTTGACGTAATAAATGAGAGTATTTTCAGTTGGTTTCAATATAGATTATATTGCCGGATGTTATTTACTATATTGTACCTTTTGTCTCAAAGCATAAACTATATTTCTGAGAAAGATATTTTCCATTTGAAGACATGCCAGTTCCCATATTAGTTGCATAATAATTGTAAAATAATTGACCATTTTGACTTATACGAGCACACATTTAATCGCTTACTGGGTTAAACTTACACCGCTAAAACAATACAATTTAGCGCTTCGATCTCTTATCGTTCCGGTGTAATATATCTACCAATAGTCATTTAGAGGTATTTTAAATCAAATGGAATTTCAAAGCAATGTTACTGGTCTAAAAGCAACCCCATACTATAACATTATCGAAGTATACAACGTATCTTGTATTGCAAAAAAAATGGTTTGGACAATAATCTTTACTAAGGAAACACGTGTAATTTTTGGCGTTTCAGAATTTGTTTTATACAGGCACATTTTCAAGTGCATTTGTTAGTACCGCCACATATGTTTTACTTTGTTTTTTTCCATTGGCTTTGAAGTATCGTACACTGTGGATAATAAGTAGATACCGGTTTACAAATTTACCATACTAACCGCGTGATTTAATGTAGCTGTATTTGTTGACTAATCACATTATTTAATATTGTTAAAGTTACATTCACCAAAACACATGTAACAATTTATTGCAGTTCCATTTATGAAATTATTATAATGAAAAAAATAGTTTTTTTCTAGATATTTATTTGCATTTCGAAACAGTGTTATAACTACCTTATTTTCGTAATATCTACTTTAAGATACGCAATAGTGTAGGTTTCTTACTACCTGACCCAATAACGTCATCGATATGACAAATAAAGTAATATAATATGATAAACATATAAACAAAAATGCAATTGTGGTTTGTCCAAATCAAAAGTAAATACCGGGATACATGTATCAACAGAATTATCCAGAAGTAAAAAAACGAAATACGGTTTATTCCTGTTATGAATTGATGACCTTATTTTCAGAACATTCATTGTAAAAAACGCTTTGTAAGTTTTACAAATAGTAACACCAATACATATGTGTGAACATATTATTGGTAGGGTAATTATGATAACTCTTGAATAACTTTTGTTACATTTTTGTTATATGTTAAAAACAATGCAAATGGACTCCAACCTTACTGTTAGATATAAGTTTAATTGATATGTAAATATATGGATAGAGCGAGAGAGAGAGAGAGAGAGAGAGAGAGAGAGAGAGAGAGAGAGAGAGAGAGAGAGAGAGAGAGAGAAAGAGAGACACACAGAGAGAGAATACCAGGTGAGTGTTGATATAGATAAATGTTATCATGCGAGGCTAAGAAAATCATAAAGCACGAGTAATTCGGTTATAAGAAAAAAATAGTTCTATTTTACAATTAAAAAATTAGAATTTTATTTTATGTGCACAATACATAAGGTTGTAATTTTATTAATTATGATAATTAAAATTAATGGTTGGAAAATAACAAAAGAAAAAGTCACACCCGCGTCTTAAGTTATACGTGTAGTGTGTAAGGTCAAGGCCGTGTTACATTATAGTTGTTACGCACATGGCATGAAGAAACGCAAACAACATTCGAAGTTTGTATGTGTTTGTGGTTGTAGCAAACAGTTTGCTCAATTGTGATGATATTGAAATATCGATGATATTGAAATTCTAATCATTGAATACAGCGCCATAAAATTGCGACGATAGTTGTGTTGTTGACAGGGGACTTGCGAAATTTGGAGAAATGTTGGGATTGGAGGTGGTGTGCTGGTGTCCATGTTTAAGTCTATAGTCTGTGATTTATAAGCACATTAGTCCAGATCTGTGCTGTATTTGAATTAACTAAAGATTGAGCTCTATCTAAACCATTTGAATGTTTACCATGTAACGACATTTGATCATCAGGGTCTGTCCTGAGATTAGGCAGCTGATTGCTGCTTTCTGAGACAGTCACAGACTCAAGATCATTTTCCTTCTTAAAAATGTTAGGATTAAAGTCAACTTTTCCCCGAAATCCTCGTAGCTCATCTCTACAACACTTCTTAGGTTTTCACACGATTCTTTCATCACATTTTTTTCAATTTACACCAAAAATAAATAAAACAACAACATGGACTCACATAATCTGACATTTTGACTTTTTTTTTCTTTTTTTTTGCAGAATACAAATTCTTACTTTTATTGATTTTATTACTATTTCTAAACAGTTTTCATCATGTGTCTTTATAACATTTTGTTTAAGATTTTTGCAAGTTTCTTAAATTGTGAATGTGTACATTTTGATAAATAAAGCTTTTATACATTTTCGTTGTTAACAAATCTTCTATATCATTGTTAAATAGAACTTCGGAAGATTGCGTTGAACAGTCCGGTTAGCTCAGTGGGTTACGACGCCGCTTCTTAAATTTTCAATCCTGCAGAACAGAGATCGAAACCTCGCCCATCCCTTTTTTTTGGACTTGTTTCCCTATTTAACCAATCTTTATATTATGGACATTTTTGGGGTGATCACAAGGTTAATTACGCGATAAATGAGTTTCGTTCACGTAACCGTTCCTGATCATTTCGTCAAAAAAGTAGTCCGACTAAGAGCAGGTGCGCGAATATCGGTTGATAAAGCTCACCTTTATCACATGGGTTATATCAACCGATATTTACATAGATGGTGGTGTAAATTTTAACCACAATAAAATGTGCATGCCTGTACCTATAATTATCCCCGTATACCTGCATGGAACAGACTAAAACTGAAACCCAACATATATGAGACAATGTGTTTATTTTAGAAAGATCCCCACCCAGTTCATCGCTTCACAAACTTTACTTAGATAATTTTATTAAAAGGCTTGCACAACGTAATTTATTCTCATTACAATTGATTTTCCGGTCGAAATGTACAGCACAAATTTAATTTAGCTTACCCTAAAGGAAAAGTTATATAGACAATGTATATATAAGACAAATCGACATTGCTAGACAATTTCATTGACATAATGGCAACGCAGACATTTAATGTTTTCCTATTGCCATTTTCTGGATGAAGTTGAGTTAACATTAACTGCGTACAGCAATATTTTAGCTATCTTCATGTGTTGCTTTGTTGCTGGATTAAAAAATGTTCATAGCATCCAGCTTTATATGAATTTGGCATTGTTTATAAATTCCATGAAGGAAAATAACGCGTTTATGTTTACATTAAGCAAATGTATTTAATAAAGGCTAATAACTGCCCAATAAGCTACATATAAATGGAATTGCGGTCTATGTTTATTTATTATTTATTATATTATTTATTTATTATTATTATTTTAAAAGGTAGATACATCCTTACTTGTGTTACTTAGTGATATTAAACAGGATAAACTAATTAATATTGTCGGAATATGTCTATCGGAATGTATGTGTGTAGATAATGTATTGGTATCTTGGTCTGTACATTTTTTTTCTTTCTTCAAACGTGAACTGCCTTTTATCTTGATTAAAAAGCTTAGCCACTGTACGTCACAAGCACAATGTTTTAAAGCCTCAACAACGCCAATTTTCTTTTCTTGTTACTTGTTTGTGGTATATGTAGAATTTTTATTACAATATGTATAATTAGTCGTTAAAGTTGCATCTCTGTAAGCATAAAAACATCGAATAAATCCTGGTGAATGTAAGACTCTGTGTAATTTAAAATTGTACAGCAAAAGATGACGAAATTGCATTAGAGCTTTCTTGTCTATAAATAAAAAGCTATAAATAAATTTTCGATCACTTTATCGGTTAATCATTCATACGAAATGTTAGTATTTTTTCTGATGTCTGTTACACAATACTAGTATTTCAAGAATTTAAATGACCATGTTGTTAAATTATATTATTGACATGGTCCTGAGAAAAGATGTCTTATTTCATTTATTGTGTGTCCATTCGGCATTAAAATAGCGACAACCACTAGTTACCAATTTACAGGGAGAGGGTCCATACAATATAGAAGGTGATAGCTGGATCAGTTATGTGAAGAAGAAAGACTATGCAAGATTTGTTGTAGTCTGTCTAAACAAGATTATATGGTCAGTATAATATTTTCCTGCGTTTCGTTTTTTTGCTTCAAAGCACAATACGCTAATGCAAAATAACATTGTTCTAAATCTGACTAATCTTTAATTAAAAGGCATGCCTTTCTCTTTTAAACGTAAATAGTTGAGGTTTTAAACTAACAAGAACAAAGTGAAAGGAATTGTGTTAGAGTTTCTCGCGAACAACTTTTTGTGGTAATATTGTTTTAATTATCTTTATCGTATTTGTTTTTATCTCTTAAATCATTGATAAATGAGACAATTCTCGTACGCCCCACATTACGATCATATTCGCATATTTTGTTTCCACTTAAATTGCATTACCTCTGTACCCACGGCCAAAATTTCGAATTGCAAGAGATGTTATATTATTTTTCTCACTCTTTTGGGTATTATGGTTTATACATACAAAGACGAATTTAATTTAAATAACAAAATCGGTTTACACGTTTCTGAATTGAGTGCAGACAAATATATCCTTACAAATCCTTTTACAGATTCGTGTGGCTAGGGCAAGGCAATTTGGCTTCCTTCTATCCCCTTAAAATGCAAATTTCTTTTGCTTGGAAGCTTGGCTGAAAACTATACAATTTCTGTCGAGCTTATACAGTCACAATGCGTTTAGACGTTCCCTTAATTGCTAATAAAAACTAATTTATTCTAATTTTACGTAAATAGAAGGCATGGACCTTATTTTTCTCTATTCATTTGATTACACACTCAGAAAGATAGAAGAAAAATTTTGTGGTTTTGTAAAGGTTACATGAACCACATGGACGCCAATATAATCCAAATTTCCAAATTTTAATATCAATAAACAAGGACGATATATTATTCACACAGAAATTTGCATGCTGTTTATTATTTCGCATATCACGCTTTTAATATTAATAATAAATTAGCAAATTGTGCTACGTTCTACATCACAAAACATTTAAATCTAAAACATAGTTTTACATACATACACACACACACACACACGCACGCGCGCGCGCGCGCGCGCACGCACGCACACACACACAAACACACACATACAACATTTATTTTTATTCTCGTGTAAACAGTATTTGTTTAATCTTGTCAAAACCTTTATTTTTGTCATAACATTGTTCGATTTCGATCGATAGGAATATTTGAAAAGTCCAGCTCATCGAGTAAAAGGCATAATAACTCTCGTAATTACTTCCCAATTTATTTAATGATCACTGCAAAAAAATGAATATTGGCACAACGGGCATACGTACAAAAATAAGAAAACACAACACATTGTATTATCAGCCGCAATTCAAATCACATTCACACTGATACACACGAGTGAAAATGTAAGAAATTTCTACTTTGTTTGTATCGATATTTGATATTCACGTTTTGCGAGTAATCAAGATTCTAGGAGGAGATTGTTTAACTAATAATAATTTATAATTAATACAAATCTTGTAAAGGGTGTTAATCGAATAAGGCAATATCATTTTATATTTGTAAATAATATACAATATTGTATATTTAAAAATGCACCGCTTTAGTAAAGATGATAACAGTGTTGTTTTGCTTACTCAGTAAATATAACGGACTTCTTGTTCTGTATTTTTTTCCATCGTAGTCAGAAATAAACTAACAACCAAGTGAAAAACTATTGAACAGTCGCCCAAGAATTTTATGTTCACAAAAAATGCACAAAAAACGAAGGCGAAAGGAATTATTGTGTGAGCATTATTGTTAAAAACAAAAATGTTCAAAAGCTTAATGAATAATTGTTACTCTAATTTAAAACTATTTAACTTATGCGATCCTTTTGAAACGATGCACAAATAGAATTGTGCGGCTTTCATTTGCGTCCTCAGAAAGTAGACAAAAAGTCACAAAGTAGTTCCTGTTTAATGCAATAGTTCCCCACATGTACCTGTTTTGGTAAAAAGCTCAACGATGATTCATTATTTGCTAGACGCCATCAGCTAGGTAGGGCACTTGATATCACTTGCTTTTACTGAGTTTCTTGGCAAATGGACAGAACGAAACTCTGCGAGACTTCCGGACTCGATCCGGAGGGTATATTTTTTTAAAGTTTACATTTTTTTCATAGACCCAAAATTCAACAGCATTCAGTAATGAAAAGGTTTATTAGGCCACGTTTAATATCTTAAAACATTTTTAAAAAAAGTTTAATCAAATTTCTTCAAATGATTCGTGAATAATGTATTTATAGGCGTCTGCCTTCTTTAAATCCTGCTAGGCATACTGCGCCATTTAGTTATGTTTCAAGTGAACTGCCCAACGCTCAACCTGTTGCCCAGCTGAATAATGGTTTCATCATAGAATTGTGTATTGATATTACTTCGGTTCTGTTTCGGATTTCGTATGTTCATGAAAGAAAATGGATGTGCCACTGCTGGCACAATATGTCATGAACACAAAATGAATTGTCGAATATATCTTGTAAGTTTTTGTTGAGGTTAACGTATACATTTTGAACTTTAAAGCATGCAGAAAACACAGATAATGCAGCAACATTAAAGGCTTTAAATTTTTTTCGGTATGCCTTCGCTTAAGACGTAAAAATGTTAGAATTATTTATGAGAAAACCATGTCGAAGTGGAATACTTACCAAATATAAAGAACGCCATTACTCCTTAACTGCAAAAGTGTGTCTCATTTTCAGATTTGCTTTGCGGAATTAGCTCCCTAATCGTAAGAACCGCAAGTATCCTGGTGTGATAATGTAACGTCATTATTAGTGTTAGTATTTTTATTGTTGTACTTTTAGCGTGGAATAGATGATAATTTACATGTTTTCAAGTACTTTATTTGTTTGACTATTAGTAGTTTCTACTAATCGTCGCTCGATTCAAATGATTATCAACCCACAGGTAGCCATTCTGACGGAAAGAAAAGAAACTAAGTTTAACTATAAACATAATCGCTTTATATTTTGGTCTACCCTAGAACCATTTATAGATTATGCCTATTGTAGAATGACACTTTCCGTGAACTAAAAACATTCTGTGCAAGATTTTATGTATTTTGTAAAGCAGTCCAAGTCATTTTCCATTTCAGACGTTCAAACAATAAATAAAAAACGGACAGATTGCAAAAGTAAATAATATAAGATCCTACAGATTTTAGTTCTTAAACACTCTGCCTTGAAAGGTGTATTTATACTACCGCATTCATGAATGAAGGCGATATTGGATGAACGTGTTTCCATTATAAATAATTAGTAATTAGCACTTATATTCGAATATAATCAAATAGTGTTTTTTTTGTCAAGAAAATGTTTTTAATAAAGAGATCATGCTTCGAGTATATGTAATACTAGTGCTTATGATAAAAAACAATTTGATATAAAAGCAAAATATTAATGGTTAAAATATAAATCAACATAAAATTGAATCTTATGATGGATTTCCTGCGACACTGATGTGTTAACGTCAGCAAAATCCTGGCTATTTAATATAATACACACCAGATGTTGCTGTGATTTTAACATCTTTAACATCAGGACATGAATGTCACGTACGTGATCGTAATAAAGCAAAGAATGTTATTAATACCACACGTAATTCAGAGTAGAAAAAATAAAACGTGTTCGAAATGACGTTGCATGCATTAATTCAAATTAACCATGGTTCTTTTTAACGTCGCGGTAAATAATAAAAATTAACACTACACATTTATTACTTAAAACTATATATTTTTCTTTATGGTGATGTTTACTTCATCGAAATCCAATTCAATAAAAGAATTGTAGAATTTCATTGTATCCCTTGCAAAGGGTTATTACGAGATGGTTTCCACACATCCATTGTACTAGACAAATTGAAAAAAACGACAATGTAACGTCGAGATTGAGAATGGTTTACTTAAAGAGAGGAAATCCTGCTTGTCATGTTTCTTTGTAGACTTTCACTAAAATAAGTAATTTATTATTTTACTAGAACGTATGCTTTTACGCATGATTTTTCCAGGACTGACAACTAAATATTTCTTATTTCTTACATAAACAATCCATATGTGTTACAATGTGATGAGTTTCTCAATGAAAGCAATAAAAGGAAAACCGATCTATTTGAATACAAAATGTCTAAGCGCTGACGTTTACTTCGATAAGTTATGACGAAAGTAGTGACGTCATTGAAAATTAATGTCCACATAGTGTTTATGAAAAAACGGGTATCATTTCGATTTTAAAAACCACACAAAATGAATTTACGCAAAACCGACATGCTACTGAATGTAACGTAACTTACTGTGAGCAAATTGAAACATTTCATGCTACTTTACATTATGTGTTTTATTAAGAAACGTTTTAAACTGAGTTTGCAACATTGGTCATGTGTAAGTAATATAGATTATGTGTCTGTTGCTTTGATAAAGTGTTTGCAAGATTGTATTGTTATGCAGCATGGGTTATGTATATGTTGTCTTGAGAAGGTGTTTACGACACTTATAATGAGTTTGCAGTATAGATAGAGTATCTGCAGCATTTAATATGTGTATGCACTATAGATTACGTATCTGTTGCTTTGCCTATGAGTATGGAGCCTTGAAAATATGTATACAAAATTGTGAATGTGTCGATTGCTTTGACAAAGTCTACAGTTATATTGTCCCTGCATCATTGATAATCTTTGAACTTCATTGACAATGTACCTGCAATATTGTGGTGAATGATTAATTGCTGCTTTCAAAAGCGGCACCGTACTTACAAGTCAGCACCTGGACTGAGGCATGTTGCTGAACTACTGTTTCATGTAAGACACACGTGAGTATTAGTATATACTTATTCAACATAAAGACCTTTAATTTATAATAGAGCTATTTGGATGTTTATGCATTCGTCAGCTACCCGTTTATTTTGGAACCAAATCTTGTTCAAAAGCATAAATGTAGCAGTATATTTTGAAACTTATGTTTGAAAATATTAACCGGCATTACAATTCTATAGCAAGGCGGAAAATATTTATATATTCATATGATCTGTCAAATAAATTTGATGTTTTATGCATAAAAAGCATTAGCAATATTTGTTAAATGCATATTACGTGTTTGAGATTTGACCAAAATAATGCATAATTTTGTGTTTAAATTTCAAACATTGCGGTTTACCTTTTCCCCGCGAGAAATAACTGTTATCCAGTAAAAACAGTGGTTTGTTGCAGCATAAATGAGACCCCAGTTGCAATCTAGAATGCATTGGACAAATTATTCAGGAAGGTGGTTGTGACAGTTGTATGCCATTAACAAAATCTGCTTTGAATACATTTCGTTCGAGTGGTAGTTAGATGAAAGGAACATAACTTAAATAACAATGTAATCACACAATAACTTAAATTGAAAACAAATTATTATCTTCCCCCGAGTCGTCATTGGCTAGTTAGTGGGGCAAGTGCCAGTAAAACAAAAAGGAAATGAAGCGATATATGTTAACCAGTTCGACATCTCACTAATTGTCCTCGGAAGAAATTCGAAATTCTGTTAAGATTCAGAAATATAAGAAAATACAGTGCTGTAAATTGTCCTATAGGGAACTGTAGACTAATATTTCTTTAGAAAATAAAATACAAGAAAAAATGTTAGAACTATTTATATTTATTTTTAAAAATATATGCAACTAAAATAATTAATGGTTGTCTATAACAAACGAATGTGTTAATTGATTTACCCTTCCTTAATGTAATAGGCAGTGAGAATTTCGTTTAAAATAATGAATTAAAAAATTCAATAAATATAATTGCACCTGCAAAGGAAAGCATGATAATGGTTTGGATAATATCTGTTTATAGAATGTATAATTTTGTAGTAATATATCATACAATATAAAGACATATCCCTAATAAACCCATTGTCATACTTCAATAATTAATATGAAAGTGTCAATAACACATTAGACACAATTATACTCATCAAAATCAATTTATTATGACAGTAAAGCGTTTCCATTTAACTCTATAAAACCACTTAAGGGACACGGACACCAACAACCACAATACAAAAAGAAACAAATGACATATCTAAAATTTGTTTTAACATTAACATAAGAGTAATCAAAGGTGGGTGAATGATTAAATGTTTTGCTTTTGTTTCTAATTCAAATTAAACCGGCCATTATGTGCAAACGCTGTGCATATTTAGGCTTGGTACTTGATATTCCTGGAAAACAAAAGGGGAAAAAACGACCAATAGTATCAAAGAAATAGCATCGAGTAAATATACTTCAGACAAAACCCCAGACCGTAATAGCGTGCAAACAATTATGATTTTGTACTTACCACTTCTGTGAAATTTTATAAAAAGCCAGGCCAAAAGTTGCTGAAAATACGGCTGGCACATCTTGTCTACAAGCTCGGACAACAGATGTTATTCCAATAAAGACCTTATCGTACTTCGTATCTGTAGTTCATAGTGTAGTTTATATCCTTTGAATACAAAGGATTCATATTCACTTGAACATACTTACATATATCATTCATTTGATTGTATAGATGTTGTTCTTTGAAGGTTCATCGCCACATAAATTGCCAAATTATTGAACATACAGTTCTCTGAAGTAGTAGTAAACCTAAGCTTAAAACAATAATATGCATGTCTACTTTCCATTTGTTAAAATATAAACTTGATACAGAGTACAAAGAAACAAGTTAATAACAAAGTACTAAAGAATTGTGTTGTCATAAGTAATAAAGTTTCCCAAACTAAACCACAACGTTTTATATAAAGTCAATCCCTATGTCAATATATTGATAATTGATGCTGTCAGTCTAATGGTGACCGTCTTTATTTTGTTCAAAATCACGAATGCCGGAGCCAGTATCCCCACTTAACACCTTAATAAGCTGTAAGCTTTCTTTGTTCTTATTTATTAAAGCGCGTAATGTTCGTGGAACATCTATTTTTATGATACCATTAATGTACAAAAATAAAATATGAAGTTTTTGTGCGAAATGACAGTTTTACGATGGTTATGTCAATACCGGTCATTCAACGCATATTCGCAGAGTTCAGCGAAAGACAATACCTTAAAAATATGAAGAAATATTATGAATGGCTGTCACGCCATGTAAGCATAATGTTTTAATAAGACTGCCGATTTTATAAAAAATATATTTTGATAAGTCTGATTTGCTACCTGACACTTGCTCTATATCAAATGCATGTGACATCAGAATAAACTCATACTTTTGTCTAAGTCACTGTAAATGTAAGTTATTTCCAAATCTATAAATGAGCGCGACAGTGATCTCCGCTGAAAATAGACATCGACGTCAGAGCGGACTATCCGACTGACTAACGCGATCCCAAAAGTAAAATGACAAGCGGGTTTCTTGGTTTTCTATGCAGCGTGGCACAGATAGAAAATAGAAATAGTAGACATTTATGTTTCACTGTTAACAGACATCTAGGGCATCAATGCATAGCATTTGGCAAGACAGTTTCAGGTAATAATAACCATATTTTGTTCAAACTGACGAAGAGCCCCTTTGATTACAGTGATTGTTCTACTCACTAAACGAGCACTTAAAGAACATGGTGTTGACCATATCTTTGCCAGAAATAGCAAATTATTTCACCCATTCTTCTTTTGGGTTAAATAAAATATCTTTAGCAACTGCAAATAGATATCGTCTCTTCTCGAACAATAAAGTGTTGTTTCCATGAAAGGGAAACTGTTTTAATGTGTTAGGTCAAATCTTTCCTGAAACATTGTTATGTAGATTTACTAATCACTGGACAATGAAACATTATGTTATTTCTTATGCATATGCATGATGTTGTCAACCAACTTTCAATAATTTATTTCCTTAAATAAAGTAAATAAAATAACTTCGGATGTTATAAATCTTATTGAATACTATTTTATATCATTTAGATATATTAGACACATTTAAGTACAATAAGTTTAATAAAGAGAAACAAGAGACGACATAAGGAAAAAATGCAATTCAAGGCTACAATTTGGATTATGCATACGTACATTGCCAAAGAGTAATGATATTACTATCATTGTACTTTGAATGCTAAATGTGTTGTTTTTTATGATTAAACGAACATTAATGCATAATTATGATTCAATAGTACAATTAATATCACGAGCTAAGTAGCGTCTAGAAAAGGCGCTTACTGTACTTTAGTATCAATGTGCACACGAGTAATTAAAATATTATGGTCCAGTTGACTTACATGACTACTTTTGTGCGTGATTTGGAAACAACACGTTAACAAAATTGCTACAGTTTAAACATAATTATTTGCGTAGAAAATATAATTTGTCATTAGGAAGGGATGCAATAAATGGTATTTATAAAGGACAACGGGGTATTTATTAAGGAAAAACATGCGCAAATAAAAAAGGCAGAATTTATCGAGGTATGGTCAAGGTAGGAAATAAAATCCTGCTTAAGTGTTGGATATTTAAAACACACACACACACAAAAACTTTATATGCCAGCAACAATATATGTTGGCGTGTTATTAAAAACTTGTATTATATTAGAGGCAAGTGCAATGACTGCGTTTTGTCTAACATTCATAGTTAATAAATTTCTCAAATTCGTGAGCGAAGGGAATTAACATGTACTAATAGATTTATTAAGATATGTATCGAGATTACTAAAGGATCACTAAAATAAAATAAAAATCATCTCATCAAATCAACCAAATATTGTAATTCAAACATCTTTGTTGAAGCTTTCCACCACATATGCATAATACTATTTTAAATTGATTCCATAGGTAGTTCCTCTCAAACATTCAAGTTTAGCGAGCGTAGACTTCCACTGTGTGCCTTCATTTATGTTTATCCGCTTCGCTGAGACAGATTTTACATATTAACGTTAAAAAAAAAGACAGTATAGAGGACAAGACGTTCCTACTGTTTGTGTGTGTGTGTGTGTGCGTGTGTGTGTGCGTGCGCGCGCTTGTGTGTGTACAAATGTTCCAGGCAACAGGAAGAGACTACAATATTTCCTAAAGGAGAAGTCGAATAATATATAAATAATAGCTGTACAGCACTTGTCACGTATAGTTCACGGGTCCACTGTTCTAGACGCTACCTTAACGGGTTAGTTCAGTATATTATAAACAAACATGTTAAAATAACTTATTTTTTAACAATCTGTACAATAGATGGTTGAACAACGAGTGATAAGGCTATGAAAATAGTAGGTTATAGATTCATGTATGTTGGGTAGTAATTTACTTCTGGTTTGTTCTGATTACAGCTTACTATTGTTTACTTTTTAACGAATCCATTCTAACCAACATATTTACACAGCATGGGTCAATATTTTTTTATTTAGGTACTATATATGTTGTAGTGTTTTGGTTAAGGTAAACTTCTTATAATACACAGCATAAGTTAATATTTTTAGTTAGTGTACAATATATATAAGTTATAGCAAACACGACATGAATAACAGATCATTGTAATATTTATATTTATGCCTGAGCATGTTTGCTGTGTATTTGATTGATTGTAACGTGTATTTTCCTTTGATGAGTATTGGACTTGGATTTCTCAATTCCAATTACATATTAATAGGATGTTACAATCATGTCTCCTCTGGTATTTTTTACTTGATTCAAAATATTAATTTAATTTACAATGAAGAGTCAGCTTCTCTCTAATCTAAATACCATGAAGACATTTTAATTCGCTACTTTCGATTAATTACGTCATAACTCACCTAAGGATACGGCATTTTTATTCAAATACATTTTTTCATTGCTTGCAGATATTCCTTAATGAAATGCAGGATTAGAACTCTGTTAAAATGGTTTAAGATCCCTCCCCAATGTGTTCCTGTGCGACTGACTGTTCCAAAGCGCCAATTGTTTGTTTTGTTCTTTTTGTTAAACGACTTATCAAAGGTTTGTTCTTACTTTTACATTGGTTTACATTATTATCCATGTGTCTTTTGCCTTTTGAAATTTGTTATATGCTGCAATGCTCCTAGGACGTTGTCATATTTCCTTTAAGCTTTCCATATAGTAAATAAGATTTCAGTGTAAAGATTAGCAACTTAGAAGACAAATATGTTAGGCAAACTGTGTCTCAAACATTATAATGATACTACACTTTGAAAAAATAAAACAGGTGCAAAACAAAATAGCGAGCATACTAAATTAGGCTTGTCACTTGATTTTTTTTTCATTTTTAATGATGGCTATTGAACATCAATGACAGGAACATCTGCAATTATAAAAATAATTATCGGATTGAAGTCTACACTTTCTGAACATAATTCTGATACGTTTGTAAACGGGTGTTTTCAGCGGTGCAGTTTAGTTTCTTAACAGCTAAGCGTTCGGCATTACTCTGCTACTCTACTGACCTTTACTACTCTATGTCAGTCTACATGCCTGAGAAGAAGAAGTACGGTTATAAAAAAAAATGAAAGTGAAAGGAGACGAGTTCTGAAAAGAATGACGTTTTTTTGGATTTTACATTCAGACCTGAGTGGTGTAGTGTTGACGAAATAAATAAAGGGAAGTTAATTTTAATTCCTGTGTATCTTGGTCGCATTGAAACCTTTACAGCGTTCAGGTAACTTATCATACCTAAGTTAACAGTTGTTAGCTTCCAGCAGTCACTTTAGGGGCCCTTCCATCAAGTGCCATTTCTAAGCAATGCTTCTGATCTGAAACGACCCGGTACTATGACTTTATCAATGTAAATGTATCCAAGGAAACACATATACTTATTTCAGGCTTTTAACACAGTATCTAAGGTTTGTGAGGGAATTGCAGTGGAGTTTGTTTATCATTAAATAAAACATAATTCAGACTCATTTTGTCAAAAAGCCATGCAAAGGATATTTTTATCGTTCTGAGATGATATTTAACTCAATAATAATATTTCCAGCTATTAGGCATGTAATTAAACCATTAAATAGCATGCTATTTAATGGTTTAATTGATATGGCCCCGAGAAGGGGTGCCTTATTTTAATTTGTACTAGTATTTGTATTCATTTAAATACCGAATATCAACCAAGCGTCTGCAATTTTCATGGAGAAAGTCCATATAATAACCACATGCAAGGTGATAACTTGAATATTGCCAGCATTCCAATAGTCGGGCAAAGCAGAATAAACTGATGCAAATATAAAGTTATTCGTCATCTGACAAATCTATACGTGAAATACATGCCTCGTGGTTTGGGTCTTAAACGGAAATTGTTGAGGATTTATATAAACACGTACAAAGTAAAGTAATTGCGTTAGATTTACTTTTAAACGACTCTTGTAATTCAGAAAAACAGTTTACCAAGTACCTCTACCTTTTTTGTTTATATCTCCTAAATCATCGATATATGAGATATTTCTCATACGCCTCTCGTTACGATTATGTTATTTACATATTTTGTTTCCAGGCCTACACCTAAATTGCATTACATCTGTACTCTTGGCAATAATTTTCAAGTTCATGAGATGTAATATTATTATCCCTATTCTTTTGGGAATTATAGTGTAAACATTTGAAGACAAATTTAATTTAAATAACAAAATAGGTTTACACTTTTCTGAATCATGTGCAATCATATATCCTTACAAATCCTTATGAAGATTCGAGTTGCTCAGAACAAGGCAATTTGTTTTCCTTCAATGTCCTTCAAATGCAAATTTCTTTTGTTTGGAACGTTGCCTAGAAACTATAGAAATGTCTATTGAGATAATTCGGTAACAATGCGGTCGGATGTTTTCTTAGAAGCTATTTGAAGAAATTCATTTATTCTAATTCTATTTGAAAACAAGGCATTAACTTTATCTTCCTTTATAGATTCAGTTATGCTCTCAGAAATGTAGAAGACCTGTTTTGTAGTATTGTAAAGTTTACTTCGGCCATATGGACGCCAATGTAATCCAAATGTCAAAATGAATTAAACGACGATGTATTAACCGGTTTTAATATTTATGATATATAAGCAAATTGTGCAAACGTCTAAACGTGCTAAACATCATTTGTTTGAAGTTATATTCATATTATTTTGTTAAACTAATAATTTAATACAAACTCTCTTGCAAATAGTTGAAAGTTAATTTTTTATTTGGCAATAAGTTATTATGACAAAGTCTTATGAGCATAACAACAAATACAAAACTTTGAGAAGGCACAGGTATTAATATACAAACTAAATGTAAAAGGTAACAACAAATCTGTGAAAGAGAAAAAGAAAACACAACAGTTACCGCAATGGGACGGTCATTCGGCAAAAGAAACCGACTGTGTGCTTAAACCGGTTTTACGAGCTAAAACCTTTGTCGTAGAATCAAGTGACCAATGATAGAATCTTTACGAAGACTTTAGTATATGTCTCATGGGCACTTCCATGTTCTTCCCGGCATTACGACGATAAAACACTTGCAAATTGTGTTATAGTTCCGTATGAAGCTGAGGGTGCAAAACGTAGTTACAGCTTCATGTTTTTCACGGCTGTATTAAAGTTGTTTCTAAAAAAGTGAATTAACCTCATTTTGTCCACAATTCCAAAATAACCTGAATTTGTGCAGCTTAAAGTTCTGTTATTGCTGAATCATAAAAACAGGGTTAAATGAAAATTTTCATATTCACAGAAGAATAGCCGACTAATTAATTCATAATAAAATTAGCTCAAATCACCTTACTAGTTTAAACAATTAACTGCATTGTATTTTTCTACTTAATTTTCCTTTCATGTTACAGCCGTGGTTATGGTGATTGTAATATGCCTTAATATGTGAAATGAAATTCATTCAAAAGTACAAAGCCGTTATTACCAAGTAACTTTCACTTGAAATTAAGTTTGTAGATTAGGCGATTCTTCCTTTTACAAACAACATCAGAATTGTAACATTCACAATACTTTTAATATTGGAATATTGGAATTAGAAGGAATGACCAAACAAGACCGTGTATCCCCCCACACACACACACACACACCACCACCACCACCACCACCACCACCAAATTTCTCCTCCAAAATTAATTCAAGCACATAAACAATCATTAATGTATCCATGTGGAAGACAACAAAAACACATATTTACATTAGCCGTCATAGCAGCAAAAAGAAGCTGATTTATATAGCCTAAGATTATAAATGCTTGCCTTGGCGACAGTTGATATTGATTGTAAAAGGACAACATTTGTATAAATCCATCGCTAGCACAACTGTACGTCAAAATGTATAACCATACACTATTTCACAAATTTTAACTACATGTAAAAGAACGCACCTTAATGTGACAACTTGTAACCTGTGGTAAGACCTTAACTAGTACAAATACTAACTACTTTTAAACCTATTTTGACATGTTTCAATTAAATAAATATGAGTGTGTCCTGAATAGTTTGAGACGCCGTATCGGAGTCAATTAACAATGACAGTAAAGCAGTTCTATTTAACTCTAAACCACCTAAGGGACACCGACACCAACAACCATAATACAAAAAACATATCTAATTTGTTTTTTATGTTAAATATATTAAGAATATTTAAAGTTGAGTGAAATAATTTAAGGCTTTTCATTCATTTCTGAAATTTAGCGAAAGTCAAATTAGGACAAGGTAGTATTGTTGCGATTTTGTATTAATATAAATAAAAATGAATACAATGAAGTTATATTTATTGCCTGATTTATGTTTGTTTCAATTAATTGGTTGGGTTAAAGGTAAGTAATGACACACATTTGTAACCAAACAAGAAGATCACAGCTGTAAATATACAAATAAAATTATATAAAATTTTATTTGAATATTTCTATTGAATATGGAAAATAAAACTGTCAAGTATTTGTAATTGAAAAATAATCACGAACCTGACTCTCCATTGAAAAGTAACATCGGTTTACCATTTTCTGCAAGTATATTGATCACCTGGTCACTTAGCACATCTTTCATTTCATCCTGACTCATAACCATGCAATAACGCATAACTCCCTTTGTATATCATAAAATCATTTGATACCTGAAATAGATACATCAGACGACGGCTCAATCAGTAGAGCTAACTTTTTAATCTGAGTGCAAGGCATAACCATAATAAAATGTCGTAAATGAAAGCAAAGCCAGTTTCTACGCATTCATGAAATAATAATGGTTGCGGCAAAGGATGTTGTTAAACGTTCCCGGAATGATAATACCATGTAGCGCACACCACAACTTGAAAGCGCAATTGAAAGTTTTATGGCTACCAGAGCAACGAAAATTGAAAAGCCGACCTTGCAATGTTCTGCCACAATGAACAATAATGATGCACTCAAAGGTGACGAATTAAGAAAAAACAGACGTTTTCGCCATTTTCCTTTACCTCATACATTAATTTTATATGCATCGTGTTTTAAATTCCTTAAATGGATTGAAATTAAGTCTCCTTTTGCTTACAGAAAAAGAATTCTGTTGGAAAGCTCTTAGAATATAATGAAAGATTAATGAGTTGCATACATCATGAAAAACTCCACCTATTGAGAATAAATATGATGCGTTATATGTACTTTGTCCAATTTGCAAAGACCTTGAGACTAAAGTAAATCCTTGAAAAAGTAAAGTTCACTATCTAAACAAGTTTAAGGACAGTAAAAACGAACTACATTAATGAATCAGATAGAAACAATAAATGCTATTGTAGAATATAATTTAGCAACGCGCTTATCTTTACATTAAAAATTTCAAATTATGTGGACTATCGTATGTTTATACATACATTTACTATTTAAAAATTATGTTCATTCATTACAAATATATGTTATGCAAGCTACAAGCAGCCATGCCTCATGTTCTTGTAAAAAATAATTACTCTTCAGTAAAATTTCTCATTACGTGTTTTGGAGAGATATCAAACATAACAAACTACCAATACTAAATCTCCAAACAACAGAGAGTTTTCTCTTTAAAGATAAAATTATGATGATGACGAATATGATGGTGTTGATGGTGATTATGATGATGATGATTATGAATAAAATACGCTTTTCATTTCTGTTTTCCTATTTAAATGTTGAGCATTTTAGTTAACTTTTATTTGTCAACATTCTAATGAAAGTGTACCTCGACTAGCTTGAGCTATGGCCTGATCGTATCAGTAATGCATGGATAAGTATATAAGATATGTGTATGCAATAATGGTATCCCACTTAATACCATTTTGACAAAATATTCCCTTTCTCTTCACATTGACATAATGTTTCCCTCGTTTATTTCTGTCTGTTTTAGATCCAGGAACATCGGATTGACTGGCTTTTGGCGGAGTTAATGATCGACAGATTTAGATTTCAGAAACATTTTCTGATACATAACTCTTCTGAACCGAAAAAGTAATTTTGGACAAATAATCGTTTCAAAAATGTACCTAATCCAAAAATGTAACAAGTGTCATGTGCACGTGCTTGACGCAATTTTTTTTTACGATACAGAGGGATATTCATTAAAATACCCGATGAAAAATATGTAGCATTACTTGAATTGCGTTTCAACAATATCAATAATATGAAAAAGGTTTTAGTTTATACCTGTGTATGTATAGTACAGTTAACTTGTGAAGTAAAAAATAGAAAAAGTTTAAGCATACAAAGTATTAAATTGACATAGTCGATGTATTTGTAAAAAGAATAAAATTACACAGGTATACTAATATAAACGTATGCTATTTATTAAGAGTAGCCACTAACATTGTTCAATTCTGTCAAAATCGACAACATTTCTTTAGATTTCATTAGGGATGTAACGGCATATCCTTCGACGGTATACCGCGGACCTCTATACACATTTCGGTTCACTTCTCAAGAACAACTGTACGAACCGTGCGATACTGTTAGGTAGAAATCCTACATTGTCCACGCGAGTTCAAGGCGAATCGTTATGGGTTATTATTTTACAAGGGGGAAAGGACAAAGTGGATCAAGATTTAGCACTTTTGTGACAATGCTTGCCACACTTAAATATAAAGCTTGCCTTAAATGTGAAGCTTGCTCATATTTTACAAGCGGTCAATGTACATCTTCCATAGTTATTTGTTAGTTTATTGCCTTTTAACGTTATCTGTGGCTTTACAGTTGTTGTGTTATTCGTTATCAACTACTGCACCGCCACTCATTATATGACATGATAACATTCAATATATAATTATGTCCCCCGTCGCCAAATCTTATGTCAAAGATTTGGACACATTATAGGTTCCATACAAAAGAAAAGGTCAGAATTGTGTCTACCATTCCAGACGTAACAGCCTGCCGCCATACATTCTCAGATGTCTCGTACAAAGTACTAATAACATACTAGTTGACTGTGTTTGCGCTTCATATTGTAATTAGACTTTATGTTGTGTTCTTTGATAATGTACCAAACTGTTATATTTCTACTCGTGAAAGACATTTAAAATTTAAACAAAGATAAGAAAGTTAAGTGAAATATTATATTACTTTTAGTTTTAAGTCCTTATGTGTTTAAGTTTTAGGTTAATCTACCAGTTTAATATGTTGATAACCTTTTATGTCATATATTTTGAGGAATGACTTATAGACTTAAAAGCTCTAAGTTTCAGTAAATAGGTGTGCTGACATATTGTTTAACATAAATCCTCTGACAGCTTAGTCTCTCATCGCGTGGGTTCGAGTCCCGTTCGGGGCGAAGGATCTTATAGATACCTTTGTGACAAGCAACAAAATATCCTCAGTACTCAAATATGATTACCGCGATATGTATTTTATCGCTAAATTTATTTCGTGATACATATCGTACAGTGAGGGTAGCATATCGTTACACCAGTAGATTTCATAGACATCACCATCAGTTATACTTACCAAAAAGTTTTCAAGAAGGTGTTTGTCACACTAACCTGTCAAATCAACACTGGATCAGCACATCGTCTTAATCAGTTAACCATGGTGCCTTAACAGGATTATGGCGATGCTTCGGAGGTAGCTCCTAGGTGCTTCACAGCAGATGTATGACTTTATTCAGAAGTGCTGTTTTTCAGTGCCTAAAATGCACTGAAAATTTATAAAGGGAAATAAATTGTTGCTTAGAGGTTGTTGCTGCTCACAGGTGATTTTTGGTGGGGTTTTACTGTATTCCTTCGAAGGTCAGAAAGAAAGAAATGCGATCTTTTGTAAGCTGTTCGTCAACGTCAAATATCATACAATTCAAAACATAGTTTGTATTCAACTAAATACCATATTTTTACGTAACCCGTCAGATATGCAGTTTCTTTGTTAAAAGTCTGACATAAGCTTAAGTAGTGTCGATTTTTTTTTCAAACGCATTTTATGTAAACCACATTTATTTAGAAATCTGGAAATTTTGTTGCCACTGAAAACTTTTCTAATCTGAAAAAGATGATTAGAAAACATCTTCTAATCAAGCATCAACGAGTTTGCTTTATGCCATGATCATTAAAAGGCTGTCATTATGTATGATAGATTGTCTGTATTTCTGTGAGTTTGCCGAAGACCGTTGCTCTAATCGTACTGTTATCATAGATGCTCTTTGATGATAACGAGCCACGTAGTGTTTGTTATTGGGTTCTTTGTGCTTTATTAAATGTTGTTCTAAGAGCTTTATTTTCGTAAAAGTTCTTTGGTTAGAGAGAAGAAAACGCTAATTGCAATCTAATATTTATGTCCTTGGAAAAAATAAAGACTATGTAATCAGTTTGTATTGACGAAAATATGTAATGAAATTATATTGGATTGTTTGTTTATATCAGCATATATATGAAAGCCAGGAAAACGAAATTACTTGAAAATTGTTTTATAACTGCAATGAAGGAATGTATATGAAATAATTTTCGAAACACAATGTCTTATATACATGTATTTTTTTCAAAATTAAGTAAGTAGAAGTCAAACATCAAACCTTCCATACCTGAAATATCTTTAGACCGTTTACCTTTATCAGTTCCGATTGATAATAATGTAGTAAAACAGCTTAACCAGTATACTTTTGTTCAACCTTCATCTTTATATGCACGAGCTCAGTGTTGTTGCACTTAAGCTTGTTCATAAGAAGTGATCCCGTCTTTACAAAATAAATTTAAACTTGCATGTGCACATATGCGGAACATTACTGATTTCTGAAGCCATTATAAACAAAATGGTGGTAACAGTGGTTTGTGATAGCGGATGCTTTACTGTGATATCAGCTCTAAACAAAACTGGAAACTATTACTGCACAAAATATCTTCAGAATACATGATGTTTAAATTTATAAGGCACGCTTAGCAATAAAGCCTTAGAGTATCATTGAATTTTTTGATAAAGCGCGATTTTTGTGATGAATACACGGATTCAACCAATGTATTTTCTTGAATTTTTTTCATTTATTTATCATGTGTCTAAACTACCTGAGCGGTGAAGATATATGTTGTGTTTTGAGGAATAGACTATGTATTCATATGTAGGAAGCTCGATTTCAGTCAATGTCAACACTTGCTTTCTTGGGTATAATGCCAAACAATCAACGTTGTCCAGTACACGAATGTAGTCCAGGTTTGATAAATATTAATGACATATCCATCTCATTGATATGTTATATGCTTTACAGAATAGAATATACTATACATTGTTTAATTAAAATTTATGAAGCTAATGTTCCTTAGGATATGATGTAACTGGTCCCTCACAGGCTTATAAAGCCAAATCATTCAACAGCAACTTTCGTTATGCAAAGTCATGTTAATGTGTTGCTAAATTACACCATGATGCAAACAGATCCATAGAGATGTGTATACGTAGAAAACGTAAGAGTAAGACACAACCTATTAGCAATATAAATCCTGCTTACCTTTCTGTCCTCACGATGAAAATTAAAACTCACAGCAAGCAAAATCTTAGTGTTTATTTAAATACAAGGTATCCATTA
This sequence comes from Sinonovacula constricta, assembly GCA_007844125.1. Lineage (NCBI taxonomy): Eukaryota > Metazoa > Mollusca > Bivalvia > Cardiida > Solecurtidae > Sinonovacula > Sinonovacula constricta. Next base: position 21,354,174 of record CM017560.1, read on the forward strand.
ATGCTTATCGAGAAACCTGTGGTCCGGCAGAGGAACTGCAATGTACTGCAAAATGCATGGAAACCCTCAAAAATACTTTTAAAATTCACAGTTCATAAGACTTTCTCTTTCGTACCAACACTACAAAAATGTAGGGGATCGCACTTATCTCGAATATAAGAAGTTCATGGAGCCCTTGTTCACATTTATACAAAAGTAAAACATTTATTATCGTTTCACTGTTTTTTTCCATCTTACTTAATCACCACACCGTGTGCAATAGTACAATAGTACATAAATGATTAGAACTATGCAAAATACAACTTTTAGATTTGTATATCCTTGAGCACAGTAATGATGTCCCCGATTAAAGGTTGTAGCTCCCGGGACATTATAAGGAGCTTTGCTAAAATACGTAGATACCGATAATTCTCTCAAGTAAAATTGTACATAATTACCCACCATTAATAATTGTTGATGTTGTTTAAGTGGTAACACTGTTGGGATAAAGCTTGGGTAAATGAGATCACTATTCTGTCAGTTTTCCATAAAAAGTGTCATTTTTCTATAAATTGCCATGTCTTAAACTTGTTAGAAAACGATTTTCCGTTCAAAAGACTGAGAATAAACACTTTAATTAAAAGTCGTTTCATCTATGTCCAGATTCCATTTTTGTTACACACGACTGTGAAGAGTAGATCTTTGTTAATGGAAATTCGGGGAAATTCCAAATGGTATCTAGATATCCGATAAATCCAATTCCCTTGACAATCGGACAAGGGTAATAAATCAATAGCCAGATTGATCAAGAGAATGCATGTAGGACAACTTTCTCTATATGATTGACATTGCTCCAGATCTCTATGACCTACATTGAGTTTGATTGTCCTGATTTTATTGCTTAATTAATATTCCAGGATATAAGTCCAGTCAATCGACAATATCTCCTTATTTTCACATAAGCATCTAAGTTTCGTACTTGTCAAGCTGTGTAGACAGAACTTATGTACAATTTAGGTTGGTTCTTTTTATTCATGTAACAATTGATTAAAGGTATCCAAGAAATGGCGCGGAAATATACATGTTACAGAATAAAACACTAAACTAAAAGTATGTTTGGTACATACCACTTCTGTACAAATTAATCAAAATCCAGCCAACGGTTGCTAAAAAATTAGTCTGACAAATCTCGTATAAATACGGACCGACAGACAAACATGATCCAGTAAAGCTCTCATCATAGTTTGTATAATTGATTGTAAACTTATAAACAAAGTATATATCATTTGAATAGGGATGAGTCATATTCACTTGTAACAACTATATATTATTTGTTTTTGCATCTGTTTGTAAAGTTGTTTGCTTTGAAGGTCCGTTGCCACAGAAAATATTTAATAATAAATAGCAGATACTAAAGACACTAACTATACTTGTGTATGTATTTATGCGTTTACGAGACTTAAATAGCGTTTGATCTAAATGACGTAATAAGCCAATCCTATGCTCAGCTTTGCATTGTAATTTGTTTAGAAAATCTAATATACCAGTAACAAGTGGTGCAGCAATTGCTTTTACGGAGGACAAACATCTGCCAATTAACTGGCAAAATACTTTATCTATGTATGATTACGGTACAGAAACCGAAGATCATGAAATGTTTAATATTAATATTAATACTAATATTATATGTGCGTATGTCCGAAAAGAACGAATCTATTTTTTCATAAGGATATGCAATCAATGAATTCTACATCTGTGAACATGCAGAAATGACTTAAACTAACTCTTAAAATTAGAAAATTACTTTATAATCTAATTCTTGACAAATTTCCCCTTAATAATTAACGTTAGTTTATATATTGTAAAAGCTTACAGACATGACATGCTGACTTATACACCAAAAGCTGTTTCATATTATCATCAAAATACAGATTTTAGTATCACTAAAATATACCAGAGACAGGAATTCCTGAAATAAAATTGGTTTGAAGTTATACAAAAAAAAAACAACACAAGAATTACAGACACAGACGCCATTTTTTTTATATTTATGATTTATAATAGATTAACCAAGAAAGACAATCCAATTTTATCCAAAAAAGTGGCGTGGTTATATACAATAATAAGAATATATGACAAAGTCCTATGAGTATTGCAACATATACCAAACTCCGAAAGGGCACAGAACAAAGGTATTTCACATGCATGCCAAGCGAAAAGTAAGAACAAATTTGTGATGAGTCATTTAAGGAAAAGAGCAAACCCGACAGTTACCGCCTTGGAACGGTCAGTCGGCAATATGGACCGACTGGGGTGCTTAAACCGGTTTTAAAGAGCTCTAACCTTGCACTTCCTGACGAGTTTCTCAAATGCAAGCAACGAAAAGAAAAACGATCGATTTGAAAACAAAATGTCCATGCGCTGATATTTTCTTCGTGTTTCCAAGTGTGTATGACAATCCTTCATTTTATTGGTGATTTTATCATTCTAACTAAAATGTTACCTGTACAGTTCCAGCGGTATAAATTCAAAATGAAGTCAATGCTCGCACTATATGACAGTTTTAATGAAAACGACGCCGCAATCCCGGAAAATTCTTCCGATATTTTTGTAAATAGTTTGTTATAGCGGTTTATCATAATAATTCAAAAGGAAAGCTATCGGCAGATTTCGTTTTTAAAGCACTTTTCGTTTTAGGGCATTGTCGCCAAGTTTATGAGAAAGCAAAAGTTCGAAAGCACGAAGGACGGACTCTGAATGGCCTTGACTACTCGCGATCAGTCGTTATGCCTAGGAAGACCGAGTGCGTGTACAGAAACATATACGTAATAGGTTTTAAATAGAAGTTAAAGTGATTATATTATGTAATGCAGATATACATGAAATGCATATCCTTGAAAGTACAATGTCGCACAGGACACTCAATAAGTGACTAGAGGATTTCAGCATCTCTGTCTAAGGTAACAACAAATCGTAAGGGAAACAGGGCGCACTAAAGAATTTAAGGTACTGATCACAGGGATGTGGTGTCGACAAAAGGAAATTACAAGTTAATTTTAATCTCTGAGTATTTTGTCACATCATGAACCTTATGTGAGCATTTTTATTAGTCCTATTTTAAGTTAATATGCAAGAATATACAAGGTTTTAATAAATAGTTTGTTTTATCGGATATTAGTGACTTACTAGTAACTTTTGTCCCAACCAATAATATACATTTTTATATATTTTTGTAAGAAATGTGTATTTTCCAGTTGAAGTCTTGCCTGCTTCCTAATAAATTGTTCCTGTGATTAACCACGAAAGAATTTTGGCCATTATTTTCCCACCCTAATCGCTTATCGGGTTAAACTTACACTGAGCTTTTCAGCGATTTGACGTCTTTACATACCCGTGTAATATTTATTAACTACCAACAGTCGTTTAATGGGGTCTTTTGAATCGAATGTCATCTCTAAGGAATGCTTCTACTTTAAAAGCAACAACTTACTACGGCATTATCAAGGTATCTTTTTCCGTGAAAATTTTTCAGGTGTTTAAAAGAACACATAACTATATATTTATCGAGCGCATTTTGTTTTTTTGTTGTTAGTTTTTTTTTCCGTTTGTTTGGTACAGTCACATTTATTGTCATGTATTCTTTTTGAATGGCAGTAAAATATGGTTTGCAAGTGTTTAGAAAATGCAATTTAATTTTTTTTTACATTACCAAAGTGTATTAATCAAACCAATTTATTTTTTCAGACAAACGACCAATGACCAAAAATAATTACAAATTAAATGTTGCTACATGTACTCGACAAATTCATTTAAATGCACATTTTGACATTACTGTAGACTGTTCCGCGTCACAATTTTCTGCAAGTTCAATTCCTTCGATGTTTGGTGAACACTCATTTTTAGAAAACAACTTAGCAATTCTGAACTACGTACACTGTTCATAAAACGCGGTTATCAATCGTCACAAAATTGTGTAAAATGACTTTAATTTATAAAATTTCTTACCGACACTCTGTATATACTGGTTTACATATTAACCGTATAAACTGTATAAACTACTTGATCTAATTTAACTGTATTTGTCGACAAATCACTTCATTTATTGTTGTTGTTAAAGTTATATTCGCCAAAACAAATGTAACGATCATTGTAGTGAATATTTTTATGTATGCAATTATTTTTATGTAACAAATGTAGTTTTAGATATTCAACTGAAATTCGAAATAGTTTATACACTTACTCATTGTAGCAAAAGCCTCATTTTAGATTAAGTTAGTGTATTTCTTTCTTACTACCGGACTCAATAGAGCCACCGATAAGATAAAGTAACATTACTTGATAAATAAATGGAATATAATGCCATTGTGATTTATTTACACTGACCACGCCAAAGGGATGGACGGATGTGCATACAAATGCAAAAGCATAATTAGACAAGAAGATTTTATTCGTATTATCAAATAGCTGCCTAGTTGAAGAGGTGAAAGTCCGAACGATTTAAAAGTAAGCTTTGTAAGATAAAAATAGTAACAACAAAGATTTGTTCGCGTCTCCTAATCTAAACGTGTGAATATTAGGTTGGGAGTGTAATTATGATATTGAATATGCTTTACACCTCTTGTGACAAAACCATACACATGGACTCCAATCTGATACACTGATATGGGAGTGTATGTAAATAGATTAATTTTCTGAAATCAGAGGTGTGTATATCTTAAATATATGGATTTTTAATATCAATAATCAATGGTTTTGCTTACTAGTAGCTATACCGCTTCCTAGCATTGTACATATAACTGACTACAACTGAGATTCGATAAAAGGGACAAGGGGATGGAGAATATTCAATTGTAAATCGCGTAATGGAAAAAGCTAACTGTTGTTCTTAAAGTCCTCAAACAGGCCATAGATTACAAAACTGGGCTTAGATACTTTCATCAGCCAAAGATCTTCATTTCTATTAACTTTCCAGTAGTATTATACACCGCAAATTTAATCTGGCTAACACCTATAGGGAAAGGTTATAAACACAAAGAAGAATAAATTGACGTTGTTAGACAATTTCGTTGAAATAATGTCAGTGCAGACAGTTAATGTTGTCTAATAGCCCTGTTTGGGAGAGAGTTATAGTCCGGCACCCACCCAATTCGCCTAGACCTTTTTTCATGGGTTCCAAAATGTTCCTTAGGGTCAAACAGAAACAGAATCTTCAATGTACTAAAACTTAACTCATTTGGGCAATTAAAAAACTTATGGTTTCCATGGCAACCATCATAAAATTTTGATAGGAGGGTATGTTTAGAAAAATGCTTATACCTTTTCCAAAAAATGATGATAGAAGTATGCAACTGGTGCTCCGTTAACGGGTTTTGCATGGCCATCATGATCATATGTCAATTATGCAAATAAGCACTTATGAATATTCATAAATTTTAATGAGAATCTAAAAAAAGACTTAATTTTTGAAAAGATGATTAGATTCTTTCTATTTAAAAGCAATTTTAAAAGAAAGTCAAGAGTTTTAAATTATAAACATACTACTACTCACACATCTCACACATGTTGGTCTAAGTTTCACATGATTTGGTTCATTTTGTGATTTTTATTTTATTTTATTTTTTTCGTCCAAAGTTTGTTTATTCAATCTAAATGCATAATTTAGCTACAAGACTGCTTACAACTAGCCATAACTGTACAGAATAATTTTGTATCATTCCGTAAGTGGAGGCTATCACTGAACTTAGATTTGAACAATTAATTATGCAAATTAGCCAACACGAATATTCATATATCTTAATGAGAATCTAAAAAGACTTCATTTTTGAAAAGCTGATTAGATTCTTTTTAATTTAAAATCAATATTCAACTAAGCTCAGCAGTTTTTTTCAAGTTATATACATACCCCTACTAGTCTAACACATGTTGGTCTAAGTTTCATTTGATTTGGTTCATTTTTTTATGACTTTTTATTTATTTTCATCCAAACTTTGCTCATTCAATCTCAATGCATAATTTGGTTAGAAGTCTGCTTATAACTAACCAAAACATTGAATAATAATTTATGTATCGTTCCTTCAGTGCAGGATATCACTACACTTAGCTGTGATATTAATCATTATGCACATTAGTCAACATGAATCTTCATATATATCTTAATGAGAATCTAAAAATAGACTTTAAATTCGACAAGTTTATTATAAGTTATGCCATTTAAAAGCTATATTCAAAGAAACTGAACGATTTAAAGGTTAAATAGACACCTATCTTAGTCTGAAAAAAGTTGATTCAAAACTTTTTATTAATTGATCTATTTCGATATTTAACGACTCTGTATTTAATTTCTATGGAATTTTTATCTATCAGTTTTTTATGAGAAATTGATATAAAAAACCTGCTTGCAAACATATGCGTATTGTACATTATTGCTTATAACTTACTGGTAAAATCAGTTATCAATTATACTGAAGACTATCACTAAGATTTTAAATTAATAGGTATGTAAGTTAGCCATAATAAATATTCATGAATCTTAACTAAGAGTTAGAATTAATATATATTTTTAAATTGCTATATCATTTTTCTTACTCACATTCTTATAAAATAAAATAAGTCTATTGCTGAAAAGTATCAGTTTTTCTCCTGATAATTAATGTAATTTATCTTTTAACTTCTCATGGTAATTAATTTATTATATTTTAACCATATAATGTTAAAGAGGGTTTTAAATTGTCTCTTTTAAAATGGAAAATGGATTGGATGGGCTTTGCGGCATTTTTGCCGAAACTGTGCAGCGGCATTTCTATCATTATAGCACAGGGGCACTTGTGAGGTGACCAGAAACTGAATCCGGCCGGTTATAATACTGACACAAACGAGTAAGGCATAATGCTGTCCCCTTTGCACCGAGAGTTAGGAGGGAAGCCACTACTACCAACTCTAAAGTCTTTGGTTTGACCCGGCCGAGGTGTGAACCCGCGACCTCCCGATCCGCAAGCCGACGCTCTTCCACCTGAGCTATTGCGGTCAGTTAAAACAATAATTCTTTCATTATTAAGTGCTTGAATGTCTAATGTCTAATGTCTAAAACTAATGTTCTTTTGCCATAATTTTTCAATTGTAATGTCTAATTTAGAAAATCAAGTGAACTAACGCAAAGCTAAGAATAAAAATATGACCCAGTTGATGTGATAATTCTATTATTTTTATCGTTGTAGTTAATGGTTTTATTGACTTACCACTATTACATATGGACTCAGCCAGAGAACACCTATGTTATTCTTTAATAAGACTTTTGTTGGATGTAAGAAAATGCAATTTCTTCATTCAAGCAAAAAGTAAATCATACTTTAGAAAGAAATCTGGTTCATTAGGGACAACATATACAAGTGGAAGTTAAATGGTAGATGTGGATTAGTACAATAATTTAAATTTCCATGTGGCGTTAGATTCAAAGAATTTTCTGAAGGTGATACGACAGAGTACAAATACTTTTAAGGCATTTTAAAATTAATTAAATTATATGTCATGATTGACTTTGGTCATTTGATTATTTTAAGGCATTTAAAAACATTAGTATGTACTTTATAAAAACAAGATGTCTCTTATTATTGTTTGTATTACATATAAGCTGGATTTACTCTTCTCTAAGGCTTGTTCTATAAAGAAAAATATGAGCGGCTCATTACTTTAAGGTTAACGTTAATATTTCAACAAAATTAGTCAGACTTTGCATGTATTGACACAAGTGAAAAGAAGATTCACTAGCAGATTATCTGACATATGCTTCAAAAAATAAAAGTTTGCACTTAAGGTGAAAATGTTCCTTGTTAAAAATAATTACCTTTTAATTAATTTATAAAAATACTGATATACCTGTTGTTCAATTATGTGTTGACTGAGGTAATTAACTGAAATCAGTATCTGGTATCACCCAGATAGTATAAGATCTGCATTTCGGTGCATGATGCATATATTACATTTTAATTTATTTTATATACTGACACTCTGTCCGAGCATATCATAGTGACAACAAGATGTGTTTCCAGAACATAAAGCCCTCTGATGTTTTCCATAAATTACATGAATTTTAAATGTTCAGAAAAGGTTTTTCTATTCATGTAAGATTGAACATTCTGAGGATGTCAAGGCTTGAGGTTTAAGTCCAATGCTGGAAAAAAGTCAATGTTGCTATAAAGGAGCACACGTCGCTGCCTGACACCACTGGTTATAACTCGGTTATTCATTATTTATGAAACTGAAATATAATGTTTAATTTATGTAGCCGATATTGCAAGTTTGGTAAAAATACAGTAGTCCATTGTATTTTAAACCTGTCATTTTGATTGTGATATAATTGTCAATATAACTGATAAATGCCGTGTCACGTTATCTTGATTGGATTTTAAATAAATATATATTTATAATATATTATAATATATATATATATATATATATATATATATATATATATATATATATATATATATATATATATATATATATATATATATATATATATATATATATATTAAACATTTATTTTGGAATTTTTATGGTATTATGTATATATATTATATATTAATATATACCATAAAAATTCCTAAATAAATGTTATATATATATACTACTTAATATAACAAGGCATTAGCATCAAATGAATTGTTGGTCTATAAACTCTGATTTCCTGTTGCAGTTTGGGCTTAATAAAAGTAAAAGTTTTATTTCCTAAGCCAAAGGATAAGACAATGAAAGCGGGTAAATGTAACAAACTTTGTTAAAAAATGAAATGTTTGTAGCGTTAATAGATATGGTTTTGCCTATATTCCAGGAAATATGGCGGAAAGTTAAGTTCGAGTTACTTTTAAAAGACTATTGCAATTCAGAGAAACATTGTACCAATTACCTTTAACGTATTTGTTCATAATAGACTAAAAAGAAAATGTCGTATCAAAGTTTCCACAGATATTTAAATTTAAATACCTCTAGACAAAGGCAAATAAATGTGACAAAAAACAGAGAAGAGACAAAAGACACAAAAGGAAAAAACATCAGTTACCGCCTTGGAACGGTCAGTCGGCAATGGGACCGACTAGGGTGCTTAAACCTCGTTTGCGGAGCGCTCCAATCTCGCACTTCAAATGATTTTTCTATCAAACAAACACTGTAAATATAAAAATCCCGTCAAAGAGAAACAACTAACAGTAAGCACCTGCATTGGAAGTTAGAACAAACACAATGAACTTATATACATAACAATATCTAGTAATAAAATAAACTATCAACATAACTCCTAAACATCGGTATATGATATATTTTCTCATACTTCCTCTTAATAATTACGTCATTTACATATTTTGTTTCCAGTGCTTCACTTGAATAACATTACGTCGGTACTCTCGGCAACAATTTCCAATTTAAGAGAAGTAACATTATTTTCAACACTCCTTTTAAAATAATGGCTTATAAAAACGGAGACAAATTTAATTTAAATAATATAAAATGCTTACACTACTCTATATCGTTTCCAATCAAATATATCCTTTCTATTTCTTTGGTAGATTCATGTGACTAAGAACAAGGCAACAAAGTTTCTTCCTATCCCCTTTAAATGCATTTTTCTTAAAACTATAAATTTCTATTGAGATAATAGAGTTACATTGCATTTGAAGTTTTCTGAAAGGCTATTTGAAGAAACAAATTGATATCAGCTTTACGTAAATATAAAGCACGTACTTGAAATTCCGACATATATTCAGTTAAAACAATAAAGATCAGTATTTCATTTACTTTTACTTTAAGGTTTTAATATATACAACAAATCAGCAAATTGAGTGACCTTCTACATCACAAAAATGTGAACTAAATGAACAACAGCATTAAAACATTGTTTTATTCGTATACGCCAGTGTAAATCCTTTAACTATAGCATCATTAATTAATAGTGTCGTTTGAACAATATGTTTTACCATGTCAAAAATTTTGTAATAACATAAATTGGTCATACAAAAATAGGTAAAGGTCCGGCTTATCATTGAGTAATAGATGTTATTATGAATTAATTTTGTCCTACAACTATAGTTTGATTTTATCTTGTTAAAAACGATGATCTTATAAGGCTATAATAATTTAAGGGATACACACATGTATATGACATTTCATCTATTTATTAACAATGATAATGCCGTTTTGCTACCTCATTAGATAGAAAAGATTGTTTGAAAGTTTGATAGTTGTTTCTTTAATCGTAGTGAGAAGTGAACTAGCAGCCAAGTTGAAAGTGATTGAACGATGGCCTATGAATAATCTTGTGCAGAAAGAAAGAAGCGAGTGATTATTCTGTAAGCATTATTGCTTAATATAAACAAGTTTCAGAAGCCTATTAATTAATTGTTACTACCATATGGAATTGTTAAATCTATGCGATCCCTTTGAAATTATGATAAATGACCTTCATTTACGTCCTGCGACCGTAGACAAAAAAAGGCACTAAGACATTCCTGTTTAATCCAACAGTCATCCACTTGTACTTGCTCTAATTCCAATGTTTAACGATTATTTATTATCTGCAAGACGAAATATAAATGCACTGTACTTGATATCGTTTTCTAATACAAATGTTAAAGCATCTTAGCGACTTCGGACTAGACAGGGTCAAACTTCAGGAGACTTCAGAACTTAAACCGAAGGATATATTTTTTAATTTTCAGATATTTGCATAGGCCCACAAACCAACAGCATTCAATAATGCAAAAGTTCCATTTAGCATTTAATATTTAAAACGCTTCACTTCTAAGCGTCATTTTCAATAAAAGTTCTTTATTTCATTTTTACTGTTTTGTGAATAAAGTATCTGACGTGCTCTGCCTACATAAAATCATGCGAACAATGAGTCATTCAACTTCGTTAGGCACTCATCATCCTCTTGCCCTGTTTGTCAGTTGAAAAAGGAAATATGCCAAAGCATTGCAAAATAGACCAACATTTTAAAAGGCACAGGACAAAGGTACTCACATGCAAGAATATATGGCAAAGTCCTATGACCTTTGCATCATATACCAAAATTTGAAAAGGCACAGGACAAAGGTATTCACATGTAAGTCACATAAAAGTAAGAACAAATCTATGATGAGACATTTAACGAAAAGAGCAAACCCGACATTTACCGCCTTGGAACGGTCAATCGATAACAGGGTTTTGCTTTGGATTGTGTATGTTCATTATTATTATGTGCAGCGCATTTCGATAAAGTTAAATTCGGTCTCAAACATTAGAATTACAAACCTTTTATAAAACTGCACGACTGCTAATAAGGTAAAGAATCAAGAACTGCAAAATAAATTATTATTAAGTACTGTCGTATGTTTTTAAAGACATAGATTGTACTTTATGTCACCCTATTCAAACTATGCGACATATCATTCGCCAATTCATGCTGTATTTTCCCTTCGAACAAACTCATTTTATTTATTGTATGTACAATTGTTATTTTGCAACAAGATGTTTGTATAAAGACAATAATATTTAATTAAAAAGTGAATGAATACGGGCTGAATTAACTAAATACGCATTTAATTCTAATTAATTTTGACAATCCGAATCTCACTCCTCGTAAGATCACGAGTAATCAACATTTACTCTAACCGAATACAACAGTCATATTTGTTCACTTTAATTTAACCACATTGTAGTAAATAACAGATTGTTTTGATCACAAAAGTATCAATATTCATGATCATGTTTTGGTCTGTTCTAGAATCATATACAGTTTTTACTTATTAACAAAAGATAGTTTTAGTAATCTTTATTCAAAATGTATCTTTAATTGAAACATTCTCTGCAGTAGTTTCTTTATTCAGTACGTTTTAAAAAGCAGTAAGAGCCAGATTTTATTGCAGACATCAATACTTAATACAAAACGCAATGCAAAAGTAAATAATGTTACTGTCTTAAGTACGTAGGCACGTATATTGAATATCTATTTTAGCTTAGTACATTTATGAACCTTAGAGAAACGTTTTTAATTTTCGATAACTTACCATTAATTTTAATATTTAAAAAAAATAAAAATTGTGCACTTTTTCTAAAGTTCGTCAACAGAAAGATCTTTAGATAAAGACATAAAGGTTTGAGGACATGTTATATTAATGTTTGTTTTTGTAAAAAGCAATCTGATATAAAAGTACATTATTTATTGCTTTAATATAGTACTGCGAAAATTACATCTTATAACTGATTCTTTAAAACATTGATGATTTCACTTTAGCACAATTCTCGTTTATCCATACAAGAATATTCGTAACATATAACAGATGTTGCTAAAATACTCGGGGTGATTACACAATCTGAGCAGAGTGAATGAAGTTTACGTGACCGTCTTGAAAGGAAAGCATATCATTAATATCGCTCAAATTCCTGAATAGAAAAACAGGAAACTATGATAACTACAACGTGTTTGAAACGGCACTACATACCATAATTCAAAATAACGCATGTTCCTTTTCACGTCGTGGTGATAAACAAAAACAAACTTTATAAATTTAATACTAAAACGAATTCATGAAATTTAAAATTTTAAATCGTGTCGTGGCCATGTATCATATGTTTCATTTAAATCCAATGCGTTTCAAAAATTCAAGGATTTTGTTTTATTCCTTGGCGAAGGTTAAGACAAGATGTTTCTCGCGCACGATATTTTATGAGACATGGACAATATAAAAAAGAGCGAATGTCGTGCTTCAGAATCGTTTGCTTAATGAGAGGGAGAAACACCTTGTCAGATTTAATTGGAGACCTTTATTTAAATAAGTTCTTCACTAGAGCATTAGAGTTTATAAGTACTGAAGACGTATGTTTAGGAATGAACTTGCCTAAATTATTTCCCATTACAAATACAATGGTAATGATAATGGTAATGATGACATCTTAATATGTTGTATGAAACAAAATTCATTCGTTAAGGCACAACATTTCAAGACTTCACTTGAAATAATTTTTAAAGTTAAGTGATTCTTAGTTTTGCAAACAATATTTGAGTTGCATGAAATTGGCATTTGGAGAATTGCCAAACAAAGTACGAACATTTTTAAAGCCGTCACCGTATCATATTTTCTCTCGAAAAAGCTGGTTTACCATCAAAACAAATACAGTAAGGTATACATCTAGAACATAATTAGTACGCGTACACACAAATGGGCAGTCACTGTAGCAAGAAAGTTTAATATAGCACAAGAAACGCGCAAGCTTGGGTTTACGGCAGTTGATATTGATGGAAAATAAAATACAGCATTTCTTATATTGTACTAAACCTTTAGAAATAAGTTAACACAACAAAAGACAAAGAAAGCTGTAGGAACTACAATCAACCCTTCCCGAATCAGCCTCCCATTACTAGCACAACCGTCCGTCAAATACTATAAAATTGATTATCGTCGTGGCCATCACACAACATTCACTGAACTATGTTTATATAAGCAACAACATAATTAGCTCATGCCTTCATCATAACTGTCGGCAACAAAATGACAAGAAGACCTTTAGAAAAAAATACAAATATTAATAATGTCATACCTATTTTTTACATATAAACCGATAATTTTGTTAACCTCATTAGAAATGAGAATCGAGTAGAGAAATTCAAAAGCTCCACATTAGATTCCTCAAGTCATTATTATGTGTAAAAAAACAACAACCCCAAATTCCACAGTATATGGCGAATTTGGTAGATTTCTTTAAACAATTACTTGTTAACTCAGATCTTTTGAGTTCTGGGTAAAAATTAGGAAAAAACAATAGTTCACCCTTGTATAGAATGTATTTTGATCAGGTTAATAATATAAGTGGGCCATGCTGGGCCAAACGTATTAATTCATTGTTAGACCATCTAGGATGTAGTAATTACAGAACTTACTTTGATGTCAATGTCAACTATTATCCTATGAAACAGAGATTATGTTCCAAGAATGAAATGCTTGTATTTATAACTTACCAAAATTATCAATGTATTGTAGATGTAAAAAGACATTCGAAATAGAAAAAAAATGTTGCTGTTAACAATTGTGATCTTAGAAGACTTATTAGTTTTAGACTGTCTTCACACAAATTAGAAATAGAGACTGGTAGATATAATGGTTTTACAATAGATAATAAAATATGTAAAGGTTGTACATCTAATATGACTGAAATTGAATTTCACTTCCTTTTATGTTGCACTATGTACATGTACCAAGATCTACGAAAAAATATTTAGGAAATACATCTTGGCCAACGCTTCATATGTTTGAATGTCTAATGTCAACAAAATCCAGTAAGATTTTTTTAAATATTGCACAATTTATAAAAGACGCCAATGTTCTTCGAAGTAATTCCCTGATTAGTCAACTGTTTTCTCTTTTGTCAATGAATTAGTTTACAATGTTTATATTGTATACTCGTATATGATTTCTTTTTATATTTTGCACTGTTTGTAAACCAGTTTGCCATGACAACTTTGACAACTTTGTACATTTTGTTTATGGTCGAAAGCTCAGCTAGTGCCGATTAACAATAAATTTTGAACTTGAACTTAATTTAAATAACGTCAGGCGCGTAATTATATATTTACATGTGTTTCATCGTTCTGTATTAGAAATCAACATCAACATAGTTATCTCATCAAAAGTGTTTTTGCTTTTTTTTTTAGTTTATCATATGATACATTAATTGGTACACTCTACTTACATAAAAGTTAAGTCAAGTTTGACTGCTATTTTGGTAAAACACGCAAGTGGGCGCTTCATAAATCAATACATGGCTGTTGAATCAAATTGTTGTACGATAGTATGAAATTTAGAACCTTTGGAATTGTTGTTTTAACACCTAAGGATAAAATAGTGTTGCAGAAAAAAAGAAATAAGAAATTAATTTTAATTGAAGTATGTCAATGGGTTTATAAGGGATATGTCTTTATATTGTATGATATATTACTACAGAATTATACATTCTATAAACAGACATTATCCAAACACTTAGCATGCTTTCTTTGCAGGTGCAATTATACTTATTGACTTTTTCAATTAATTATTTTAAACGAAATTCTCACTGCCTATTACATTAAGGAAGGGTAAATCATTTAACACATTCGTATGTTATAGACAACCATTAATTATTTCAGATACATATCAAGGACTGTATGCTATTTGCGGGTCAGGGTTTTATAATATATATAATTCCCTAGTCGGATTATCCACTTTTAACGGTAAGAGTATAACGAATCTAACATAAAAAGGTGGCCCAACGTAAATAGCATTGGGATCCCATTCATGCTTTATTTCAGAGATCTGATATCATTAAGCTTATTTTTAGTGTTGTGTTGAAATTTTAATTTTCATACTTAAATACAGTCTCTTTTTTATATTTCGCGTTTGAATTATATATGAATAATATTTAAGGCTGGAAATATTATTGTGATGCTACGAATAATGTGAATTATAAGGAAATAATCGTAGAAAATATTGCGTATTGCACTTCGGACGCCTTAATACAAAACAGCAACAAACTCTTATTACCGTAATAAATCAACGATCCATTCCTCGAATGAACCTCAAGCTGCATGATAAAAGAAATATTGCAATGGTCAATTAGAGCTTTTCGCTTTGCTTAATACCAGGCCGGTTTAGTTGCGTTAGGTTAGTTAGATGCATGAGATGTCGTGAATGTACACAATCGTGCTCGTGTTGTTCATAAAAGTACAGTACAGTTCAGAAGGTGCTCGTGTTACTTAATAAAAAAAACAGTCCGTACTTTGTATTGCGGTAATAGAAAACATAAAAGGAAACATAGTTTTTATGTCACACGAGAGCATTTTATGTCACGGCATAATAATGAACATTGAATAAGAACTTTACTTGTGCATGTTTTTCTACTTCAAGTCGATTGTTGGTGTGTTCTTTCATAATCTGGGCGAGTAATTTCATTCATTGTCGACTTTAGTAAAGATGTTTTCTTACAAGCACACTATTTTTTAATATTTCGGAATATCAACTTTTATCAAAAAAACTAATTATGCCATGACGTTCAATGTTTGATTTAAGCTGTAAGAAGATAAACATCTTTATATAAATAGAGACTTTCATAACAAGGTATCACAAACTAAACACAACTTGTTACATCTCCAATTTGCATTAAGTAATTCATAGTTTAACATCAACATTTTATTATGCCCTTAACTTCTAAAATGTTTAAATTCTATTGAAGATAGATAGACATGAGACAGTAGCTGCTTAAACTATCAACTTCTAAAGAAATACAATGTAATGGGAAATAGCATTCTAAATAAAAACGACATTTGACTTAGAAATCACACAACTCTACATCAAGGGATATATCGTGTGTAAGCCTGTGACTGCTTTTGAGAAATTACACGCACAACGGTCATAGCCAGCTTGTCTATGTCACTGATAAGAGATCTTAAGCCTAAATGATGTATCTACAACATTGATGCTGTATTTGCGGCATTTACAATACATCTACAGCATTTATTGTGTACCTGCAGCATTGATAATGCCTCTGTAAAAATGTTAGGTATCTGCGTCATTGATAGTTTATCTGCAGCGTTGATGATGTGTCTGCAGCCTTGACACTTTGTATTATTGATAATATTTATGAAAAAATGATAATGTCATAAAAAGCATTGATACTGTGTATGCAGCGTTGATAATGTGTCTTAAGCATTGATACTGTATCTGAAGCATTGATTATTTGCTTGCAATATTGTTAATATATCTTCAGCATTGATGGAATGCATGTAGCATTGATACTGCGTCGGTATAATTGATAATGTTTATGCAGCATCGATAATGTGGATGAGCATTAATAATAGATCTGTAGCATCTATAATGCATCTGAATGCATTGGTAATGTGTATGTGCAGCATAAATAATGTATTTTTCTGCAGTTATAAGTAGTATTCTGCATTATGGCCAATAGATAATATATATGCAGCATTAATAATGGGTCTTCAGCAATAATAAGGTGTATAGAGCATCAATAATGTATACGCAATTTGGAATCTGCATCTTTAGTATTGATGATGTGTTAAATGCAACACTAATAATGTATCTGAAGTGTGTATAATGCGTCTGCACCAGTGATAACTTGTCTTCACCACGAGAAATTGTCTTAGTATTACGGATTGATCTCAAATAGGTTATAATGAAGTAAACAACTATATATACAATGTTAATATATATATATATATATATATATATATATATATATATATATATATATATATATATATATATATATATATATATATATATATATATTCAACTCTCTTGCTATCTCTCTCTTTGTCACTTTCATTGTGTCTTAATAGCTTATTAAATGATGTTAACATTAGTATGGTAAAATATGGTAAGATATAATGTCCAAACAATTTCAAAATATATAGTCAATATTATTTGTTGAAGATTTTTTGTTAAGGCAGTTGCGTGCTTAATAAGCAGCTTACAATTTTTAGCCTGAGTAAAATATTACTGAAACTTGATGTCATGATGTTATTGCCTCGGCATAAATAAATATCAAGTTTGGTCATTGCAACATGGAGTGTTTTTTATTAATGAGAACTTAGTTTTCTAGAACAACACCCAACACGCAACCAATAAAAGTACACTGAAGTAATCCCCTAGTGAATGTTTAAGACTTATTATAATAAACACTCTGTATTTAAATAATGGTTAAATATCAAATATCCTACTGCTTTCTTCTCTTTCTTCATTGTCTCTGTCCATCGACAACAACACAAACAACCAGTAAACCCCATCACTATCATTAAATTTACCTGTGCAACCAATTATCTATCACGACTGCTTTAAAAAAATTCAAATAACCCTACCGTAAAAAAGAAATAAGAGTATATCAATATCAATTCCAATGTGATCGTCCCTTCCACCCAAACAATCACAACCATCAAAACTAATACGACCCCACACACCCTTCAAATCAATACGATTCCGTCTCTATCAGAACCAATACGACCACCCCTACCATCCAAGCCAATACGACTACCTCCCTATCAGCTCTACCATCAAAAGCAAAACGACAGTACCACCATCAAAACTTATACGATCACCTCCAAAGTCCAAGCCAAAACGATAAAAAACATTAAAACTAATACCACTACCCCTACCATCCATACCAATACTATAAAATCTTAAAAACTAATGCGATCAAACATACCATCAAAAGCGAAACGACGATACCACCATCAAAACTAATACGACCATCCGTACCATCAAAACATAACGATTAAATAGCACCAAATACAACACAACCACCCTTAAAATCCAAAGCAGTCCGATAAAGAAAGTTCAAATCCAATATGGTCAGCCCCACACTACAAACCAATACGTTGAAGAAACATCAAAACCATTACGGCAACATCGTCATTGAGACCAGTACGATAATAAAACATCCAAAACAATACGACCGACCCTACAAGCCAAGCCAATACGATGCCATTACCTTCAAAATAAAAGTATACCTCCAAAACGAGTTCAATTATTCCATTAACGAAATCAAAACATCAGCCCTGCCATCCAAACCAATACTCCACCATCAAAATTAATTTGATCTGTTCCACAGTCAAACACGATATAAAAACACGACCATAAAACTAATACGAGCTTTGCTACTCTTACAACCAAAAACGTGACCAAAAACCATCACCACATAAATCATTACGACACAACTACCAAAACCACCAGGAGGTGATTACATAGCCATAATTCTTATTATTGTCATTAAATTTCGCATCTAGTTGCACAAAATTATGAACTATTATCACTCGGTCTCACAACTTTCAAAACCACATATGTGACTTTATATCCCAAATGGAATTTATCTTTAAGAAACTCATAAATAACTTCTCTATTTAAGCACAAATGACAACAGTTGTGTTGTTAGAAGAGTGAAAAAATTGATGCCACAACTGTTATCTTCATCATCATGACAAATTCAATCACCTTTAACATCACCACTATTTGCAGTCACTGCCACTATGACAGCCATTCACTTTTATTTCAACACCTTCATTATAATTTCCACCACAGCCAAATGCATCAATGCATACATCGACACCTAAACCCCTGAATAACATAACCACCAGCATCACCGCAATCAACGAAAGCAACAGCAGGAATTTTAACCTACAACTATACAACCCCAATAACGGCACCTCTGTCAGCCTACCTAGACACCAATAGTTATTGCTGTTCAAAGCCACGATCATTCTATGACAGCTAGGAGTAACAGCTCGTCGCGGCATATTGGAAGAAAAACTAGCGAAGTTACCAGAAAGCATCGGCACAGAGACTACTACAGCACCACAACTGTTTCTGTTAAAGATCCCGGGACTTTCTTGGAGTGCTTAAGTGATGATCGGAGATTTGGATATGTATTGTGATTCAAGGATTATTAAAGGCCTAAAGTTGTGTACAAGTGTTTGTTGTGTTCTTTGTCTGGATTTAATTCTTTTCGATTTATTATGTTAAAGGTTTGGAAGAAACCAGGTATGTACCATTTTAGTTTTTTCAGTCTCTTGTTATAAATATTAGCATTTTCATTAGTATATGTTGGTAATTACTTTATATTCTGGGGTTTTCTGTCAGGTTGACTGTAATCGTTAAATGTGTTTAAATCTTACCTAGCAAACTAGCGTGTAAAGAAACCAATGTAGAATGTTTGGGAATACACATGACATAAACCGAACCATATCAATATTGTATGTGTGTATCGCATACAGTATGATAAGTATGGAATTATATGTAAATGTAACATGTATATACACTTGACATATGATCCGAGTTTATAAAATCCGTATTTTTATAATTTTTAAGTCAACTAATCTCCAATTAGCACTTTCAAATCAAACTGAACACCTACAGCTGTGAAGATGTATGCAAGTGTCGTAGCAAGAATAGTCGCATTGGTATAGATAGCTGCCATGTGATGTCATAGGCACTGATTATGGACAGTTTATAAGACAGTTTATGGCAGCCATATTTGAAGGCAGAAGCTAATGCAGGCCGAAATCTGGAAATATGTGCTGTATTTAACCAACCACTATGTTGTTGTTGTTTTTCATTCTAACAGCTTTTATTAAGTATTTATTTTTTAAATTCAAAACTATATTTTGATAGTTTAAAAGGTACCAAAATACAACCAAAAAAGTTACGATGTTCATTTTGTTTAAGGAAATGACTTTATTTATTTTTGTTAATAATTGCGCATTTATCAATTATAAAAATAATGTATTTTTAAAGAAAAATAATTTTAAGACCTTTCCATTGGTGTATAGCTTTTGATTCTTGGACCGCAAATGAAGAAAATAAAATTTAAGCTCCTTTACAATTCATCTGAAAATCCCTTGAGGTTGCCATCAAAGTTGACCGCCAAGATCAAGGATCTTCACTGATGTGGTAGCTATCAATATATGACACAGTCAGAAGAAATGATTCACGATTATTCATGTGGCTTTTTGTGTTATTTATATTCATGTTACTTAACACTTCTGTAAATATATTTTATGATATAAGACAGACTTTATTCCGAGAATATTGATCTAAAAGCACACAACTCAGTTTATTACAGTAAAATATTTAAAATCTAGGATCACGTGTGGAGTTATTAAAATCCACCATATTTTTTATGTTTTATAACCTGCCGTTAATTATTGCAAAGATAAGTTCTTGAATACATGTCGGAGTAAAGTACACTAGTAACCTTTATTATACTTTGTAAATATATCTGGTATTTGTTTACGTGTCTTCATTTTTTTAGCTGAGATGTCAGAAATATAACAACGACCAGAACTCTTGATTCTTGCTTAATCTATGTAGGTTGCTGGTGGTTTCTTCTTTTCCAGGTAAGATGGGTACAAAAATGTGTATCACCGACGTAGACGCATGGCTGGACAAAAATCCATCTCACATGCAGGAGCTGTTTCTAAAGAAGGCCGACGTGCCTCTAGTGAACAAATGGCTAGTCAAGAACGGCTATTGTACTCTCAATGACCTCTGCAGCACTACCAAGGTGACCCCATATCCTGGCATTGACACAGATCCAACATCTCCAAACGGTTCAAAGGCAGAGATATTCTTCACAAGGCATGTGCGGTCTAACGCAAAAAACCTTCTCCGGTATGATTACGCCAAATCAAAATACAAAAACGTCTACCGCACATACGAACCAGGGATTTCCTCTGACAGCGGGACAGATGAAAGGCGAAATAATCTTAAAGAAATGAGAATGTTTCGATCATTGCCACCGAGTTCGAACAGTATTCTAAGTTTACTGCTACAGTCTAAAATTAGACTCCCGCGATACCCGAGCAAGGACATTGACAAGAAGAGGGAAATGAGACATTCAAATGAAATGGATTTCTTCATGGATATAGTAAAGGACATCTCCAACGATCTTGACCTCAAGAGCTTGAGTGAGAAAATTATAGCTAATGTTTCCGTGTTAAGTGATGCTGACCATGCGTCAGTGTTTGTTGTTGAAGGTAGGAATACTAACAAACCATCCTTGGTTTCGAAGGTCTTTGACGTGCACACGGGGGCTCACATTGTCCCCGCCCAGAGCTCAGATAACTGCATTCGGGTACCTTGGGGAAAAGGAATCATCGGATATGTTGCTGAACACGGCGAATGCGTTAATATTCTTGAGGCCAACAAGGTAAGTTTTCATTAGCATTTTTAAGGTCCATTCCACACAGGGTAGACAAAAAGTCGTCAACGAAAGTGGTAACCAGAATTAAGTTTAAAATGAGTTAGTTCTCATGTTATATTCAAAATTCCTTTTGCATGATATATAGTAGATGTCCCAATCGACTTGATCAGATAAAAAAGGTATTAATCTGCAAGCCATATAAATAGAATATAGTCCGAACGGTATTATACTAAAAACCTAGGAGAAATAGTAGTCAATCAATAAAAAGATAGAAGTTGATGGAAAGGTCCCACATACATGTACACCTATAATTTACGATCAGATTATTTGTATATACTGAAAGCGCCGGCTAAAAAATTACAAAAGCACACCGTTTGCCATTACTTTTGGGTATTTGTAACTGTTTATTTTGTTCATATAAGTTGTATATTCCTCTGGACACATTGTGTAGTCTGGAGCTTAATGTATTCGTTAGACTGTGTATCGACATAATAGCTAAATTAAGTCCTTTAAGGACAAGACACACACGGCGTCGAGGTTGTTTGTGTGTTAAATCCAATTATAATCTCCCTTTCTACTGTTTTATACTAGTAATCTTACAATGCAATGAAACAGCGACACAGCTGCACTTAATTATGGGCTGTATATATATATATATATATATATATATATATATATATATATATATATATATATATATATATATATATATATATATATATGTATTGGTATTGGGATTGAGATGTTCAAGTGATGTCTGAGTTGATACTTAACCTCCTTTAAATGCGTTGTTTAATAGCATTCGTGATGTTTAAATTATGAGAAATAACAAAGCTTTTTAACAGTCTATTTGTTTTAGGGATAAATAGAAAAAGAGCATGTCGTATGATTTCTAATTTTACTTCTATTACTGAAATAAAATAAGAATAATTTGTATAAATAGAAATAATGAGTTGATCAAAGTATCTATAAAAGATAGTTCATAATAACTGATAAAATGGCTTTGTGAAACAACCATAAATGTTACCTTTCATCTGAAACGTACAAACACTTTGACACGGATAAGCGACCTTAAAGGTATGTTTTGAATTTAGTATTAACATAATATCTTAGAAACAAACGGTATCGCACAATGCAGCAGTGATTTTTTTTAAGTTTTGATTGTTATCTAAAAGATCCTTATGTAAACACAACGATGTTACAAATAAGCGATACAAATAAATACCGGTATCTTTTATTTAGCAAGCAATATTGTTACATTCAAGCACAGACATTCAAGTAAATAAAACGAATATAATTCTAATTAAAAGCACTTCAGATTTTATCCAACTTTTAAGCTCAAAGAAATCAACGTTTATATCGAAAACATTTTATAGTAAACCCCGTTAGATGACCATACCACTAAGTGGGATGGTATGGGATTGGCCGGCATCTTTGCCGATACTGTGCAGCGACATTTCTATCATTATAGCACAAGGGCACTTATGAGATGCCCAGGGACTGAACCCGGCCGATCCTTTATACTGACACCGACAAGTCAGACGTAATGCTGTCCCCGTAGGCCTGAGCGTTCGGAGGGAATCCAGTACTACCAACTTTAAAGTCTTTCGTTTGACCTGGCCGGGGTTTGAACCCACGACCTCCCGATACACAAACCGACGCTCTACCACCTGAGCTACTGCGGCCGGTCCACTAAGTGTGTAGTTAGCTAAAAGGGCCACTTTTCCTCAGAACCGTGTTTCATACATTTTATTATCAAACATTCCAAAAGCAAGACCACCTTGCTACCCGAGACATGTTATTCTTATTTCAAAAAGTCATTGAATTCCATTTTCTATCTGCGCTAATATTGATACCACCAGGTCAGAGGTATCAAGTTATACTCTGATAGGAAAAGTTTCCACACTAAGGTAGACTTGACTTGTTACTTTACCTAAATATATAATTTTAGCACTTTGTCCCTCGCTTGAAACAATGATTTATGATAATAAAATAATGTAAATTGTGATAAGTGAAACAACCGAGAACTGAAGTTAACAAGCCTTCTATTGACATTATTTGTTCCAGAGAGTCAAGTTTTACACACATTTACTATTGTAAGTGTATGCATTAAACCATATTTAAAAACCAACAGATAATAAAATTTTCCTCCATTTTATCACTTTTGAAATATGACAATTTGTAATATAACAATTACTAAAACTTACTCATCAAGGTTCACTCTTGTCTTGATCGACTGAA
The DNA here is from genome assembly GCA_007844125.1 of Sinonovacula constricta. Taxonomy (NCBI): domain Eukaryota; kingdom Metazoa; phylum Mollusca; class Bivalvia; order Cardiida; family Solecurtidae; genus Sinonovacula; species Sinonovacula constricta. The sequence goes on from CM017560.1 coordinate 21,378,102, forward strand.
CTCAAGGAAGCAAAACACCCATTGTCCGCAAAGGAAGACAAATGTTACAACACGACTAGAACACACTATATGCAACCATACATTATAATTTGGTTACCTAGCATATTGTACATATGTGGCCATATCTTCATATAGAAAAGGTAACTTTTATCTTGTCACGATTACACAGGAATATTTGTGTGAGAAACATATACAGTATGTAGTATACGTTAGAAAATGATAAAAGATATAACATGATTTTCATTGATGTGAAATCAATGGAAAAGTAACTATTTCCGTTTAATTACGTACCAGGCAAATCGTTGCGTTTTGCAAGTTCAATCCTTAACAAAGAAACAAAACCTGTACCTGAAGCTGCCTATCTAGCAGAACAACAAATACGATTGGGTTTGATGAATTTGGACGTTTGTTTGAAATGGGCATTAATGATGTTATCAAAATACGCCTGATGGCTTAACGTGTACGAAAATATAAAAAAGACATGTAAACTTTGATCTAATCAAATATAACCACAGTGTTTTCCTATAAGTGTATTGCTGTAGTTGCGGATATGTCGATCCCTCATGGCAAAAAAAAAATGAACTTTTCGGCAAATAAACTGGTTTTATAGATCTGAACCCGATATTGAAATTTGTTAATTTATTGTCACATATGATGAAAAACATCGACGATTGTGTTGGATTTAATGTCACAAATGGAAATTTATGTCGGGTTTTCAATGTACAGTCGAACAGCAATAAGATGAATATCCACCGGACAGGCTATATCATTTGTTTATTCGAAGAATTAAATACCAACCTAATCAAACGTTCGAATCAAACCCTATATCTACAAAGTAGCAAAATCTTGTTTCGCAGCGCTAAATAGTCTAAAGAAAATGTTCGTTTAACCCAGTTTACTCAAAGTATGTATTATATGCAAGATCGAGATCTCTCTGTTTACCCTGCCTTAACAACCATCTATCAAAAAATCTTTGTTAATGAAAAGCCTTGGTCGACAAAAGCCAGGCTGGTATGAGTGTGGGTTAATATCAGCACACAATTCGCGTGTTTAAACATAATTCTGCTAGCCTGTGTCTAAGTGGTTCACTGCAACGTTAAAACACACTGCCTTGTTTAAGTTGTATTTGTTCTAATTTTGATATACGGTGATAAAACTTTTCTGTAAAAGAAAAGTACCCCAAGCAATTTGCTTTTAAACTCTGTAAACATCAGACATGAATAGTGTTGTTTTAATTTCTTTCATGAGGAAATCGTTTCACGCGTGCTTTTAAATATTACTTTAAGCTTTGGCGAGTTGAAAGAAAATGCTTTTATAATTTTTTACAACGATTGTAGGCTGTATAATATAAGAGCGTGTTCGTAAACAATTAACATGATAGGGAAGTTATTGACGGCATTATTTATTGCAGATTTAATGAGAATAGGCTTATGTTTCTCAACCCTGGTATAAAACATACACAAACCAAGCTTTCTGTGCAAACATTTTTAAGTTGAAGGCCTCGTACACATTTAAACGTTTGTGCCCAGAATTTAACGGAAAGCATCTTTAAGATCTGTGTTCTCTATGATGGAAACAATATATAAATAAAGAAACATGACAAAGTCCTTTGAACATTGCAACGTATCTTTAAACTTGAAAATGCACAAGAAAAATGTATTTACATGCAAGCCAAATGAAAAAGTAAGAACAAATTTGTAATGGCAAAACGAACAAAGCCAACAGTTACTGTCTGGAAATGGTTAGTCTAAAAAAACAATTAACAATTAACTGCAAGCACATTATTGTATATGCCATAAAAGTTCTTCACAGCAAAAAAACTAACATTAATCGGCCCTGACTATATCGGCAGAAAAAAAGAAAACAGACACATGTTTGGTGGCACTGCCATTTATGAGCGCTAAGAATCCTAAATGTGCACGAAATCAGACCAACGGATAAAGGAATCCATAGAATTTGTCTCAATGAGACGATTGTTCATTGAAAGAGAAAGGTCATGAATACAAATGACATTAACGAACCTGTATCTTTGTATTTGAGTCAAGCCGCAAGAATTGAAGATATTTAACCCTTGAGCAAACGGCCAGCTTCATGGAATCTGACTTGATTGTAGAATTAAAGATATGCATGCGTCTGTAAATTTTAAGTTTAAATCGTTCAAAAAGAAGTTTATGGACGTACGTAACAAGTATATAAAAACGTGATAGTCCATAAAAAACCAGATTCCTGACTTAATAAGAACTTGTCTAAAAATTGAAAAAAGATATGACCGACCAGATTAAAATCAATCATCTACAGTGCCAACAATAACGTTTTTATTTAAACAAACATAGTTTGTTGTTTTATAACAGACAGGTTGATTGGTATTCCAAACATTGCCAGACTAAATAACTTCAGTTGAAATCAATATATATATATATATACGATGTATTTAAGCGAGGATAAATAGTTTCAGCACGAAACTTTGCAAATATTTCCTCTTTATAAACAATACAACATGTCGTAACTACATATGGGAGTCTGTGCTCTTTATGTGTCATAAACATTATGAAATCAATATATAATGCTTAGGGCTTGATAATTTACGTCAAACATGTATAATCGTCTCATTTGAAACTGTATAATGATTCTATTGTTAATAGTCATAAAGACACAAAGAGACTACCATGCATACCGTATTATAAGCACCCTTTGAATTTAATGAACAGTTCACATTCTTTAAAAACTCATTACAATCTGTCGACGATATGTCATATTGTTGATCATCTGAAGCAAATTATAATAGAAATAACATTTTGTGAAATTCTACAATTTATGCTTTGTTCTGATTGAATATCATGTCTCTGAAAAATCGACAAAGCAAGAAACAAACGATAATTTTTATTTTTTTATGATATTTTTATTTAGATAAGCTTTTAAATATTTTTATGTTCCAATTTTTTAATAGTATACCTTGTTATTGACACGTGCAACCAAAGATTGTTCACTAAGCAAAAATGACCAGGATTAATGGACTGTATTGTTGTTGTTGTTTGTGAGGCGGACCATTTTTTAAAAGCCGATAGCAACTGAACTCGTATTATGTAATAACTTATATACGTAACATTTGTTATTCATTTCAAAATTGCAGTAATTATATATATATATCTATATTATATAAACTATTACAGTAGATCAGTATGATAGTAATTACAGATCATTAGAACAGATTTTAATAACAAATTTATGTAATACGCCATTTACCCCATCTTTCTATTGCGCATGTAGTCGTAGTAACAAAAACATTAACATTTTGACATATATTATCACATTATCCCATTGTTTGTCGTAGAATTAAAAAAACTATTTTGTGTTTTGTTCTGTTCGTAAAATTCACCGAAGCGACCTATTACGGTCAATATCTACAGGTCCCGCTGTCTTAGTGGAGGAAGAACCAAGAAAAGTGTCTGAGTAGAACCACAAGCTCCCCACAGGTCCGCTGGAATATCATCCCACATAACATTCCTGGCCTTGATCGTGATTCGAGCCCTCGTTGTGACAGGCTAAGCAGTGATGGAAGTAACAAGTCGACTATTCTACTACTATGCCACGGGCATCCCTGCTTTCATTTATGAGACAAGAATGATCACATAGTTGGTGCGTAGATTTGACTGCTTATATAATATATTGTGTATGTTATTTTAGATATGTCTTATCAAATTAACACATGTCTGTTTCTCTATCTACATTGTCTGGTGTATATTACGACAGCACGTGTTACAATGTAAAGCCGTCTGACACGTCTGTCAGTAAATGTCACCTGAGCAAGCTACATATATGTTTCTAAATCACCTTCCAAAAGCTATGTCACAGAACGGAACAGGATTGTAAGATATCACAAGCTTTATGTCCTTGTCTACAGCTATACTTTAGAACGTTCATCATTTTTTATTGCTCACACTGTTGTAGATATACTTCATTTCTGTCCAAACAAAAGTACTGAAATATTTTGCATCCATTATTATTTTGTATGTTTCGGAAACCTCCTCACATTTACTTTAAACAAAGTAACAAGGAGCAGTTTGATGTTGCACATTAAATGCATTTGATTTCGCCTTTGATTTTATTGTATTTTTAACATAATTTTACTAAATAAAGCACAATTCAATAATATATGTAAAAGGTGATATTCTCAAATAATACTAGGGAGCAAAAAGTTATTTTCTTTTAAAGAACCACACCTGGAATAAAAATAATCACCCTTATAGTAGTTTATAACAAGATGGAAAAGAAATGCCTTTAACGCATTTACAATAGCTTTAACATATATAATGTAATAAATTACAGGTATATAATGGACCTTACTAAGGGCATTTATTTAGAAAACAATACCAACATTATACTTAATAAGAGGTGTATACTTGTTTTAAAGAAACTATAGTTGTTACCTTAGAATTTTACACATAAAATCAAGTAAACTGTTGTGGGCGTTAGCTTAATTTGCGCTCTCCTTCATGAATTTAACGGTGATTAGTTTTTGAATTTTCAATGAATAACTAATTGCTGTACTATTTGTACCACTAACAAAGAATTTTAAAAATATGTTAATAATAACGATGTTTTAAAACTTCATGAGAATTGCGGTTATTAAAGTTTCCCAGTGCCTTAATTACTAGCAATCAACAAAACAAAATTTAAGAAAATTAAGCAGCGTCTACATTACTTACATAAACTTTATAAAACATCACCTTGATGGTTTATAAACTGAACGAAGAAAATATAAAATTAAATGTTTAACTTTAACAACGTCGTTGTATTACAGCTACGACTTTAATACGCAAATAAACATACCGACTTTTATCCAAATTTACCACATAACCTTTCTAAATAAACAGTTCTTCAGATTAGCATATATGTTCACATAAGCATCTTTAAATGTTCGTACATGTTTTTTAATATCCTAACGTGATGTATTGCATAGTAAATTCATTTTTGACGTTCTTCATTAAGAATTTGCATATTAATCCAATTTATTAGTCATGAATGGTATACGAATTTGATATAATTAACAACAGTGTATAAAATACCTCAATATGCGAATAAACCCTATTCAAAAACTCCTGAGAGATAGGAGAGTATAAGTACTTGAATAAATCTAGCATCTGAGTTTACAAAGAGCTAAAACTGAACAACTTCTAAGTAATCGAGGCAGCGTATTGTAATATGTTTCATATCAGTTATATTGATAAATATCGCCGTTGACAACTTATTCTACTTATGAATGTTTGAAGATGAAATCCTTGTAATGTGTAACAAAAATTAGGAACACAAATTAGGGATATTTTATTTAAGGTTGTCTGTGTTTTTAAGTATTGTATTTTAAGTTGACTGTTTCGATATTTTCAGTGAACAACAATATTAATTTCACATGATACAGCCCCTTAATTGTGATTAATGTTCAGAAAATACCGGAAACGTCCACGGAAATTACTGATTACTCAATCAAACAAACTGACATTAGGGCATCAAAAGCGGGGCATTTTGTGAAACCTTACAATGCCAAAAAGAATATCAAAAAAGTTCGGATTACAAATGTATAAAATTGTACTAGCATTTATCCTTATCATATTGAAATAAGCAATAATGCATACCAGAACTAATAATGAACTGATTAAAAGTTGATTCTGTACTTCAATATACAATGCTTCTGACGATATGATTATTATAATTAATTAGTATTCAATTTTGTTTCGTTAATATACAACGAAAAGAATATACTGCCGATCTATAACCCATTTAACAACCTAGATATGAAGTTACATTTTTTCGCAAATGGCTTGCTTATATCTTGCATATTCGGTATCGGGTTACATCTTATATCCTTTTGTCATGGTTTCCCATTTCAGAACTAAATATGTTTCCCATCAGTTATGATTGTTCTAGAGAAACTCATCTTGACCTTATTTGGTCGTACGACTTGTCTTTGTATGGAAATAACCTTGATGGTTGGGGTTGAACCATTCTTCTAGAAAATAATGTCTTTTTTGCCCACAGCAGTTTTAAATATAGTATCGTGTTTTCAAAAGGAACTCTTACGATTTTTATGATCATAAAATACATTTTAATTTATTCTGAAATCCTTTTTCGTCCACTATGATTGCAAGGAGCAAATGAAGAAAGTGATAAGAGCTTTTTAGTGTTAATATTAAAAAACAATCTTATATTGTTTCTTCAATCGAAACTTTGAATATATACACATTTCAGTAGGTGTTTTTGTGTGCAAAATATCCCCTTTCAATGATGTTGTCACATCACTATTGGTAATATCATTTTACAGTGCACTTGTAAAGCCGGGGATGTAACCTCTTATCCACAATGTTTGAATTTAAACACAGGGGCTGCAGTACCTTCCTTGGTGCTCGTATTAGGAAAGATGACATCAACTTTATCAAGCATTATGAAATTAAATTTGTTATTGCTTTCTTAAGTACAAAATAAATCTTTGTTTTGTTATGTTGATATTGTATAGTGTAATATATAAACAAAAAACAAAACAAATATATTAAGACTATCTTTAATGTATGTATCATTTGCAATTAAAAATAGAGATAAAATATATATTATTATGTTATTATGTTATTACGTCATGACCTTGCTTGCAATATACATTGAACGAACACAACTTGCTGGTTAATAATGTTAATATATTATTGGTATTATCTTCAAATACACTTAACACACATGTGGCTTTGAAGTGTAGTTATATAGGTAATATGAACTTTTGATCGGATAATTACATTGTAAAATATACATTCTCTTGATTGACATAGTAGTAGAACATCCAATACTATAAGCATTTAAAAAAAGATATTGTATTATGGAAATATAGCTTAATGGCACAATTGTACTGCAGTAAGGCTTTCGAAAACATCAATGCTACGTACATGTACCCAATCTAATTGTTAAGACACAAAAGAAGATAATTGGTAATGCAATACTCAATATATAAGCTAAAGTTATATGCTTCCTTTATGAAGTTTGCCTTTAACATGCCATGCCCAGACAACCTTCTTAACGAGAAATACACGAACTGAGCAATAAACACACAGACACGTGCTCATATTTTTCCGGTACCGGACATTAATGCCTGTCATGAATGATTAATGTTTAGAAAAATCGAGCAAATAGATTTAAACCATCCGAACGGCTTGTCTTGGCACGTCGATTGTCCGCTAGAAGAGTAAGGAAATGAATACATATGACCTTTAAGTAGCTTGATATTACATTTCATGATGAAAATTATGGTATTGTCAAGCACGGAGGACATTCGGCTTCTTTAAGTCTGAGTTGTGTCTGGAAATCTAGATAATACCCTTGCGGTTTTGATACTTTAGTCTACACTTTGGATTTCATTTAGAAAAACTATACAGTTCTTTGAACTAAAATAGTTTTATTGAAGAAGTATTTTGCTTTTAAAGGATTACAGTATTCCTGAGTTACACAAATTATTATTATTAAAATTATTGTTATAATTATTAATAATGTTGATGTTGTACATTAAATAATTGGAGGATAATGATGACAAACAACCCTTTACGGCATAAATCTGTAACATGTAGTTAATAAGGAAGCCGTATATTGGTAAATTACAGGACATGGATATGTCCTTTTTGCTGTTATTAATAGAAAATAACAGTAAATTATGCGGAGTACGACCTTTCCAATGACTTCTCTGTCTCCTGTGTGAATAATTACTTCCTTAGACAAATTATCAAACCATTTTCATCACATGCACAAAACAGTCCAGACAACATCTATAAGACATGAGAAAATAAATTCTCAGGCACATGCTCTGGCGCTTCCGGATAATAATGCGGGCAAAGAATATAAGATAGACAGACAGACAGACAGACAGACAGACAGACAGACAGACAGACAGACAGACAGACAGACAGACAGACAGACAGACAGACAGACAGACAGACAGACAGACATATAGATAGATAGATAGATAGATAGATAGATAGATAGATAGATAGATAGATAGATAGATAGATAGATAGATAGATAGATAGATAGATTTATGCAAGCCAAGAATGATTATTGAATATGAAATCGGACACATATAAAGATAGATAAAACCACCAAGCGCTTTTCTGAACAGACTCATTGCTCATTAAGTGGAGAGACAACTAAAGGGTATCCTATTCAGGTAGCTGGAAATGACATGAGGTAAGATCCTTGCAAAACGTAAGAAGATATCAAAACTCGATCGAGTCAATCGATCAGCACCTGCATGTCAGAAATGTGACCAGAATGGTCTGCAATGCTTATCTGACTTATTAATGTGATGGTAGGATTTAGGGATTGTAGTACCTAAAGCTTAAAGTATAACTAGCAATTTGCTAAGCAAAATCTGACTTGCTTTTAGGTATTTTACCAAGGGATAATCACATGTCGTCTTGAAATTTATCTTCAGTAACATTTCATTTATGTAAAATCTAACATCAGACATGTCATGCCATAAGAACTATTTAAAAGTTGTTTTGAAATGGTTTAAAAAAATATATCTTGAGATAGAAATAATCCAATATAATTTTAAATAATGAATTGTTTCTTTGAGAGTTCTATCTTTAAGATATAGTCCTACAATTAGTTCGATGTTTCATCTTGTGGCTTAACCATAAGCTTAGCATTTATAAGTGCGAATCGTATAGCACATATTGAAAATTAACTGAAATAAGCATGATATGTAATGAAATGTCATGATGACTCAAAGCGCATGGGGTCGCATGTATAATCAAGCTGTCGAGAATTCTACCTGGCATGGTTTCTTATCATACGACCACGTTTAGGATTAGCTATTACAACCTATGAAGTTTTGCGAGTAACAAACCCCTAATATTCATTAATATCGTGTTGTTCAGGTTAAGTCAACATTAGATGTAAGATGCCTCTCTATATCAACAAAGGAAGCGGTCTTTACTGTGGGATTATCAGAACTTTTTGATTTGTCTACTTTGTTTTGGGCTGTCCGTTATCTGATTAAATATATATTGTGTATCAGCAAATCAGATATAATTATGATTTTCATTAAAACATCAAATGTTTATACAATAAGTTTAAGATAGCGTTTCACATTTCTTATTATTTACTTCACAACATCGTGTTGTAACAAATTTATTAAAAATGAAAAACACAAAAAATAAAAACCCCCAGATCAGAACGAAAATATGGAAAAGTATTATCTGTTGCCATACATCAAAATCATTATATCTGTATAACTAACATTAATAGTTAAACTTATTTGTATAATAAATAAATAGAGGGCCTATTTTATATTTATATGATATGGAGAATATTTTCGCTTTTTTTAAATTCAGTGTACTCCTATTGAAACATTTATACTCAAATTTTGGTTTGTGTCTCTATGAAATCCGCTCCCAGCTATCATATTTTACATTATACTAAAAAGAAAAAAAATGTCCTCAAACGTCCTTCGTGAAGGCTTTTAATGCTATATGCGCTTTTCAATAATAAATACAGTCTAAAACACCAGGAAGTATAACCTCACAATTAGTGATAATGACTGTATACATATGTCTGACAAGAACATTGGGAAAGAATGGATTTAAGTGCAATTAAGCTGTGCAGACAAAATGATGGTGATTTAGTCAGTTCGCTCTAATACGTCGATAGACATTTTAAAATAACATAAATATACATCATCAATAGCGGCAGACTGGAAAGTACAATTTCTGTGGCAATTAACCTCCTCAAATGTGATAACAAACAAACACATTAATATAAATATTGCATAGACAAACGTTCTACAGACATTAATGCTACGAAGTAACAAGGTATCAACGTTGGAGTATGGTTCAGTTTTATCTTGATCGGACATTAGTGACAACCGTGAAAAACGAAATGCATAGAAATTCGGGAAAATAGATGAAAGAATCCGTACATTTTGTCTCGATAATACAATTGTCTAGTAAAGAAGAATGCAAACGAATACATATGACCTTTAAGTAGCTGGATATGACATCTAAGAGCTGAGAGTAATTGCCCTGTCATGGCGTAAGGACGGAAGATATAAAACCCCTATGGGGGCGTTCAGCTTTTAGGAGGTAACATGGATCTGAAATAAATGCTTATGTGCTGTTTGATTTGATAGTTTGACTGCATTGTCTGCTTGAATTATTTCCTTTGCCGTTCAACGGCGGTCACAATTTTCCTTTACTTGGCGATTGTTGTGTCCTTTCTTTTATGATTTTTATTTTACTTTAATAATGTAGAAAATTTCTTACAGCTACTTGTTTAACCTTTAAATTGCTAATTTTCGACACGACCATGACGACATGTTTATGTTTGTTTAGGCACAAATAAATATTATTTACTCAACTTAGTAGGTTTTCTTGCCGATAGGCAGTTCTAAAACAGATGTTTTTGTTGCTTCTTTGTGTAATGTTTAGTCTTAGTGTCACTACCTGTTACATCTCATTTTCTATAAAGAAGACATTATTTGATTGGAAAGAATAATGCCGGCAACATCTTTGAAATATACGATTTATATATCCCAAAATGATTATTTGGGGCTCGTTTTTAATTTTTCAAAATCGGTTCAGTCAGTCAAATAGATATGATGGAAAGCACTGCTGCGAGTCATGAAAGGTATTCTAATAGTATCTATAACAATTGAAATATCTTACATTGTTTGTATAAACAATTAGACAAATAATTGTATGTTAATAGGAACTTATATTTATCGCCCCTCTTTTGACTCAAGAAAACCACCTACACCGGAATATGCTTACAATGTTTAAATCAAAAGATGGCAAACTTCCTTTACATTTATCATTTCAATTAAATTGGCAGATATTGTTACCGGTTACAATTTATTAAAACAAATGCAACTCTTTTTTCAAAACCGATATATATAAGGATAGGATGTGAACACGATATGTTTTATTAACACACTCAAAAACAGGATAACATTGTACTTGTAAGCGTATGTATAAATTTGTATTAAACAAAAAAAATCAGATCATATGGTCGAAATATTGTCACATTTTAGCTTAATGAAATGATTAATTTCAGAATAAAATATTCATAACCTGTAGAATGCGACGTTTTTCCCAGTTATTTCCAGCTATAACTTTTTAAATCGCACCTGGACATTAACAGTATTTGAATGCCAACACATTACATTCCTATGCGATTAAAATCAAGACTGATAAGTTAAGCCACTTTGGTGAAAAGAAATGATAGAAAAATCAATGAACAAACACTTCTTAGAAAATGTTTGACGGTGAAGCAACAACATTTACAGCAAAGCATAAAGGCATAGTAGATGTGTTAAAATGCGAACATTTTGTCAATAAACTACATGAAATATAAAGAAACTGTTAAGGGAAATTCGTATAACATTCTATTCTGCTAGCTAAAATTGTTGTCATTTTAGTTTGTCGCAATGGTTCATATTGAAATATGAACAACACTGAAGAATGTCAAAGACAGAAACAGCTTCATTGATAAACCACAACAATCAAAATAAAGGGTCGAAGCATTTACAGAAGTAATAATGCAAGAAAAGCACGGATGCAGCACTACAAACCAACTAACAATCACTTTCAACAATGAAAATTGACATAAAACCAACATCAGCATTTTATATTAAAACAGTCGCATTTTGACATCTGATACCTAGTATAATTTTTCTGTAAAAAAGGAACTATGTATTTGTGATGCATGACACGTATCCAGGTATTATATGACGTATGCCAAACTTGTAATGGACAGATTTTTGACTCATTAAATTAATTCTGTAATGACAAATAAAACATTTAAAGTCTGTTTAGATTTATGAGCACAATTGAAATATCGAGTTATAGCAACTAAACATCTCTTTGATTGGAATTAATGTCCCCAGCAAATATATCATGTTCAAGGTCTATTTTGCGAAAGATATTTAAGGCAAAGTTTCTGGCCACTGATTGACACATCCTCGAGCCGTTATCTTTAAGTGCCATTGATTGATGCATTGTCCAGCAATGAATCTCTCTTATAGGAATTGTTTAAATGATTGAGACATTCTACGAACATTATTTCTATTTTATTGCTTTAATAGAGGTGCAGAAGACGTAATTTCTAAAACTGCAGACTGAGGGACTTAGGAAACTTTGGTTTTGTCTTTGAAAGTGTTCAATTTGAATACTTACACTTACCACCCCTCCCGGCCGACTAACCGTTCCAAGTTAGTAACTGTTGGGTTTGCTCTTGTTGTGAGATGAATAATTATAGTTTTGTTCTCACATTTACACTTGGCTTGCATGTGAATAACTTTGTCTTGTGCCTTTTTAAATGTTGGATTATGATGCAATGCTAATAGGGCATTGTCATATATTCTTATAAGTAAGGGCCACATTTACACAGTTGCAAATTCACAATTTATACTTGTTCTTTTCATACAATAAGACGAGTTTAAACAGTATATCACATGTCTAGGAACATAGCGAGTAGCGTATTGATCATTCCGTTTTCAAAGAATACATTTTTCTACGGATTCAGTGTTCTTTAAAGTAACTATGTTTTTTTCGAATAGTCTACTTTATTTATTTTTTTTGTTGATAACGAGGAGATAATGATAAGAAATGCTAGTATATTCACACATCAGAGGATTATAGTGTTGCCTTCTTTTTATTATTTATTATGTTGATTGTTGTTTGTTTGTCTGTTTGCTGTTTTTAACAGAGAGCTCATCTATATATTTCGTTTTATGTTGCCATAGGACAACACACTTACTGGATTGACTGGACAAATTACCAAGTGAATGTGTCGTATATTTAACTTAACGACTTTTTTTTAAGATATTGTATGTAAAAAAATGCTTTATCTTTGTAGTCAGATCATTACTATAAAAACAAATAGCTTTTGTAAAAGAATATTAATGAGTTTAGACGTCATACCATACGGCATGTGCCTTGCACCTAAAAAGGCTAATAACTATGTCGCTTGTCTTGGATGTACATAGGGTGTACAATAAGCCGCCAAGACATCAAAAAATGCCAATGGGGAAAAGGATTTACAAAAGTGATGGCGTTGTTTGTAGCCACATATTAATCGTTTATCAGACCGAATGATATATATATTATTTATTTATAATTTTATTTTGTTTTGTCCAGTACTTTTTTAGCTTGATTGTTGCTTACGGAAGACTAAAACGATCTATCGGTACAAACATGCACACACGAACTTACTTGTCATTCCAAGTTAAAAGATAAAATGAATTCCAAACAAAATTAGTAAGTCATATTTCAATTCATGATGGTCAGTTTTTACAAAACACGTAGTGCAATTGATAAACCTGGCAACGCTATATCAAACAATTGTTGAAATAACTCTGAATATGGCTGACTTCGTGATAAATGGCATTAGCGTGCTTAATAAGACAAAAGGATTGTTATAAATAATTAACCGTCAGAAAATCATGTCATGCAATAGATAATACTAGGGATTTATAACACCGTTGTGGTATATTAGAGTGATAATGAGATATAAATATTTTTATAAATCGTGTTATTAATTTTGCCTTATATGGAAATCATTTTATTGACTATGTATTTAATTACAAAAGTTTTAGTATAATCAATGCAATTAACTGTATAACTAAAAGTAATCTGATAAGTTTTAATAATTTTCCAAAATACTAAGAAAATATTAACAATGTTATGACCATTTAAACAAACACAAGAAAATTTGGGGGGGGGGTGAATCTTATGAAAGTGCAATAGTATTTAAGTGGAAACTGTCGCTATATTAGTATATCCAAAAGTTAATATAAAATATTTAACCGCATTGGAACTCAAAGTGGACAAAATGACCGACTCGGACTAACATGGAGCATACATGGACTTGCTTTAATCTAGACATACCAGCTGGAAGTTCAGTATGGTCATATTTTAGTACATCTAAGTATTTTAAGTGTTTAACTCTGATAACATTAGAATTGACTTTTGTACATTTATGGCCAATACTCTGTTATACTTATACCAACATTGTCCTAATCTTAATGTAATAGTAGCACAGATTCTGAATAAAACCGTTTTTGAGAAAGTCTTTATAATGACAACATGCTGACGGTATTAATTTATTGACACAATTCGGGGATTATAGTGCAAATATTTCAATGCTCCATTATGTATTTTTTATAGATTATGCCTACAGAAATTTCATTTCTCTGGTATTCTTTGAGATACCAAAAGCTATTTAAAAGTAGAGTAATACAATCCCAAAAAGTGCTTTAATAGCGCTAAAAGGCACCCTGTCTCATTTAAGAACCATGACACACGTTAAAACGTCGCTTGACATATAAAAGCTTTAGCCATTCACATAAAGTTTTAAATAATAAAAATTCTCAGCGTTCAATTCAAGTCAAACTTCATGAAAACCAACCGTTAATACATTTTGTATTCATTATAACTCTGTTGAAGATCTTATTAATAATAAAGCACAACTGTTTTAGCTCTGGAGAAATTAAAGTTACATAGCCATGACGTCGACTAAACTTACGAAAATTAGGTTTGGTATTCATCTTTCAAAATTAAATTTGTATGAAAAAACTAAAAAAGCAAGATAATAATTACCCGTTCCAGGTACAAAGAAGACATTATTTGATTGGCAAGAATAATGCCGGCAATATCTTTGAAATATACGATTTATATATCCCAAAATTATTATTTGGGGCTCGTTTTTAATTTTTCAAAGTCGGTTCAGTCAGTCAAATAGATATGATGGAAAGCACTGCTGCGAGTCATAAAAGGTATTCTAATAGTATCTATAACAATTGAAATATCTTATATTGTTTGTGTAAACAATTGGACAAATAATTTTGTTAATAGGGAACTTATACTCATCGCCCCTCTTTTGACTTAAAAAAGCACCTACACTGGAATATGCTTACAATGTTTTATTCAACAGATGGCAAACTTCCTTAACATCTATCATTTTAATTAAATGGGCAGATATTGTTACCGGTTACAACTAATTAAAACAAATGCATCTCTTTTTTTCAAAACCGATATATATATGGATAGGATGTGAAAACGATATTTTTATTAACACACTCAAAAACAGGATAACATAGTACTTGTAAGCGAATATATAAATTTGTATTAAACAAAATAATTCAGATCATATGGTCGAAATATGGTCGCATTTTAGCTTAATGAAGTGATTAATTTCAGAATAAATTATTCATAACCTGTATAATGCGACCTTTTTCCTAGTTATTACTAACTATTACTTTTAAATCGCACCTGGACATTAACAGTATTTGAATGCCAACACATTACATTCCTATGCGAATAAAATCAAAACTAATAAGTTAAGCCACTTTGGTGAAAAGAAATGATAGATAAATCAATGAACAAACACTTCTTAGAAAATGTTTGACGGAGAAGCAACAGCATTTACAGCAAAGCATTAAGGCATAGTGGATGTGTTAAAATGCGAATATTTTGTCAATAAACTACATGAAATATAAAGAAACTATTAAGGGAAATTCGTATACCATTCTATTCTGCTAGCTAAAAATGTTTTCGCACTGATTCACATTTAAATATGAACAACACTGAAGAAAGTCAAAAACAGAAACAGCTTCATTGATAAAACCACAACAATCAAAATAAAGGGTCGAAGCATTTGCAGATATAATAATGCAAGAAAAGTACGGATGTAGTACTACAAACCAACTAACAATCATATTCAACAATGAAAATTGACATAAAGCCAACATCTGCAATTTATATTAAAACAGTCACTGTTTGACATTTAATTTGATACCTAGTATAAGCTGCTGTAAAAAAGGAAGTCTGCATTTGTGATGCATGACATGTATCCAGGTATTATAAGACGTATGCCATACTTGTAATGGACAGATTTTTGACCCATCAAATTAATTCTGGAATGACAAATAAAACATTTAAAGTCTGTTCAGATTTATGAGCACAATTGAAATATCGAGTTATAGCAATTAAACATCTCTTTGATTGGAATTAATGTCCCCAGCAAATATATCATTTTCAAGGTCTATTTTGCGAAAGATATTTTAGGCAAAGTTTCTGGCCACTGATTGACACATCCTCGAGCCGTTATCTTTAAGTGCCATTGATTGATGCATTGTCCAGCAATGAATCTCTTTTAACGGAATCGTATCAATGATTGAGGCATTCTACGAACATTATTTCTATTTTATTGCTTTAATAGAAGTGCAGAAGACGTTATTTCTAAAACTGCAGACTGAGGAACTTAGGAAACTTTGGTTTTGTCTTTGAAAGTGTTCAATTTGAATACTTACACTTAGCACCCCACCCGGCTGAATAACCGCTCCTAGTAAGTAACTGTTGGGTTTGCTCTATTGTAAGATGAATCATTATAGTTTTGTTATCACATCTACACTTGGCTTGCATGTGAATACCTTTGTCTTGTGCCTTTTTAAATGTTGGATTATGATGCTAATAGGGCTTTGTCATATATTCTTATAAGTAAGGGCCACATTTACACAGTTGCAAAGTCACAATTTATTATTGTTCTTCAATACACTAAGACGAATTAAAACGGTATACCACATGTCTAGGAACATAGCGAGTAGCGTATTGATCATTCCGTTTTTAAAGAATAAATAGTTCTACTGATTCAGTGTTTTTTAATGTAACTGTGTTTTTTTCGAATAGTCTACTTTATTTTTCGTGGAGATAATGATAAGAAATGCTAGTATATTCACACATCAGAGGTTTATAGTGTTGCCTTCTTTTATTGTTGATTGTTGTTTGTTTGTCTGTTTGCTGTTTTTAACAGAGTGCTCATCTATATATTTCGTTTTATGTTGCCATAGGACAACATACTTACTGGATTGACTGGACAAATTACCAAGTGAATGTGTCGTATATTTAACTTAACGACTTTTTTAAGATATTGTATGTAAAAAATGCTTTATCTTTATAGTCAAATCATTACTATAAAAACAAATAGCTTTTGTACCAGAATATTAATGAGTTTAGACGTCATACCATACGGCATGTGCCTTGCACCTAAAAAGGCTAATAACTATGTCGCTTGTCTTGGATGTACATAGGGTGTACAATAAGCCGCCAAGACATCAGAAAATGTCAATGGGGAAACATATTTATATATATATATATATATATATATATATATATATATATATATATATATATATATATATATATATATATATATATATATATATATATATATATATATTTCCCCATTGGCATTTTCTGATGTCTTGGCGGCTTATTGTATACCCTATGTACATCCAAGACAAGCGACATATATATATATATATATATATATATATATATATATATATATATATATATATATATATATATATATATATATATATATATATATATATATATATATATATATATACATTTTATTTATAATTTTATTATGTTTTGTTCGATACTTCTTTAGCTTGATTGTTGCTTACGGAAGGCTAAAACGATCTATCGGTACAAACATGCACACACGAACTTACTCGTCATTCCAAGTTCAAAAGATAAAATGAATTCCACACAAAATAGGTAAGTCATATTTCAATTTATGGTGGTCAGTTATTACAAAAACGTAATGAAATTGATAAACCTGGCAACGCTATATCAAACAATTGTTGAAATAACTCTGAATATGGCTGACTTCGTGATAAATGGCATTAGCGTGCTTAATAAGACAAAAGGATTGTTATAAATAATTAACCGTCAGAAAATCATGTCATGCAATAGATAATACTTGGGATTTATAACACCCTTGTGGTATATTAGAGTGATAATGAGAAAACTGAAATATAAATATTTTTTATAAATCGTGTTATTAATTTTGCCTTATATGGAAATCATTTTATTGACTATGTATTTAATTACAAAATCTTTAGTATGATCAATGCAATTGATTGTATCATTAAAAGTAATCTGATAATTTTTAATAATGTTCCAAAATACTTAGAAAATGTTAACAAAGTTATGAACATTTAAACAAACACAAGAAAATTTTTGGGGGGGGGGGGGGGGGGGGGGTGAATCTTATGAAAGTGCAATAGTATTTAAGTGGAAACTGTCGCTATATTAGTATATCCAAAAGTTAATATAAAATATTTAACCGCATTGGAACTTTAAGTGGACAAAATGACCGACTCGGACTAACATGGAGCATACATGGACTTTCTTTAATCTAGACATACATGTACCAGCTGGAAGTTTAGTATGGCCATATTTTAGTACGTCTAAGTATTTTAGGTGTTTAACTCTGATAACGATAGAATTGACTTTTGTACATTTGTGGCCAATACTCTGTTATACTTATACCAACATTGTCCTAATCTTAATGTAATAGTAGCACAGTTTCTGAATAAAACCCCTTATGAGAAAGTCTTGTTAATGACAACATGCTGACGGTATTAATTTACTGACACAATTCAGAGATTATAGTGCAAATATTTCAATGCACCATTTTGTATTTTTTATAGATAATGCCTACAGAAATTAAATTTCTCTGGTATTCTTTGAAATATAAAAAGCTATTTAAAAGTAGAGTACTACAATCTTTAAATGTGCTTTAATAGCGCTAAAATGCACTCTGTCTCATTTAAGAACCATGACACACGCTAAAACTTCGCTTGACATATAAAAGCTTTAGCCATTCACATAAAGTTTTAAATAATAAAAATTCTCAGCGTTCAATTCAAGTCAAACTTCATGAAAACCAACCGTTAATACATTTTGTATTCATTATAACTCTGTTGAAGATCTTATTAATAATAAAGCACAACTGTTTTAGCTCTGGAGAAATTAAAGTTACATAGCCATGACGTCGACTAAACTTATAAAAATTAGGTTTTGTATTAATCTTTCAAAAGTAAATTTGTATGAAAATACTAAAAAAGCAAATTAATAATTACCCGTTCCAGGTAGAATTTTTGTTAGTGGCAGTTGTTGCAGTGTGAGACGCTGGGAGACGCTGAAAATTACTACCAGACAGGTAGAAAAAATAATGAAAGTGAAAATTAAGCAAAGCTGACACGATTCAAAAACTTTTGGAATTTGGAAAATGTTTTTTCACAGGATAATAAAGTTAGTCGTATTTTTTTTCTTGAAATGTTATAAACCGAATAAAATTAATGTTTTATATATTTTTTATATTTTGATACATTTGAGCTGAAGCCTGAAAGTCTTTACCTTAAAGATACGGACACAACTTTATTTAAACCATCTTGACGTTGCAAAAATGTTGCCAACGTTTGTGACCCTGACGCAGTACAGTAATTTTTGAAGTGTTCACACTGGTGCATTCTAAAGTAAGTGTTCGGCGCTTTATATGTCTGTAGAGGAAAGTCTTCAATATCGTATGTAATTTTTATAGTAATATAATAGGGTTAAAACTGTTAAATCAGTAAAGGAATTGCATAGACAACCCTCGTATTTTCTTGCCTTGGAATTATAAATTAAGTTTACTAATCAGACGTTGAAGCAAATTATTTCAATGATTTACACATTTGTATTATAAATAGCATGCCATTACATAATAAAAATATAGAATGTTAACACAAACTGTTCTTGAATTAAGACTGACCGTTTCGTGAACACACCAGAAATGCAGCCACAATTTGTAATGATTTGGGAATATTGCTTTTACGCGTCGCAGATGTGCCCCAAGTGGAACGATTCTAAAGCAATTGGAAACCATTAAATGAATCATACTTCATGTGTGGGCAATATTAAGTCCCCGGCCTTTTTGTTTAGTAATCGAGATCAATAGAAAGACAATGTATAGCGTCAATGCTTTATGCTGCGTTTGTTTCTTAAAATTGTCAAGGCTCTTCCAAAACCTATATTGTAACAGAGAGATTCGTTTTATTAAGTATATATAACAAAGATTACGAAGTCAGTTATATGTTACATGTAACTCTTTCAACCGCTCAACATTTGCAGCACTTATTGTGCACATCAATACAATAAGTATATTGAAAAAATTGCCGCATCTATTAAAATACACTAAAAGATAAAATTATTAAACCAATACCAGTAGTAGTTAAAAGTGTGCACATAAATTGTTAGTGGCATAACCCCTAATTAGTGAGTATTAGAGTACTAATTATACATAAACGCTAAAAACAAAACAAATTATTTACAATGGACAGGCGTCCATCAATTCATGTGAGATCGGTTTATCTCCAGAGTTGTGTGTTTGATGGGTTTATCGTCCGCCCAACATTATTTCAGAGTTCTGGAGACGGTGTCCACTTGAAGCAGATACAGCACTGCCTTCAGTGTGTATAGCATGCCATGAAAACCTGACATGAAACCAAACCCAGTCACATTATCCTGACACCGGGCCAACCAGTCGTGAAACTCCCCTTATAATTGCTTGAGCGTAAGCAAGGGAGCTATACCATTTTAAGGACTTTGATATGTTGCGGCCCGGGATTGAACCCCAGGCCTCCCATTCTTAGAGCCTTGCTCTACCGATTGCGATACCAGGTCCGGTCCTCTCTAGAGATGAATGCAATTGAAGAAAATGGTGTTAAAAGGTAACGTAGTCCTAAATGGCATTAACTGCAACCTAATTTTAACATATATAGAAATTCAATAGCATTCACGGGATACAGGATTTGAGAAATAAAACGTGACATTCGTGCTGAATCCTTAATGTTTGTTAGGTCAGAAGCATGGGATAAAACACTGTAGAAATGAACCTGATAACGCCATATTGTCTAAGTCACCTTGGATAAGGTTTCAGAAAATTTGCTAGAGTTATCATACTAATCGGCTTGTAGATTTTTGTTACGTATCAACAGGGCCTCCAGCAGTAAAACTAATTAATGCGCGTAACATGTGTGCCTGACATAAAGCAAATAACATCGCAGGCTGGCGCTCATTTTGCGGCAGATTATATCAGTATTGTGTGATAACCCGAATGATTTTCCAATTCTCCATCCAAAGAAAAACAGCTAGTTAAGTGCATTTGGTAAGAGAGTTATAAAATATAACCTTAGTTTATATGTTTAGAATAACAACAGACACAAGAATCCACAAGAAAAATGTTAAATAAAATTCTATTTTCCAGGAATTTTAACAAAAGTATTACCCAATAAGATTCACGGCCAATCATTTTAAAGCGAAAAATTAAAACCCCTGACATTCATAATTATTGTATGACACTGATAATTGAAGTCACATAGGAGAAAAAAAAATGGCTGAAAAACTTACATTCAGCATATGATTTGCGGTATGTTGCGGAATAAAATAATTAGGTTTCTGAAATTTCATGACTGACTCATTATTGTAATCATACATCTCTATATAGCACTCGCTTAAATCAAACACCGGATGTTCCAACATATTTTGTTTATTTTTGTTTGTTTGTATTTAACAAATGTTTATGTTAGATTATCTTCTAATTAAAAATGTGATGCTTTCTCGCGCATTATATGAGTTTTTTGTTGACTGATGCATAGATTCAGCAATAAATCTCTTTTCAAATTTTATTTTGTCTCATTTTGTAAGAGTGCATTAAAGCAATTTCTTAAACTGCAGACAGAATATTTGATTCATTTTTACTTGAGGTGAAACTTACGAATGTTGGATATTTAATTTTCTATATGTCTCTGCATAAGTGACAGTTGTGGCTGAGCGGTTCGTTGGCTTGTTACTCTTCATCCCCTCGGCGCGGGGTTTTGAGTCCCAAGCAGAGCAGCGATATCTTCATTTCAGGCTATTCCATCTGACCTGCCATGCATCCCTAATCTTACCGGGACATATGACTGAGATTTGTTCGTACAATGATAAAATGGAGGTGTTCGATACGGTAATGATTGTATTGTTTCCGGGTAAGAAAAACAAAACAAAAACGGTTTCAATCTCAATATCAAACTGCTTACAAAGTATCCTAGTCTTCAACACAAGTATTACCAAACTGAGAGTTGAGTACTACATTGTTTCTTCTCCAAACCATATATAAATATATCATTAACAGGAAATATTAATGATTGTTTAGTATTTTATTTTATTCGAACTTTAGTTAACTTGATTTGTATACCAGTTTCATTTAAGATGTTTTTTACTAGGTTAATGTAATGTATTCATACCCCAAAAACGTTTATGATTTTAATATATATTCTTTTCTCTCTTTATCTCTTTTATCTCTTTATACAAAATTGTAAAGTATCCGAACGGACCCAAGTAAATAGTTTATGTCAAAGCGTATTTAGTGTTATTGCGCACCAAAAGAAAAAAACTAAGTCATAAGTATACGATGTACACTGTAAACTCCCAGGTCAGAACGTGATTCAAAACATGTCTAGGCACAAGGTCTTGTCAGAAATAAAAAGAAAAGTAACTCAATATATATATTATATTCTAAAATAAATAAGAGATTAGGGATATTAACATAAAATATAAGGAATTAACCGATATATTATTTAGTTAATATGTCCATTCCTTTCTGTTACTGAATGAATTAAAAATAACATGAACAAAAAAAAGCATTGAAAAGCAAGAACTAAAACTGCTGTAGATGTATATCTCCACATTTCAAGTTTATTGTATATAAGTATATATACTTTTACGAGGTATTTTAGGATTCAATAATTCACAAGAATAATCACAATACAATAGGACAGTATTGATGATAATTCAAAAGCGAAGGAAATCACTTGTTAGACAATATAGGTAAATTATAGTAACATTTGAACTATGTACAAATAAACTCAGATACAAAATCTTGGATAAGGTATTGTTAAATTTTCCTTATACTGCTATTAAGTTTCTAAATATATAATATTGACATCGTAGTTCAGATACGTATTTGCATTTTAGAACATGTAAGGCATACGATCATAGCTTTTATAATATATATTTTGATATTATATATTGAATTTTAACTCAAAATTGCATTGAAATTAGGTTGTGCGTTTTGTGTGCGCATTTTAAATTCAGGCACAATCCGTGGAATATATAGTGAACATCGTTTTAAGATCTGGTGGTATATTTACCAAAAGTGGTGCTATTTTGTAATTCAGTAACATTAAATGATTACTACTTTTATGCGTGGGCATTATGACATCAGTGGGTTTATTTTCGGTTCTGTGTTTGAAATGAATATAAATACTACGTAAGCCAACCAGAGATGTTTGATAATTTAATATGTCTGGCTGGCAATGCAACATCGTATTTTGGTTGTCCTAATTTTGTTAATAAATTTTCCGAAATTTGTATCTTATTATGTTTTTAATTTATTCGGTTAAGAAAGCATATTGGTTATTGTGTTTCATTATGGGTTGATGTATTCGTATGAGATATCAATTCTTTTCTTAGAATATCATAATTTCAGAGTACCAGATCTGTAACTTCTCGGTCGGATCATGAAATAACACATGCCATGATTGGATAGTACACACTTTAAGATACCTACGTTTAGTATGAATATGTGACGAACATATTGGTTAGAAATACATTTATTGTGTGCATTTATTTTGCTTGTTAAATCTTGCCGGTCTTTACATTTAGACACATTTGGTCCTCTTGTCTTTTTTGGCAATTCAGAAAAGATGTACATCGGAACTATTATATTTAAAATGAGTGAGGTACGGTTTTTAAAATGAACAGAAATATAAAAATATAACAACAACTTTTCAAATAAAAAAAATAATTTATTAATCATTATGTCTTCTATTTGAGACAACTTCAACTTTTGAAGCATTGCCAAAAAGTTAACGAGGAAAAGGTATTGCCGATTTTAAGAAATTATGAAAAAACGTTTTCAATGTAACACTTATAAGACGCATATTTACCTGTTTTGTATTTATAATTCAAATTTTAAGTCTTGTTTGATGATACTCTATACTAGACGATATTACTATTTCGTTTTTGTCAAGCCCTGGTTTTTCTTTTATAGTGTTTGATAAATTGATAAAAACATGAAGGATGGCCCTCATGTTAATGAATTTCTCAGGTTAATATGTCAATATTAGACAATGGTATCTTAATCACACAACAAACAAAACCTCATTATTTTATCATTATGTTGTATTAAAAGTAACTAGTGAAAGATTTATTCACAAGAATATATTTTAAAATTATTTATTTATTCTCAATTTTTAAAATGCTCAACTTGAATCTCGATCTAGCAGCTAAATCATTTGACGTTTATATAATAAAACTGGAAAGTAAGGGGAAAATGACAGAAAATTTAAAGACAAACACTTAAAATATGATGTTGTATACAATCATAAGGCTTGAACATCGAGGCTTTTTATTCATAACAACAATGCATAATATTTTGCTTGACAATGTGAATGTTTAATATATTGGAAATATGTCAACAGATTCCTTTAAACTGTTATCCACAACAATCCTAAACAATGACAAAAAAGAAACCAGCTATGAGTTTATTGACAATACGACAAAGGTTATTATACTTTTGGAGCAAAAACATAACCACACACTAATGAATACACTAAGTCATTTAAAAAGCTGAAATGAAACATTTTGGGAAAAAGGATACAGAAATTACAAAAGGTACGACTTCAATGTTTAGATTTTATTCAAATCCATTCATTATAAAATTATACTTCCTTATAACTCCTACCTCCGCTTTCATAACAAATGTTGTTGTTTTTTAATATTCTTCCTATTATACCTTTTTTTTAACTCCTTTATATGGAAGCAATTTTCAGATTATCTTTTGATGATAAATGCGATAAAACCTTGTGCGAAAATTCGTTTTCCTATTGATTGATGCAGAGTTTTAGCAATAAATCTCTTTTATTAGATTCTCTGTTATTAGCTTAAGATTGTCTCTACGCATTTTATATAACTTTAAATATCGTATTGTCTAAATGTAAAGACCAAATTGTACTTGTTTATTAACTCAAATAGAAACCGACGTATTTGTGTCGTTAAAGAACATATGTGTCTGATTGAAAACTGTCTAAATAATTCCAACTAATATGGTCACTTTTAGACACTATGGTAACTTACTAGACTATACTTTTCAGGTGCCCAAACCGGGATTTTGAGTAACGAACACATACAATGCAAAATGCCAGCGCTGTTTAAAAAAAGAAATAAAAATGCACTGTTCAATCTTTATTAATACAATATTTTTCAAAATATCCGTCAACCAGATACATTTGATGGTTAAACAAGCTAGAACGACAGAACGACGGAATAAGCTGAAGAAACCTTCAGCCTGCCTTTATTATATATCTCTTCGTATCCCACACATAAATGTCAAATTAAATTGTACATTAGTCCCAATTCATAGAAATGCAAATGGCGTGTTAAAAAGGATAATACAAAAATGGAGTCAACCAAGGACGGTGGTGCATGTATATAGTTTAAAAGTATCAGATATAAGACTGAACTACGATTTTAGTTACACTAAGGTATCAAGGTAGCTGGCTTTATTGTGTTGGTTATTGACAAATATTCTCTTTGCTCGTAAAACCGTCTTTCAAAAAGGTTTAAACTTATATAAACTTGTGTTTTAACTTCAGTACAAAATGTACCTTTTGAGAACATGTCAATTGATTGTTCGTATTTGTGTTGGTAAATGGTACACGCTTGGTGAAGTTATAAGGCTTTAATAATTCCTTTTACAATAAGTTTAATCAGATATTCGTGCTTCCTAATACCATGAGACGATTACAAATCATAAGGTACAGGGAATTATATCACGCTTTTGCTTAAAGAGATACCTTGATTAAACCATAACGAAATGTGATTGCAAAGCAGTGACAAACTTTTTCATGGATATCGAGTCCTGTATTTTGCTTGTTGCGATAAAAGTAAAGAGACAAATATTGCGAGTAAGTTTATATGCTTTAAAATATGTTATCGAATCATATCGTAACTTGCATCGATATAGATCCACTTGTTATCAAAAGTCTTATACCTCTATTTTCGATTAATGAACAAGTCGTGAACTACCTGATTGTGGTGCTACAAAAATCAAAAAGAAAATGTAAATATCTGGATAGTATATTCATTATGAATGACACTATGTTGATGTTGATTTACGGTAAGTAGGTACTGTAAAGAGTTTATAGCCTTCGTGATAAGGTATGAAATGGAAATATAGAAACACATGTACAGAGCTTTTATTTTATTCTTCTTCAATTGCCGTATCAAGCCTTGTCGTTTGCAAGAAAACCGTTGAGAAGAAATGTTCGCTTTCTAGATCGCTTCGGATTTAAAATCTTTAATACTGATCAAATCCATGATGAAATAGCTTATTTTAACGTGACTCTTTTAAATAAAGCAAGTAAATCTATTGGAACATGAAAAAAAAATCAACACAGAATTTAAAAAAATACACGCTTCGTTAATATTTAAATAATAGAACCATGATTGTTCAATCTAGGCTTTATCCAAAGCATAGCATTTTCAACTACGATGTCTTGTTTGTACAATTATAATTGTAAATCGCAAGATTAGTGATGAATAAATCTGAGGAGACCACAATGAGGGCTCGTTTATATACTTCTTCTTTAGACATTTCTACACGACATGTTTCTTTTACATACCACCATGTTATATGGAGCTTTGTGAGGGGCATATCTCTAGTATTCACATGTACCTCGTGCTGTACAAGTATAGATAAAGTCAAACTTAGATGACAAATATGTCTTTAGTATGATTATGTATACATCAAACCCTGTCGGCTGTAGGCATGGACAACGTACTGCCATTTCATTTTGGGCTGTCCGTTTTGGTGGTCAGCATGTGTAAAAAGTATGACTAGACGCGTTCACAAACTATTCGTCGTATACGCTAAGAAATAATGTAACGTATATAAAAATGCTTCGCATTCTTCGCTTAGAAACGCGAGGCTTTACCCTCATATATTGTTCAGCCTTATTTGTCATCCATAGATATAAGCAGTAATTACCGTTCTTGTGTTCGCATATATAAAGCAATGTTACACTTACTCAGTAATATTTCGATGATATCATTTATCTAAGACATTGCATCTATTTACAAAAAGTACTACAATAACAATATAATAAACTATCTGCCGTTTATTGAATTGTTTACGTACTGGCCGACAAAATATAGACAAATAAACGAAAAAGACGAGTAAGACACTAGATAACATTCAAAAAAGGATAATTCCGTAAACTAAGTAGCAGTTTAGCCTAAGAAAGTTTATAACCCAAAATGTAAATGTTGATTCAAGTTATTCGT
This sequence comes from Sinonovacula constricta, assembly GCA_007844125.1. Lineage (NCBI taxonomy): Eukaryota > Metazoa > Mollusca > Bivalvia > Cardiida > Solecurtidae > Sinonovacula > Sinonovacula constricta. The sequence continues at coordinate 21,405,350 of CM017560.1, forward strand.
TTACCTTTTACTGAAATAGAATATGCTGTAACAACTTAATTGATACATAACATTACTCAAAGCAATATTAAGTGCTTCTGACCATAAAAGATAATCACTACATTAGGTCTAGGAAAGATATCCTATATTTACGGAAGGAAGCACACTTTTGCCAGAGTCAACATATCGGCTCAATGAAATCCATAAAATAAATAAAATAACAAAGGAGTATGTCATGGACTGTCTTTCATCAGCCATTGAAAGAAAGTTTTATGTTTAGAATATTCCGGTCAAGAGTTCAGAGAAACGTATGAAAGAAATACCAAATTTACATCACACTTAAAATATAACATTTGCACTAGCTTTCTTTATTGCCAATTTACTGATCGTTTGTGTTAAGGTATCGACTTTTGCAACCCATTTGAGATTGACAAATTAGCTGGGACTAGTGAACCTAAGTTCTAAGTCTACTTACGAAATCTGTTATACATGTAGATTATAACAATGCAATGTATTGTAAAAAATAGTTTATTGTTAATAAGCTATTGATAAGAGCAAGAAAGAACTTCTTCGGTCGGATTTCAAATAATATTAATAGTTTACTTTTCGATTTTTAAAAAAAGTTTGCATACATTTTTTCGTGACAGAATGTGTTTTTGCATCATTATTATACTTGTGTCGAAACAATGTCAAAACACTGATAACAGATTTCAACGTGGATTTATGACATGTCTATTCAAATTGTCATTTTGACATTTTGAAGCATTGTTTTGTAAAGACAATATTTTGATGACACGCAAACAAAGTCTTAAATGTTAGTCTGTAAAACATGGACCTAAACTGTTTGGATATTAAAATGTTAAATAGCGACTGGCTACCGTCATAATTGTCAGGTATATGGCGTAAGATATCTAGACTATTTCTCAACGGTAAGTCAAAACTTGAGAACTAAACGTACAACCAAGAGTCCTGATGACGTTGTTTATGTGTATTTTTACGATTAGTTCTTGATCAGTTTTCTGCTTATGTTAATGATACTTCTTAGTACTAACTTTTGGTGAACCCGATGTGTACAAGATTTTCTAATAGCCACAGATGGTCTTTTATTCCGGTCGCATCTGTTGTTCTAGTGGTAAGATTACGTAACAATGTTATCAAGATGACATTTAGAAGTGCTGCCAGGACAAATACGTGTATTGCTTTGGTCTTTTGTACGTGAGATGAAGCATGCATCATCTTTTTAACTACCATGTCGATAAGTATCTGGCAATGTTTATATACCACATATTTGACTGTAGTCTTTTAAGATACATATTCAATATAATATCATACTTGACAGACAATTTGAATAAGATAACATAATATTAACATTTGTATTCCAACAAACCTCAACGCATGTGTCTATGCATTTTTACCTTCATATACTACAGGTGGTATACCGTTACGAAGGTCTTTATAGTGGACATGATGACGTTACAATGTCCTAAGCGGTTTTTCAGAAAAATACATTGGGTGAAGGGAGTCATTTTTAATTTGAGATATTCGGTTTATGACTATCTTTAAAAATATGCAAGTCAATAGTCAATTAAGTCATATTGTGGATTTCATATACACAAGGTGTGACATTCAGTATGCATCGACAACAAGAGTCTTTTAAAAGGAAGCATTTTAATGCCACGGAATAATTGACTTTATAAAGCAGGGTGAGCTCATTTGGCCCACACCCGCCCCTAACCCCATTAAATGTTTGTTTGTTCGTTGGATTTATCGTCCAATCAATAGTTATTCACCCATTTTGAGAGGTTAATAAAAATGGCACACAAAATTATGTTCTAGACTTTAAGGAGCATTTAAGTAGATGAAAACTCTCTTCAAATACAACTTATAAAGTACAGATCGAAAGTTGCTTTTGCTATACCTCACAAAACACAAGTAGTCTGAAGTGTAACTTTTTCAGTATATTTATTTATACAGTCATCCTTCGTGAAGCAAACATAAATTTCATTTTGTTTATGTAAAATGTGTTTCGTTTTAGTGTACCGGCAAATAATGCAATCTGTTGCATACATATTTGAAATGTTGTGTTAAATCTTTAATCATGTCAATGGTATTTGATTTTGTCTTGACGTTTGCTACATATTCAGAACATAAATGAGAGAATTAATAGCTATTTTTGGGAAAGAAGTCAAAATAAACAGTTGTATTGGTACCTAGCGTTTAATATGCAATCCTAGTTATCCAAAACGTTACCACAGTGATTCGTTTACTGTGTCATAATGCGACATAAATCAACGAATATTTAACTAACATCATATTTCCACTGTTGGTAAATTGTCATAATCTTGCGCTTTCTATCAGTTTGTTTGAAATGGCAGCAGTGAACAGTTTAATGAAAACAAACCAAAAATGCAAATGTTAAATAAATGTTGCCAACGTTTCAATTGTTATAGCTAAAATTAAACATTTCCTTACTACTGATGTTTAAAATACCTTCATTCAATGATTTTGTTTTTTGTGTTTTTTGTTGTTGTTTTTTGGTGGGTATACGGTGATGTTGTCGTTTTGTTTGTTTTTAACAATGGTTTATCCAACTACTTTCAAGGAGATGAAAATCGAGTCGACTCAGTGCCTAGCATTTTGAATGTCAAACTACTGAATCTCTCAAGGCTGGCTGAAAAGTTCAGTTAGCCAAAGATAGTAAAGAAACATTATTTACATAACTTGATTTACTTTCGATTGTGAAATGTATGCGGTACAATTATTCAATTCATCATATCGAGACATAAATGAAAATACGATGTTTGATCCATACTCTGGATTGAATGCGTGTTGGCTGTACATGCAATGCTGATAATACGCTCTTAAAAGAGGATTGATATCCGTATCTCGCAATGAGTGTTATAGACATACGAGCACGTTCACAAGCAAGCTAAACTAGAAAATGTCCGCATTGTATTTGGTTGAGTTTAGTATTATCTTTATAAGAACAAATAGACAAACTTCTTGATTAAATTATTTGAATTAAGGAAAAAATGACCAAAGGATGGGTATAAGTGTTTTAGCATCCTGTCCCTGTGTGAACTTAAGTCCAAGGTACGTCAAAGGAAAATGCATGTGAAAATCCCGATAGAATGAACAAAATGGCATCCCACATTAGGCCCTTGCTCCGACCAAGTTACGGATTTGCGGCTCTACCAGTTACTCACGACAATCTTGATAAAATGTCATTTTGTCATTGCCATGTTAATCTTTTTACCTATTTGCTATCCTACACTTGGTTGTTAATGTTATTAATTCGTTTTTATATCTCAGCACTTAACTTCCAAAGTTACAACTGCTGAGCAGCTGTTGTTCCTCAAGTTAAGCATATACCTCAATTCCATTGCATTTGGATACATATCATAATCAAGTATGTGGCATTGTGCTAAACAGTAATCTTGTGCTGCTCGAAACTTGCTTGACGGGAAATACTCCAGCGAAATGTATTAAAACCCAGGACATTTATGCATAATTAAAAGCAACATTGTTTTGGAAACATGTGATTGCTATGTAGCTTATTAAGTAGCTTTACTGATCATTAAAACATGCTGCCGTTGAGACATTTGGAAATCGATTTATACACTGCATGTCCTCATGCCCGATAACATTCATTTTGCTCATCCTGGTGACATATCTCATTGGTGTTTACTTTACACTGTTTAAGGAGGAAATAATAAAAATAACAAGCTTTGTTTCTATTCTACTCGTAATAGCCAACTATTTATTTTTGGTTTTCTTTCTACAGTTTTACTAAGTGGCATAAAGATATGAATATAATATAGATCTATAGTACGCGTGCACATTGTCTTTATAACAAAATCATTGGTTTCCAGTAGCACTAGACTAACATTTAATAAATATTGTATTAAAATATTAAAACAAGGGCGTTTGCAATGTGTTACCCGGCTTTGTAAAATCCGAAAGGTGCATCAGAAATGAAGATCTCAAAGATCTCAGATATAGATATACAATAAGATATACAATTAGAGTTAAACCTTTGTAACCTGATATCAATAAAGAACCGTCTTAAGAAGGATAAGTAATATTAAAATGAGAAATTAAAAACATGTACACTCTTAAATACGTTACTGGAGAGTGTTTTTTATAATTCTAGTGTTAAATGTAACACCTTATATATCAGATCTACAAATTAGGAATTTTCATCCAAACAAGCACTATGTGGAAGACTATATACCAATTGCACTTTTTATACTCTCCGTGCTTCTCTTAAAGTCAGTCATGTTACTGCTAATTTCGTGCGTTTAAGACACCATTGTCAATCTTGATACTGCAATCTACTAAATTAATGCAGTTGTCTGAGGTAATGCATCACAGTTGTGAGAATCATTGACAAGAAAGTCTAAAAGCAAAGCTTTGTTCTTGCGTAATTGGCATTCTAGGGAATGTTAGATCATGATATCGACATAAGAGTGACAACAGATACGTCTGAAACGATATGTACTCGATTGTGCAGATGTGGATTCATCATGACTGACTTCCAATTAAAAATAATAAAAATCTATAATTGTATTGATTAAGAATATTGATTGAGTAGTACTCTTACAAAGATAGAAACTTTTCATGAGAAAAGTATCACACAATAACACACAATATTATATTAATTACCTTAAATACATGTACCATGCAAACTAAACGAACACTAATAATAGAAACGACATAGAACAATCGTCAGATATCTGCAAATGTCTTCAATTTATTAGAACCTGTAAATGTGTTAGGATTAGAATAATATTTTTGATATATCATCAAAATCGTATCTACAACTGATTATTTGCTCGCTACATACTATTTGCACCCCGAAAAATATGACGTGTTTTTTTAAAAAACTACGTTGTCCTTGAAGTGGATATTATGTGTTTTCTAAATATATGTACTTTACAAAGACTGTGTCCCTTAAAAGTAAATATCATATTCCTAGAAAGTTACGAAGCAAATGATATAGAAAAAAGATTCTATTACATTCCACTGCATATTTTTATCATTATTGTGTCGCTTTCGTGTTTTAATAAAGATTTAGAATTATACGTGTGTATTTAACCAATCACTACTGGGTAAACAACACATTTCAACTATTGCATGTATAAGCTATAGCACATTTTCAGAGTTCAATTTTTGTTTGGTGCCATGAAACAGAAATCAAACATCCCTTAATTCATATGATAATTTAATGGCTTACAAACAGCTATTAACATATTTAAAAGTCTAATGCATTATCTAGTTGCTCACAATGGTAGACAGTGCCAATAGCACTATAAAGGCATTTGCTATCGACGTCTTAAGATCTAATTATTGTGTCCTTGTGCAGGTTTTTAGGACACAGTTTACAGCAGTATATACCTTTCTCGATAATTCTTTTATTGTTTTTATTAAATATCTGTCGGTTTTTCTAGTATGATCTGAGAGATGTTTATTATTTTTATTTACTTTTGCTTTCAAAAATACAGTCGAATTCGATTGTAATCGCAATCATTTCTTTCAAAGTATGTTTATGGTTTGTTTATGTAAATATTTTATTGACTTGGTTTGACTGACCTGACAAATTGAAAAAAATATTTTTCATTTTTCAAGATCTTCAAAAGGTTTGGCATATATAAAATATATTGCATGATATTTCATCGTGTCTACACACACTTTATCAAAGAACATTCGTGCAGAATGTTATTTGGAAATAATTATATTTGACAAATCATAAATGATTTCTCTTTTTTATTGTCAATAAATATCCTCAAGGAAGTAAGCGAGTGCATTGTAAACAAAATCAAATAAATAACTACAAGTAAATATGTTTATTATAATGTATCATTTAATCAAAGACGCGTGTTTCTGTCAATGTTCTCCCGAAAACAATGAACTAAAGCAATAAAACTTCGCCATCACAATGAAATATAGTAATATGCATCAACAAGCAAGCTTTATTTAAACCCGACAATATTGTTACATACTTGGCGAGCCGACACACGATATTAAAGGCATATATTTAATAAGACGTGTTATCTAGCTGAGTTTTAATCTATTTTGTTATGTAGATTAGATTTGTGGTTCTAGTTATTGGCCATAACTTTTAACAGCAATATGGAAAGATGGCACTAAATCTCGCGAAGGAACACTATAAATTTTTTTCTGCTGCGACTATAAATGTTATGCAACTAAAGTGTAAGCTGCCTGGAAAAACAATGGATGTTACGTCATCCCCAAAATAGGAATGAGGATCAAATTTCAAATATGGATAATTAAGTAGAAACAGAAACTTCCCAATGTTGAGGAAAATTAAGGGGTGCTAAGCAAACTAGTATACAAAGTAAAGATCAATATAGTTGTTTTAACAAGAATTCAACAACTAAAAGTCGTCATGATTAGCGTCTCTTACGAAATTCTTTTTCATGCATATAATTGGATATTAAAAAGTAATCATCTACTTTCCCAACTCCGAATACTGTTATTTCGGTAAAAAATGTCCACTTCGTCAAGAAAGTAGTTGTTTTTCAATAATGGCACTATCGGGTTGAAACCATTGCTTATTTATTCATAAACTTAGTTTCCTTCACCTGAACATTAGCTTATACTGACTATTGCATTGTTATTCAGAGTTTTATATCTTAAATATTTAAAGTTATGTTTTCGCATAATTTAACAAAAAATCGTCGCCTATATTTTCCTTCGTCTGTCAATGACGGAATTGTTTATGTAGAAAGAAACTCAGGGATATTGGAGAGTCGCTTTTTTAATTTTTGTTAATATTTTTTTAAATTTTACTTAAGTAATTAGGTTAAGGGATTTTGGTAATGTAGATTTAATAATACACTAAAGTTCACAATGAATCTGGGATAATATATTCTTAATGCAAAGTGAAACATCATCTAGGCTATTTATACAGCATATATTTCAATCTTTATACATTTTATAATGATTTTGTAAATGAAATAAAACTTATAATTTAAAGTGCATATAAATACAACAGGAACCTAGATTTTGTATCGAGATATACAAGGAATCTCACTTATCCAGCGCCGAGATAAAAGGTTTCACTGTATTTCTTTGTAAGTGCTCAACATTTTTTTGTTATTTAAGATGGATAAAGGGAACATTTTAGATACCTTTCATTGTAAATGGTTATTTCCCTCAACAAAAATGTAGCTAATATCATGTTCGTACGTAAAATGCAAGATAGATCTCAATGGCAAAGTTTAATGAACTAATGAAAAGTAAATGAAAATCTCATTGTTCTTCTTATTCCCAATATATAAGTATATAACATAAGTGTGCATTTGCAGCTGTGGTTAGAAATCAGAAAGCAACGATAAATTAAATAGAATATTTCCTGGGAACAAGCAAAGAAATACTTGATCAATAGTGTTAATTTTGCGGAAAAAAGTACAAATATATATGCTTTTCATTTTATTTCCATAAGACGTTCTTTTATTTTAAGCTTTTTCACAAACGTCACATCTATTGACTTCTGGCAATGTTATAGACATACATTGATAATTAACTTCTGATATATATTCTGATAAGATTGTTCATATATTAACGTCGTAAATACTTATCATTAATTTCTGTCATTTTTACAATAAAAAGTACCCTACATGCCTTAATTGGAAATAACATGTAAACTATTAACAAGCACTGGCTGTAAGTGAACAAATGACATTTATTCAACCACTATACGTGTTCTTAGTTCATGATGTTCATGATGGGCAAAACTTAGTTATCTAATGTATCAAACGGACATCGGTCAAAACATGTTTTATTGCAGACTGTTTACGTCTATTTTTCTTCATCTAATTGGTACTTAGATGTACAGGATCTCAATTATCAGCAGTCTTTAATTACCTCTGCATATCTATAGGCAACATATTCACAGAATTACAAAATGTTAATTAACATGCAAACATTTATAAACAGAAATATCTGTTAATGTCGCACAATTTGATTGATTGAGTAAAATATCACAGAAAATGCACACAACAGGTGCCAGTGGTCTATTCCTCCTGGACGAATACTCAAGCGATAACAATTATCATATACATTATCTTTTTTGGAAACTGTAATGATTTACGTCCCTATTCATTGCGTAAAAAGAATTTTCCTGATCTGTTAAGAAGTATTAAATGTATCGTTTATTTTTAAAAAAGATTAAAGTGAGCGCAAGCCTAAATTGTATTAATGTAAATTGATATAATCTAGTCTATTCCATGAATTATTGGAATAAATTATAAAGAAAATACACTTTGATCTAAAAATAATTAAAACCACCAATATGAAATAATATGTTGGTATAAGCTAGCCTGTTTTATCAATAGTCCTTCTATAATTTCTTTTAGGCGTAAGTTAACGATTTACCTAGTGATTGTCTCGCCATTTCTAGCTGTTGCTTTGAATAGGTTTTCAGCTCGTCAGTCAGCATACTTTAACGCAAAACTATTTAGTAAATGCACGAACATATAGATAAAATATAATTTTTTGTCGGTTTCCTTTTTAAGATCGATTTCTTTACTAAATTGCCAATAGTATTTCTACGAGCGGCGAAAAGCTACATTTATAGTTGGAGTTTGACTAATTGCCTTGTCGAGCCCTTTAACCTTTCCGCACCCTTTGATAACAAGCGTTTCCCATATAGCCACCATTCCAGCTAGATAAAAATCATCGAATAAGTGTTTCTTCTTGTCTCGAATGCCAAACGCAACAGACTGATGCTTATGTTACTGATAACATTTTTTTTTCTTTTACATAGAAAATAAGTGACATTTTCCTTAGTTCAACATATTTTTTTAAGCGTTGTATTTTTTAAGAATTGACCATTGTGCATATACAGCATTTAAATGTAAATGTATTTTGAATTCGACTGACTTACCTGTTAAGTTTTGTGTTTCCCTTTTCATAAATTAATTTCTTATTGTCCGTGTCATTTCCATATCCGAATCCCTAGGACATTGTTCAGCTTGCAACTTTAGATTTTTGCACCTTTGAGAACAGAAAAAGGCTTCTGTAGATTATCAATATATACATTTACTACAGAAGACTGCAGCGCATTACGCAGTTGTGCCCAGATGTGAAAGGTTCGTTTTTACTAGCAAAGAAAACACAACAGAATAAGTTAAATTGAATATTTAAATATCTGTGGTAATTCGTATAGGACCTTTTCTCATTTACCTATTGTAAACCTTCAATGCTGATCTGGACATGAAAACAACTCAAGAAGATCTTACTTCAGAAATGGTTAGACAAATTCAAACGCTCATTTAAGGCTATGGTTCGTGTTTGACAAGACATCACTGATTTCTAAACTAAATAAATTAAGCTGCAAGCCGAAGCCTTTTTTATCATATAATTAGTGAATTCTGATTGAAACTTTCGGACTGTAAATCATGTTTCGAGCAGCAAAAGTCTGTAGCTGAATTTACAAAAAAGCTATTGAATAATACTGTAATAGAAAAATCGTTCGGAAATATGTACAACATAATATTCAAGCAATTAAGTCAACCTATGCAGTGAGGGAAATTCTAATTAATTCCCATATTTGTGGTAAACATCTTACCAATAAAACTTGTTGTTCAGACACGTTCTTAGAATTAGAACCCCCGATTAAAATACACGCATTTTCACGTACGTGTTGTTTACCACAAAACCTTGTTAATGGGTATACCTTACAAGCATTGATAAAGAATAAACAAAGGTTTAAAAGAGCCATAGCACGTGCGTGGCTTGCTTAGTTTATCAGCTATCCACACAACTGCTTTGTTTGTTTACTCTACATAAACATTCAGTCGCTAAACAATAACAAAAGCCATGGCGTATTCTGAGGAAAAAGCGATAATTAACGAGCGCATGGTTTTGTAATCCACGCCGGTAAGGTCAGAAGTGTGTGTCAAATATGTAACGTAACGCCTCTATTTGCTTTGCAGCTAACAGTCTCTTCCTTATTTAGCATACACATAACCTTTGTAATGTAACCTATTTATACGTCATGTACTAGTAGCAAAATTATGTATGAAAATTTATTCCACGTTTTAAAAGGAAAAATAAATCTTTGGTTCACCGCTGTTCAAAACAAGTGATATAGGTATTTGCATTTGTAATAAGACGTCTTAAAAAAACGTTTTCTGCCTTTTAGAATGTCGCATTGCGTTTTTTATCATTTCACACAAGTTATTAGAAATGTAGCATTATTGTCAAAGACCTCGAGCACATGGTGATGTCATTAGAGTAATTAAAATAACTGGAACAAAAGTGTATTGAATTTAAATTCTTTTGTGTTCTTCTTATTGTTAAAACCTCTCTTTTATCATTCTTACATCTTATTTACTACATTGTCCTCGCGATTTGCCTTTTAACCTTCACCGGAACGATTTCCAATATAAAGAGCAAAAACAATTTTCCTGGTTACTAACTTAAGAAACATGTTAGTCCTCTGAGTACTGTTACATATATTACAATTTTGAAATGCGCAGGACAAATTATTCAAATGCCAGTCCGTTGAAAAAAGCTACAGCAAAGCTGCGATGAATATTTCTTTCTGAACTATACATTGGGAAGTTTTAAAATATAAAAATTAAGGATAAACACTCATATAAAGTCACTCTATGTCGAAGATGAAATGCAAGTCCTCCAATGGTTTCTCTGGATTTTAAGATGGTCTTTAAACAGAGTTCTTCAACTTCTTTCTTGTTTTTTTTTCTCGAATCAAATAGGCCGGTTATTAACCAGAATATTTAAGTATTGTTTTAAAGGTAACTGCCAGCACAATTATTATATATTATCTGTACAAGAAGTCTTGCTGTTTTTATGTTGTCGTTTGTTTTGTTCGTTTGATTTGGTTTTTGTTTTTAAATACATCGCAAGGACCAGTTATGATTATTATAGCGACGTCCATCTATTTGAGGGAAGTCCCCACACAAATGTCTGGGTAGAACCAATGGCTCACCGCAAGTCGGCTGGAAGACCTTCCCACATTTGGTCCTTCGCCCCTACCGGGACTCTAACCCACACGGTGAGAGGTTCAGCAGTCAGAGGTGTTACAAATCGGCGACTCTACCACTATGCCATGGGCGCCCCTCTTCTTGATGTTTTAGTCTAAATGTTTATGTATACTGTTTAGAATAAATGTTTGACCTTAAGTGCAGCATTCTTTTAATATTTAATGTGTCTGGTATTTATTTGCCTCAGTCAGGAAATTGTGAGGACATTGTACCAGCGGATGTTTTATCCACTATAGCATTTTGCCTCCATTACACTGATGTGAAAGTGCATGGTGCGGACGTATCTCTCAATCAATAGATCCTAGTTCTTGAAACCAGAAAGGTTATGAATACAAGCTATCAAAGGCGCCGAAATAAAAAACACGATTAAAGTAAGAATATAAACATATTTAACCAGAGCTTATGGCACTTTGCTTTCTTCCTTGCTATCTTCTTGTTATCTTGCAAATCAAAGTCACCCATATCGTCAGAAAAGATACTATTCCCCAAAAGAAGTTTGGTAAGCATTACATGTTAAAATTATTTTATGCTGAAAGTCGCCGAATGTGTAAGCTTTTAAGTACTGACTGAGCGCCCTTGCTCATACCGTCGAATGAGTATTGCCAAGTGTCTGAGCTATGGACATGAAGGCATGTCTCTTCTTGAAAATTAAAAAGGTTATCGTCGCAGATAAACCTGAAAATTAATGCTCAATAAAGCAATAATTTTCCTATGTCTTTTCAAATTTTGGTATATGTTGTAATGCTCATAGGTCTTTGTGATATATTCTTCAATGATTTGTTCTTACTTTTACATTTGGCTTGCAATGTACACATTTGTCCTGTGCCTTTTTAAATGTTGGTATATGTTACAATGCTCAATGGACTTTGCCATAATTCGTTATTGATAAAAGCTGAGCATTTATTACTGCAACATGTGTAACTTTTGATAAGTATAGTTAACAAGATATTTGAATAAAATAATATATTAAACTCACACATGTGGTCGCTTGCGTTATTAAGCTATCCAACCGATTTTCTCTGTACACCGCCACTATCTCGTTAACCTAATATAATAGAGGGGAGTTCTGTTTGTTTGTTTGTTTGTATTGGGCTATCCTCTATCGTCATCAGTGTGTGCAATCCAGGTTAAGCCTTAATTATCTTGTTTCTTGTAAGAGCTGAGTAAATATTTTGTAAATAACAATCGTCTACGGAGTTGCTTTAGATAATATGTATATTGAATAGAAGCAAGAGTTATTTAGATAAGTCATTTAAGAAAATGTCAGAAATTTAACAAAAAAAGTATTGTTGCCTAATGTATTTTTTTAAAATTAAATACACGCTACGTTTTCAATGTCTTTGCGCGAGTTTTTGTTATTTTGTCCAGAAAAACAAAACAAACAAGAATCTAATAATGTTGTCCAACACCTGCTTGGACAATTTTTGTGATGAAACAATAATCAACACAAATGCAAATAGCGCTTTCTCCGATTCTGTTTAGCAATATAGTCTAGCTGGAATTTTAAAACAACCGTTCACACACGAACCAATGCCAAAACAAGAAAATGTTGCAACACTAAAAAGAATTCCCAGAATGATTTCGTCATATTTATATAGGTGGTCAACTTTTACTCGATATGTCGATACAGGGCAAGAAAAATTATACAATCAATACATTTGAGGCATTATTTGCAACACAAACGGAGGAATTGCCATTATACAAGAACTACTCTGCTCTCGCCAATAGAAATGACTACATATGGTCATTAAAGAGCCTGTCTATGGTGCTCTGGCGTCAGATTAATCACCTCACCGAGTCATTTTGACGTGTGATAACGCCAGGTATCAGTCACTCGATTACACCGACTACGCCTGGAGGCAAAGATAAGACATATCATGTAAAGATTAATGTCGAAAGCTTATTGGTTAATGTCACATTGGTAATAGTAGAAAACAGATTTTTTTTATATAAAAAAACACACATTTTTAATCAACAAGGAAAGGATCATATGTTACCTTTCCTTATTGTATTGTTCGTAAGTTTAATGCGTTGATTTTAATGTCATGTAGTGTTTAGGGTGCAGATAAAGTGAATTGATCATCGAATACTATTTTATGTGAGTATGAAGTCATCTACCTTTATTTAATTGCAAGTATGTAAGTGTTGCAAAGTAGTAAAATGTTTCTCGTACTAAATGAGTTGGAAGCTTTGAGAGCCCTTTAAGGGTACACTGTGATATTTTCCAGTTTTATACCTTTAACGTGGAAAACTGCAGACTTTATATGGCATAATATATATATATATATATATATATATATATATATATATATATATATATATATATATGTGTGTGTGTGTGTGTGTACAATAAACGAAATAATATAACTGAGCTCAGTATATTCTTCTACCGGCTGACAATCTTTCGAATTCTCAAGACAGTTGTTTTTTCTGTTTTAACATTCTACTTGTAATGATCGAATAGTTAATGTCGATATTAAATTAGCTTGTGTATACCAAAAGAAGCAAAATCTACATTATTTAACACAAATATTTAAATGCACATTTTGTGACAATGTTAAATGTCAACTTGTCAAAATTTATTTGTATACTTTTGTTTATTTCAGGATAACCGCTTTAATGACGAAGTTGACAAAATCACGGGCTATACAACGGGTTCTTTGCTGTGTTTACCTATCCGAAAAGCTGATGACGAAATTGTGGGTGTGGTTCAAGTCATAAATAAATCGTCAGGTCCCGGTTTCAGCAAAGATGATGAAAAGGTGGGTTTTCAGTAATTAGGTGAATATTTCCTAAGTTGCAAAGTATGTTGGTTAGTTCTTCTGAACTGTCCTCTAACCAGTGTAATACCTTTTAAATATATCTTCAAAAACTGCATTCTAATCAAGATTTTTGCTATTTGAAATTTAAAAAAAAGAAGCTATAAAAAATAACCTAATATCTTATTAACACATAATTTTATGTTAATTGGCTGAACCCATTTCGCCCATTACCGGCCAATTTCAAGGCAACGATGCAACCTTCAAGAAAGAATTTTTATCAGCTGACGTAAGACATGACTCTGTTTCATCCTATTAGTTGTGGAAGCTCTTTGGATGTTTACCAATAAAAAGCGTCGATAGGCTGCTTAATGCCCACGTGAGTGTTCATAAAATAAATATAAAACACGAAATGAATCTTCTAATTTTTTCTCCGTTTCCAGCTTCTGGCAGCTTACTTGGCGTACTGTGGCATTGCTATTCACAATGCCCAAACATTTGAAGCATACAGCAAAGAATATGAAAGGAATAGTGTAAGTTTACCTGCAATTAAAGAACACTTTATTGAGCCAATTAAACATAATAGTTGAATGTAGGTCCTCACAAAATCGATACAATGAATATCAATTTTATTGTTAGAAGATCGTTTTTGTGTTTATCCTTTCTTTATCAGTCAAAGGCGAGTATTAATTTCAAACAATACTGAACTAACCGGAATTCAATAAAGTGTCTTTCCACGTTAAATTTTGTAAACACAATTTATAAAACATTAAAATCCTTTCCCTTAGACACGTCACAGAACTTTTAGCGATTCAGGGTTATATGCCATATTATTAACAGTTAACTATAAACCAGAAAGTTAAGTAGCCATTTTGATATATTCCTATTCTTCACCAGCCATCGGAAGGGTGAGGTGATATTATACTTTTCTGACATTTATTTATACTGCAGCAACTTCTTGAAGTCGTGCATGACTTATTCGAGGAGCAGACATCACTTGACAATGTGATTCTCAAGATTATGCAACGCGCCCAATCATTGCTCAAATGTGAACGATGCTCCGTGCTGCTTCGGGATCCGACCAACGAGGTAAACTAGAAGGGTGCTTTATTTTGATTTTCTATAATTTTACCCCAACTTATTTTCACGATTATGATCATTATTTTTATTTATATTATTATCATTATTATAATTATTATTGTTATCATTATTATTATTATTATTATTATTATTATTATTATTATTATTATTATTATTATTATTATTATTATTATTATGACAGAAGTCCGAATACGCGCATTCAATTTCTGTAGTTACTGGTAACAGGCGGTATCATCGGAGTGCATCGCAGGTTCTTCATACAGGCATCAGTTATATCCATCCTGACTCACGTTGATGACTACCAATTATGTGGCAAAACATACCAAACGCTACCTTGCAAGTATATGTGGATAAATATATTATCGTTAATTTTGAGAGAAAGGGGTATAAAGTTGTCAACCATATCTGTCTTTAGACGTCTAGACACTGCGATGAATCGCATTAATGCAGAGCCAGTAAACTCCGATGACATGGAAGAATATGGATTTTGGCTAATTGACACTGTGTGTCATTCATGGTGGTATAAAATACAGAGAGAGCATTGAGCGCACAAAGTTCGTACCAAAGACGAACTAATTGATCTTAGTCGTTTATTTAATTAGGTCAATATGTTACATTTTATTTAAAGCCAATAATAGGTTGGATTACATTATAGTGGAATAAAATCTTTTAAAAACAAAATCAGTTCTTTACAGATTGACATTGAAGGTGTAGTTGGAATACAGGTTATCGTTAACATTAACGCCCTATGTCCTATGTTCGAATTACAGTTTAAGTTCTACAGGGTTCTTCTAATTATGTACAAAATCTAAGTAGATCCTATTTGGCACGAGAATAGGTTATAATAATGGACGCCTGAAATGGTGACCTACAAGGCAGTTCTTTTGTTAAGATAAACAATAAAAGAATTCACTCGGCAATGTCTTGTTTGACTTTTAACGTTATACCCCCGTTGAGGCGATCGATACATTGCCGTTGAGTACAGGTAAAAATCATTTTTGTCTCTTCCAGTGGTACTTATGAATCACTGATTTATCACATTATTGTTCCGCATGCTGTGTGGATTTGATAGAACGTGACATAATATAGATGATGATTGCCTCAACGTATCTACGCACTATTTAGGGGATACGACGTTGTCTATAACCGTCTCACGTGATAACCGTACCTAACCTCGAATACTCACATCGTTTAAGTGGAACATTATTACACCGGGTGTTGAAATGTGCGAAGAACAAAATTCAACAAATAGATTTAGACATGAGCTCAGCAAAGGATGTGTTTAAGATGAATGCTCTCAAATGGACGCGCTTTGCAAAACGAATATTAAATAAATAAATGATGAATTTAAAGATTGTTTTCCTCAGTCCTTATATAGACCATACCTTAAACTATACAAGGATCTACTGTTTAAGGGATTTTCACGCACAGATGCGCCGTAAACGCAACGAATGTATAGATAAGGACTCGCCATGTGACGCTTCCCAAACCGCCTATAGGTCTTGTTAAGATGCTAAAACAATATTTAGGAGACATTGCCGCAATGAAGTCAAGTTTTTCATGAGCAAAACATGTCAAGATATTGACAGCGCGGTCACATTACATTCTTTACTATTTTGCAGATTCTTAACGGTGGAAGAACAAATTGCCGTTGTGGCCAGTGAATTTATCTTTTGCCTCAAAATAATATTCAAGACTAGGGTGAATTTACGGAAGCGTGGAATGACTATTTTAAAAATTAATATACAGCGACACAGACCACAAGATTTATTACGCTAATGAATCTTTTTTTTGTTCGAGGTGAAAATGTAGGTCAGTGGAAACGCATGCAAATTGGTTGGTTTTGACCATCCACAATTTACCCGTACAGACCTTGAGCAATGTCTGAAAGTTCAAAGGGCAAAATGTGTGGTATATGTATTAAAACGATAAAGGGTTTCCCCAGTAGGTGTCGCACGGATATTGCAGTATGCTTGATGAATATGTTGCCCCTAGAAATTATTTATTTAACAAAATTTCTTTTACTTGATCAGTAAAGCAGGCACATCCTTCTTACGATTGGTGTGTACTTCTTTAAATGTAAAAGGAAATATTTTATATATTTTCCAGATATTTACAATATTTGGCACATATATGGACAGGCGTCATATATAGAACATTATATGAGGACAAGAGTCTTTGGGAATCATTTTATACGGAAACTATTTATTAAGCGTACTGTCAAAACATTGTATTGCGCAAATAAATGTTTAGGTTCATTACTGCCGTCTTTGACCGAGTGTGATCGATTCATTCTTTATTTGAAGTAGGTGAAATATGGAAATATGCAGATAATTTTCAAACAAAACTTGTCGTTTGTAAGTAAGTAGTAAAAAATTAATTTCTTATCTTGCGTGGTGTAGTCCAACTTACCGTAAATAGCAATTATCGACGTATGCAGTATTTATCACTGAATGTATTTATTTAAAGACACATCGGATACGCTGGCAAGCACGAAAAAGCAAAAGGATTGTTGTACGTGTCTTGCGCGTAATTGAAAACTTAGACAGAAGAACGTATGTAAACACACTTATTGGTGTAGGACGTTCCTTTCTCTAGGCGGTGCTAGAAGACAGATACTCAGCTTTTCTTGAATCAGTATTTTAAGATGTATACAACAGGTGCTTACTGTAAAACACTGTATGCGGTTATAAGATATCCCTTATGCCTAAATACTCCCACTGTTCTTAACGTTCATTAGAAGTTTTCGTATTACGTTTCGACATGAACTTTAAGACATGTGATAAATATTTCTCATAAAACAGATCGCTTTCCTCTCCTTATTTACGTTCACATTAATTTAATTTAAATTCATATATCTCTCTGTATTGTTGATGTTTTTGTGTAATAAACAGACACTTTTTCTGAAGGTAACCTGGGTTTTTATAAGAAACCCTTTACTGGGGGATTTTAGTATGGTTTTATTATGCAACTATATTTTACCATAAAATTGACGACCCTAAAATGTGTATTAACATAAAGTGTCATTTTGTGCAGGATATGCATAAAACAAATATTTCAGGGGTAATATAGTTTGCATATAATATAGTTTTAACAGTTTAACTCCCGACGCAAGTGCTTACTGTTAGTTGTCTCACACTGACGGGGTCATTTTCTGTACACTGTTTGTTTGTTCGAAACACCTTCAGAAAATGCGAAGTTGGTGAGCTCAATAAACCAGGTCTAAGCACACAAGTCGGACCTATTGCCGACTTACAGTTCCAAGGCGATAGCTGCTGCTTTTTCTTCATATATGTTATGTTTCATCTCTGTTATTTTGCCAATTTTACATTTACTCTGTTTGACTTTGTCTTGAGGTTGTTCAGTTTCCAGTATATGTGGTAATTCGTATATTTTCTTATTTACCTATTGCATACAAATTGCTAAGCCCTACATATGTAGATTGTATATAAATATCGGCCTCCGGATTTAAGAAAACATCCCTGTTTTATACCCCGTTGTCGATTATTAAACGCAATGATATTTGTACAGCTTCTCAATACTTTACGTTGCAGAGTGTTACATCTTGACAGTTTGCGTAGGTCGATATTGACTGCAAGAAAAGCTTGCTTTTTAACAGCAAACCTTCCCGACAGTTGCCCTATCTCTTCTTAAATAAGTGTAGTTCTTTTCCTAAATTGTAAATTGGGTTACGCAGCCATTTTATGTTTTCTTTCATTTTACTTTTTGTTTTGCGATTATGAATCTCCTATCCGATTAGATATGAATATTTTGCTAGCCTTTTCTTCGTATTTCAGAAATCCTTCAATAAAATTTTCGACCTCGGAAAACCGATAACTAATGGCTTATCAGCTACAAGGTAACATATTTTGTACTCTATTGTTTTAACTATGCGCCGTATAGGTGTATCAAATAGACACATTAATTGTGCACGTCATTTCATATTAATTGTGCTTGTTTAACACCGCACTACCAGTTTAAATTTAAATATTTTCATAAGGTAAATGCAAAAAAAAACTATACTCCTTTTATGACTTTTCACTCAATTTTTAAAATGTACTAATATTTCAATTATTTTAATCAGACGTCGTCAACAGTTTTCTCGTGCCAAGTTAGACGGATGCGCGCGCAACAGATCCCATAGCGCACCGTGTTGTACATTTCCAAGGTAATGCTACTTTCGTAATGGCTTATTGTATCTGTTTTAACTCTCGATGCAGGTGCTTACTGTTAGTTGTTTCACTTTGACGGGATGTTGTTATTTACACTGTTTGTTTGATGGAAAAACCTTCAGGAAGTGCGAGGTTTGAGCGCTCCACAAACCAGGTTTAAGCACCCCAGTCGGCCCTTTTGCCGATTGACCGTTTCAAGGCGGTAACTGATGGTTTTTCTTTATGGGTGTTATGTCTCGTCTGTGTTTTTGTCACATTTACAGTTACATTGTTTGCTTTTGTCTACTGGTAGATAAAATTTAAATAACTGTGGAAATTTTGATTGGACCTTTTTTTATTTACCTATTTATATTTCCAATACATCTTTCCTACTCGTTCTTGGTGTACAAATTACAAGAATCATACTTCCCGATTGCGTTTATTAGAAATCTATCTGAAATGGTCATTCATGGATATATTAATCAGTTACCATTTGCAGACAGCACTGCACAGTATCTATACAGTTGTCCAATATAAGACTATATCTCTTACTCTGTCAACTAAGGACAATGTCGTATTAAATGCTTATTAGGCCGTTTTGTAATAGCTTACGTTTAAATATTCAGGTTTAAGCCCTTCTGGTAATGTCGAATTGACAAAATCAATTGAGTATATAATAACATGCATCTATAGGATAAATTTACATTTCAACGTTGGAAATCTGAAATTGAACCTTGTATTTTGTTAAGCCAGAACACGTGTGCTGACTTGAGACTTGGAAACAAGATTGCTGAACTAGTTTTGCAAACGGAGGACACAATAAATATTGCTGATGCTCAGTCGGACCCAAGATTCGACAAAGAGGTATGAAGAATCTTCACGCCATTTTTTAAAATCATGTTATTTGTGTTTATGATTTGTGTCCGTAAGATTACTTTTGATATTTATACGAAACTAAAGGTAAATATACATATTCGTTTAATTTCGTATTGCGTCTTTGCGACGGAGTTTCCGCAGCATTTAAGACTTATCGAATTTATTCTAAATTGCATGGCTGGAGCCTAAAGGCTAACCGTCTCTGGTAAAGGAATTAGTATAGGATTGCCTCTTTAGCTAAATGTCATCTCAATTTGTTTCCACCTAATGTGGGGTTCAGTCATATAATTTACTTATCGAATCCGCCATAGACGGCCAGTACCAATTGTTTTCAATATACACAGCATTGAAATTCCTAGTTTTGTCAATAATAACCTTAGCGCTTATGTTGCATGTAGTCCACTTTCATTTCAGTTTTTAACATAACTAAAAGGCATGCACGAAGTTCTTGACTCCAGTATATTTATTGTAATTCCTAGTTCATTTATTTCGTAATTTGAAATAAATTGTACGCTATGTGCAATAGGTAGCCGGATACCATTGTAGCGATGCATATACATTTAACTTTAGAGGGCTTAGAGTTACTGTTTATACATCATAAAATTAAAGAACCTATCAACAAGTTAGTTGTCTACATTGTATATCTACGCATAAACATAGGGTAATTAGAGTAGATGTAATTCTCACAGAATAAGAAAATATGACAAAGTCGTAAGAGCATTGTAACATATACCAAACTTCGAAAATGCACAGAACAAAGGTATTACACATGCCAGCCAAGCGAAAAGTAAGAACAAATTTGAGTCATTTAACGAAAAGAGCAAACCCGACAGTTACCGCTTGCAACGGTCAGTCGGCATTATGGACCGACTGGGGTGCTTAATACGGTTTTACAGAGCTCCAACCTCGCACTTCCTGGTGAGTTTCTCAAATGCAAGGAATGAAAGAAAAACGATCTATTTGAAAACAAAATGTCAAAGCGCTGATGTTTTCTTTAAGAAAGCTTTTTTGAGAGTAATATGCAATTATTACTGTAAAGCTTGAATTCAAATTGTCCAATAAGTAGGAAGGAAACACTTTTTGAATGGTATCGTGAGCCTTGCATTACTTCAGTTAAGTTTGAATCAGTCATTTGTCTCAGTCTTCGGACGTATAATAGAAGTATTCTCCTTTTAGTGTCGATTTCTTTAATATTAATATATTTGCGATTGCTTAACGCAAATTTAACAATTTTTGTTATGGAGGTTGTAGAAAAGAATAGCCTTCTGGTCTAATTTTAATAATGTTGTTTTTATTTGAACTGGAGATGTGTAACCCACATCCATAAGTAATTTCCACAACAATTTTGACTTTCAATAAAGACTATACACACTAGAGATACGTCGTTAAATGTACGTTTTGTTGCTGTAAGTATATACAATTTTAATAATGACCCTTTATAATTTTGTACGTCGTTCGCCTGGTTGTTTATTTTTTTGTTTGTTAATGTATCGTTTTATATTTTTTCCTTATTACATTTTCTCAATCTCAATTGTCTATCTTATCATTTCGTAATAATATTGTTTTCTGCCGTTAAATACAAATGGTGTATATTTAAAAATGTATAAACATTAGAAAGTAAGTTAATAACTTCATTGAAAAGCCAAGTTTTATAATGCAGTTTCGTTGTGAATTCAGGTTTATTTCCAGGTGGACAACCTTTACGGCTTCCACACAAGGTCAATATTGTGCAAACCGATCCGAAACCGGACCCTTCAGACAATTGGTATGGCCCTGTATATGACTATATTCATTTTGTAACCTGATCGTCGATGACGCAATTTGTATGTTACTACTTCTACATCTTAATGATTTGACATTTTATTGATAAAGGATCTTGGCCAAGGGCTCAAACACAAAATTGCAAAAGAAAAGAGTTGGTTCTTTTTTGTGCAGCGGGGCAACTGTTTATCACCTGCGCTATTGCTCTAATTAGATAAAGACACGAAAACAGTTAAGGAACCATCCATTTCTATATGCTTTTGTTATAAAATTGGTACTTTTAAAGTTCGAAATTTTCGAAGTTTTATTCTTAGACCGATGCTTTAACAGGATTTTAATAAACATACATTTGCTTCATGCACGTTATGTATAATCTTTACAAAGGTTAAAGAATAAGCAAAATGTATTCAATTTATATCGTGTTAGTAATATTATTATAACAGTGTATAATCAAATTGTGTTGATGGTTTGCTTAAAAACACAAAGTAGGTTGAAGCTTTTTATATGAAATAATTTTTCATTAAAGGTGTTGCCGAAATTGTTAACCGAGTAGATGGCCATCCTTTTGATGAACACGATGAACAATTATTTGAGGTAAAGTCAAACCAGGGTTTCGTGATTCTTGAGAAAATCAGATAGTTCGTCCTCAGTATTCTATAGACATTTTTGGTGTGACTGTTTGATGATTTTGCATAACGAGCAACATTACTTGTGTTGACATTTCAATAAATCTCCATTATCATCTTGCTAATAACTAGAGGTATATTGAAAGTATTTTTCTGTCTCTCTCAGAACTTTCTTAGTTAATTAATCAGCAGTTAAAATGAACTGTATACGATTTTAAATTTAATAATGTGTCTCTAGTGCAGGTAAACTATGTTTAAAAATATGCCTTAAAATATATTGTGTAAATCAGTTGCATTTAAATGTATATCTTAGTTAACCTTTGTGGATAAGAATATTACTAGAAAATGTTATCAGTTTTGTTGATTTTTGTCTATATTACAGAAGTGCTCATAAGCTTTGTCAGAGACCCTTTTAAATTGTGCTACAAAAATAAAATATGGATTCACTTAATAGTATAGATTTTCTCAGCTGAACATTTCTCATGTTTTAATCTTTATTAACAGGCTTTCACAATATTCTGCGGTCTAGGAATCAACAACGCTCAGCTCTACGAAGACATTGCACTTGCTTCTGCCAAACAGACTGTAGCACTAGAGGTATAAAAACAATATTGATTATCTTTGCAAATACATTTACATCATAACGAACATACTTAAAAGGACTTTTGATTTCGTGTTTACGCATATTGACTTTAAAAGCAGCCTTCAGATGTCATTTTATCTCGTTACTAATTGATAGTTGTCTACGTGAATGTTTTTAAAATATTTATCTTTATAACTGAAAACATATCTCTGTTAAAGGTTCTGTCTTACCATACTGGTGCCGAAGATGTGGAAGTGAGAAAAATGAAGGTATATTTAGAAATATTAGACCAAATGATATATCATTATGTATAAAGTAAAATCCATATATTTTCCAGTAGTGTCTCATTGTGCACTTTTACATTGAATATCGAATTATATTCAAAAGATATTTGAGATCTCATTGAAACATTTAACATTGGGTTTTATTTGTAGAATTTCAATTGAAACTGCATTCAGCAATCATCGAGACATTTCAGATTATATTCGTCACATTTCTGTCTCTTTTATATTTCTTTTCTTTAAATTATCATACAGACATATATTAACCATTGAATGTTCATAATATTGTAGTCTGTCAAGATCCCACTAGCAATGGAGTGGCGTCTCAACGACCTCAGCTTCAATGACTTCTCCCTGACCAATGATGAGATGGTTGTAGCTGGGATAAGAATCTTCATGGACCTTGGACTAATGAAGACGTGTAGAATTGAATACGATGTGAGTATGGCAGAGGTGCTTTAACACAGGGAAAAAGACCTATTACGAAATTTTAAAATTTCAATTTGCTTTTCTTAAACGCTAACTGTTGTCTCCATGATTTCCCTTTTTGTTGATTGGCAATATATCATTCAATATTTTTATGCAAATGCGTTATTTAAGTCTGTTCATCGTGTGAAAGTCAATTGCACAGAAGTTTTGTCACGCCTGGTTTGATATTTGTTGGTGGTTAACTATCAAAATATAAAATGCTAAAGACTCAATTTAGTAAAGCGAAAACGTCCTTTTTAAAAATTGACAAGAATTTTATGCGTTCGGAGATTGTTTAAAATATTAAAATTAATGACCATTTGGAGGAAAGTGAGAGAAAAACAATAAATGTCTTACAGTACACAATGTCATGATGGTCACCTAAAACAGATGTTCTCAAATAAATGTAAGAGAACTTTTTAAAAGTGACAAACGGTATGAAGATTTTTTCTAAGATACTCTAACATTATTGACAATACGTAATAAGTTACAGTTTTCTGTCAGGAAACATATTTATGCATCCCTAAACTGCTTGACAAAAGCGAAAATTAAGTATCGAGCTATAACGCACCATTCCACGAAACCAGAGACTATTTTACTCGGTTTTATTTAAAAAACTTGTGGTTGAAACTTTAGGTAAGCGCGAACACCATTTTCTTTAACAGGTTTATGCGTGTTTTCATTTTTCTCCGTTGACATTAAACATTTGACCAAAAAGCATCATTATGTAGATGATTTCTGTAAATTCTTAGGTAACCCTTTGGCAATTTCTTTCCTTTTCCAAGTTATTGTCTAGATTCTTTATTATTGTTTTGATGGAGATATATGAAATTATGTGGTTTGATACTGTTGCAGCATGAACAATATTTCAAATCACTTGTATGATCCAATATTTATTCTTTTCCTTAATCCTAAGCAAAAGTTTGCATTGCGGCCATGGTAATGATTTTCATGTGCCCGTTTTCGTTTATTTGTGTTGTTAAATTCTAATAGAAGAAAGTGGGGTTCGGTTTTATGCTGCGATATGATGAAGCTAGATACTAGAAACAAACTACGATGTTTACGTTAAACGCTTTAAAGATATGACGGAGAATATGTTTTGAGATCTATACCATTTTCTTGTTGTTTTTGATAACAAAACAATGAACCACGACGTTCAGTATATAATGAATGCACCAACAATTTGTATCTTATGCTATACTAGATTTAAAAAGTGGTCAACTAGCACAGAAAAAGAGAAGATGAACATCTTAAAAGAAACATCATTCCGAGCAATCTTATACTTGTTGGACCAGTGCAATTGTCTAATTCGATATTTTAATCGGTCATATTTCAAATAACATAAATTGTACAATGTTTCTTTTTGCGTTTGCAAGTTCGTTTTCTCAATTGAAATGCAAATGCATGTCATACTTGAGACGTTTCAGAAAGCTATTCAGGAAATATGCAGCCTGTCAGCATTTAGATTTGTTGTGTCAAAATCGACTTATAAATTTAAGGTTCTTTAAAGTTGTTTACACTACTTTTCCTATATTAACTGCTTGATTTAAACCCATATTCAGATTTGCCAAAGAGTCTATTTGTTAAAATGAAAGCAAAATCATACCATATTTATCTTCTTGTTTTAAAAGCTTTCTTGAAAGCTTTCCTGAATGCCCAGAAAACCATATTACGCACATTTTGTTGAACAAATTATTTGAAATCAATTATCGGATTAAGGTTATCGTTTCTACTGCTAAGACATGGCAGATATTTATTGATATGTTATGTACCACTTTCAAATTAAACGACATTCATCACTTTCACACGTTCAAAGTTTGCATAATTACCAACACTTATTCAATATACAAAGTGTAAATAACTTAGACTAAGTGTATTGTGTTTAATATCGCACGCAGAGTCAAGAAAACAATTAGGTTTTAGACATGCTAGAGATTAAATGTTACGTTTTATGCGAATTTTCATTTAATTTAATATAAACATATAAGAAAACTTAAGTCATAAATATCAACAATTATTTATTAAAACAGTGTCAACGTGATATCATATCTTTTACAGTTTCAACGGTGTAGTGCATCCGTAAATTTTATAACTATTAATAATTATTTATTATTCCAAATACAAAAAGACATGTACCAATTGTTAACTTTCTGTAATTATTACCAGCATCTATAAAGATACATCATTTAATCGAGATTTGGAAGTAATTCAAGAGCCAATATAAACATATTGGCAGCACATTTGGCGTTAGGCGCATTTATAATTACAAGCATAAGTGCATCTGTTATTTCTTTTGAAATTTAAAAGTAAATAATGATTTTTTTCACGTCCGATTTTAAAACATTTCTGAAAAGGTTCATTGACTTTTATTCATATTACGACAAGTAGTCAGGCTTTTTGTTCTTATATTTAATTAAACTGCAAGTAGACACTCTATTTTGCCTAAGAAAGAATCTATTTTTTAATTAAATCGTTGTTATGTATCTTTCTATTTTATCACTCGAATGACTTAACTAAAATTCAATTCGTTTAAAATTAACAAAATATAACTTTCTAGGGTCTTGGTTATCTTCATTAAAACGTTCATGTACATATCACCTAATTAAAAATAACAATATCACGACTAAATATTTCACCTTTAATCTCATATAAAGAAACATGTCACAAATAATTATTATTAAAGTAAAACATGCTGTAGATGTAAATCGTACTATATCAACCCAATAAATAATAACTGTATTAGAATGGTTAGTTCATATAAACTATAAATTTGCACAATATAAGCACATATTGAAATATTACAAAAGAAGAAGAATTGACAAGTTGTTAACTGTATGTGTTATTCTGACAACATCAAACCTGGAACGTTTTTCCTTAAGCAAATTCGGAAAGTCTATCTAGATCTTATATGTTTTCAGGCAATATTTGAAGACCATTTTTGATATAAAAATGATACAAACGTCTTATTTAAGGCGAATATTTCTTTTTCTTTGCACTTAAAATACAAAGATAAGATAAAAGAAAGTTTCTCTCACTTTCTTATTTAAGATACGCCTGTGATATATCCGCAGGTATACGCCACTTCACGCAAAATATCAGACTAATGCTGCGTATAACCAGAGTTTATTTTACAAAAAGAAAATAATTTCGTACTTTGTGTGAGTGTTTTATTTTGTTATTGTTATTGTGTTGTTGTTTTGTGTGTGCTTTTTTGGTTAAGATAATGGTAATTTTAAGATTTTTATCATGTCTTCAAAAGGTTTACAAACAATTTACTAAGGCCTATATTGTTTTAAATCATATCTAGAAAAGTAATATAAAACATAAACAAAGGTACAGCATTGGCATACAGCTTAATTGCCATGCTTATCTGCGAACAACATTGACACAATGTATCCTTCGAGCTAATTCTATGTGTCCATCGTTAGGTTCACTTTATTTTTTCAGAGAGACAGTTTAAAGGACTACATAAGTGCAATATGCACATTATTGCATTCTTTAACGGGCAGTATATACCTTTATTTCTTCTAAAATGAAATGCAAATGAACTGAGAAAATAAGTTGCTGCTCTTCCGTCTCCCTTGAGACAATCCAGAATGGTATCTGAGGGTTTTGTTCCTAACCATTTACTTGGAAAGTCGATAATTGGTTTTGTTTTGTAAAGTCATACTTTGAGTAGAATTGTCTAAAGAAAATCGAAGAAAAGTTCATGTTCATATGATAAGTTTTGCATTTGATTTCAAACCCATTTTATTTAATACTTTTCCACAAGTTGTAGATATCTCATTGTCCTAGGATCGTTAGTTAAATTCACTAGTATTACATCACTTTTGTGGTCTCGGGCTGATTACATTAACATTATTGACCAGTAACTTAATGCAACTGAGAATGAACGTACTCTGCTCAGTGATCATACATGGAACTTATTACGTTCTATAGGGAGATAAAAGTAATTGTTAGGCTATTATGCATATTTTGAAATGAAAGAAGCAATTCAAAAACAATAATATTTGTATCTTGCAAAGCTTTTAGGAAGCTACACGAACTATTATCTGTTCAACATCAGCAATTGTATTATTGTTTTGTTGGATTTACAGCCGATCTAACATATTTAGTAGCAGGAAGGGGGCATTTACTTAAACTCGAGTAAACCTGTAAATAAGACATGACATAATAGCACTTTGAGTCAACCCTAATTGACATTTAAGCCGCTGCGATACGACAAACCTTTTAGACTGGATTTTAGGCATCAAGACTTTACATTAGAAATGTAGCTAAAGAATCCAATTTTTGAACGAGCATTTTCATTATTTTAGTACAAAATGTGTATATGTAGAATCTTTGCGGTTCTGGTTTCAGACCTTATGCAGATTTTTGCTAACAGTGAAGAAGAACTACCGAAGTGTGGCCTACCACAACTGGAGGCATGCCTTCAACGTCTGTCAACTTATGTACGCTACGATGCAGGTAGCCAAGCAACCGTTATTTTTATTATCGTAATAAACTTTGGTTAAATTTTAATTATATCATACATTTTCATTTGTTTTTGCATATCTTTTACTTAAACATGGTGAATTTATTGATGCTAGTAACGTTAAAAAATGTTATGTCATCAGTCAAAAGCATAATCAACCTAGCAGACCAGTAACATTTCCGTTTTAATAAGTTCATGTTATAACTGTATGCTGATGATTTTTGTTAGTTATGTTGACTTTCAAGCCAATTATGTTTTATTTTCTGGGGTTTTTGGTATTGGTGGAATTAAAAATATTCAGCAAAAGTGACACCAGGTATGATTGTGTTTCCATGTTTTTCTAATTTATAGTGTTTGTAACTTTTCAGCGATGCAACACTAAGATATTCCTTTCCAAGTTGGAATGTCTGGCCCTCATTGTTGGCAGTTTATGTCATGATCTGGACCATCGGGGCACCAACAATGCATTTCAAGAGAAGTAAGTAAAATTTACTATACACATTTTATACGATCAAATATTTCGGTTGTTAACATGATAAGAAGGGACATCACTAAAACCTCAAACGTTGCTTAAAATATTAAAATACCTGAACTTAGGGAGAGGACTCTTGAATAGTTCATAAAATACTACTTACAATGTCGTAAATGACAAAATACTCATAACGCAGAAACACATTGTCTCACATCTTAATCGCAAGTCACATTCTAACCTTAAATGAAGAGTAAATCCAACACATTGGTCTGACAGCCACACATTTGACAACCGATAACATTAACTTGGTTTCGTACATTGGCCTTGGTATTTGTAGTTTGATTCAGCCCGCATTTTGATGATGTTTATTTATTATGAATGTTATACTATGTTAGTAATTTTATTGTAGAGAGAATCCTACAATTACTAGTTTTAGTATTCAGGGTGGTCAAAACGAAGTTTTATTCACTATTTGTTCATTTTTATATATGTTATGTTTACTTCAACGCCCCATCATCATATTTAAATTAGATGTGTACAAGATTTATAGTCTATTAACGAACTACAACGGCATCACCTTTCGGATAAGTGTCATCATTCGACCATATGTCACAATGCCTTCTTAATTTGTAACGGTTTGTTAAAACCCGATTTTGTATTTTGTTTGCTGTCTTTTTAACTCATAGCACACAGCCTATTTATCTTTACATTCAAATTATCACATCCATCAATTTACTTTTTGATTTATTTTTAATAAAAACTAGTATCAAGATAGATATATGAAACGCGCTGGTTTATAATTATATTAAAGTTCAATCGTTGATCACTATAGATAAATTATATTAATAATTGATTTTGAAAATGTATATGGGGTGACGCCACAACTTTAAGACGCGATCGTATTTGTAACGGTTATGTTTATGCTATTTCAGCAGTAAAATTACAAGATTGTTATATATCGTTTATGGTGCTTGGTTTTTTTTGTTTCTTAAAAACTTCTACTTAAACAAAACCAAATAAACGCACAAACTGTGACAAAAAGCACAGTAAAATCTTACTAGTATAAATTGTTAATATCTTAATTTTATATTAAATGACTGCACTAATTCGTCTGCAAGGGAAGACTGCACTAATTATCACATACTTCTGCAGAAACAGTTTAATTAATTTTATTTTAAAAAAAATCGACATTCAAGTTTTGTTAGGATTTAAACTGTTAAGTTGTACTTTTATGGTTACTAACTATTCAGTGCCTGTGCTCTTAATACAGACTCTGGCTTACAGTTCGCGATTTGTACACAACATAATTCCCACGCATATTGTACTTTAGTTGTGCTTTTTCCATGTACCTTAAATCGCATGGTGCTAATGCAAAATGTGGTATTTATGAATTTACAGATACCTAGTTCAGTATGTTTTCGAATGAAATTGGTGTAAAACAGGACATGTAGATATACAGTTGTTCTGTTAATTAAAATAGTAAATGTAGGTCCTAGGTATAAGTTTGTTGTTCATAGACATTTGAAAAGTCCAGGCTCATACTTTCAGATTTATTGCAAAAA
This sequence comes from Sinonovacula constricta, assembly GCA_007844125.1. Lineage (NCBI taxonomy): Eukaryota > Metazoa > Mollusca > Bivalvia > Cardiida > Solecurtidae > Sinonovacula > Sinonovacula constricta. The sequence continues at coordinate 21,435,479 of CM017560.1, forward strand.
AATATTTATTTTGTTGAATATTCTGTTTACAACAATATATTTTTACATTATTTTCAGGCGACGTTGATGCGCTGCATCAAATTTTTTCTTGAATAATTCCTTATCTATTTACTTAGGACTAGCTCAGCCCTCGCTCAATTGTATGGAACCAAGGCCACGCTCGAACATCATCACTTCAACCACGCAGTCATGATACTTAACAGTGATGTACGTAATACTTTCATGACGCCTTACGTTTCGCAAAATATGCAAAAAACAAATGTAGAAAATGGTACTTTGACTATATGCTTTATTTGAAGTTGTTGTGCTAAACATTTCAAACTAAACAGGGAAATAAATAGTCTTTTTTAGAAAGCATTATGTATAAAATGACGTTGTATTTTCTTTTATTATAGTTGTTCTTCATTATCCTTCACATATTTTTTACAAGTAAGTTATTCCTATCTATGTTGAAAAACTTTGATAATCGTACGTATCTCAAGAATTTTTTATTTTATATTTAATTTACTGTTTTTCTTTTTTCTGCAGAGCACGAATATATTCGGAAACTTTTCTTCCGAAGAATACACTGAAGTAATTAACTTGCTTAAAAGCTCCATCCTTGCAACAGATCTATCCCTACACGTCCAGTAAGTTTTGTTATTTATGTCAACATTTAAATGTCAAAGTTTTTGTTTTATCTGGAAAAAAAAAATACTTACAAATTGGTATGTTTTAACCAAATAGCAAACGAGTTTGGACACAGCGAATTACGACAAATTACACATAATTAAACAGTACCAATATCTCCATAGGTAAAGAAAATAGACGGGAAGAAGACTTAGTCTTACCTGCAGTCGCACTGGACATTCTAGACTAACTCAGTCATGTCTTTTAAAAAGAGAATTTCAACCTGAATGTATTCCTGCCAGGACCTTAAAAAATAGTTAACAACATTTGTAAACTGTTAATAATGCTAACGTTATAAATGTTAAGCTGTTTATTATGCTTAAACTTTTCCAATTATAATTCACACCATTTCAACTTTCTAGGTTGCTTTTTTCTATTTATGTATTTTAGTTTTAACCTGATTTTAACCTGATACCTATTCAATATAAACATCATTGTTTTCGGCGTCGTATGATCTATTAAGTGTCAATGTTCCTTGTAATCCAAACCCAAATAAAAAAATATAAATAAATGTCTACATGTCAGATTTAAACAAATATTATATACCGATTTAAGTTTGGCAATCAAAGAAATACTTCCAAAGTCAATCTTGTTACTTGATATTCATTGGAAATATTGGTGGCTTTAAAGCAGTTTGATTTAAACTACTACTGCAATTGAAATGAGTTTCATTTTCTGTTTGGTAAACATTTAAATGCCGGCTTATATTGATACGTATATTTCTAATTCACCATATATATTGATAGTGTAGTTTGAATTCACTGAGCACCTTGTTAAAGTTTCGTCTTTATCATATCAATTTACATGTTGATAATGTCATTTTTATTTAATTCCTATTTAATAATTATAAAGTATGTTTTCAACTTGTATTGTCAATAGCAGGAAAGCGATTTCTGATTATTTCTTCATTATGTTGTCAAATAATGTTGTAAAAACTGAAATATTTGAATTTATTCAAAATGCTTAGGTGGATTGAAAATAAATTGACAGTGATATATGTTTAATTAAATAATAATAAGTAAAGCAAGGACACTCAATTACCGATCATTTCATCCATTTTAACAGAAAAATGTAATGAAAATATTTTGTTTATCTTATATGTAAAATGTGAACCTGAATAAGAAGAGCATGTAGGAAATCAAATGGAAAAATACAGATACCTCTATACCTTTTAATTGAAAACACAATAACCAAATATATTTGCGATATACATAATGTGTCGCCCCAATAAAATATGTTAAATGTCACTTTCAATAATATACTAGCTCTAAATCGCGTTTGCTTGAAGATATTGATTTAAACAGTCATGCCATAGTTATTTTGACGATACTGAATGCATCGAACAATGTCCGTTAAAGAACATACAAACTAGATCCTACTTTACGAAATTATAGACGATAACCTAGAAGTAAAAGAACGTCAGATTAAGAAATGTTGTTGACACTCAAAAATATTTAAAAGAAGACGTTAATAAGAAGAAATACGACACTTTTATGCAAATGTCTCTTAAATTGTCCATCAAACTTCGTTGAGACCATAACAATTCTAAACCTCGTGACATGATCCTTATTTTTTTAAGCATTAGCGCTGATATTAATTATTCCGAGGAATTCATTTAGGCCGATAATATAGCCTCGAATTGTCAAATTGCTGAAAATTCAGATCAATTCGTCAAGAAGCCATTGCAATTCCAAAAAAGTTATTTTAAATATTGTGAATCTCTAATAGCCATTAGTGTCTAAATTTAATAATCTAGTGGATTCGGTCAGCTTGTTGGTTTGCTTTTGTGGTGGTTTCAAAGAAAACTAAATAAGAGTTAAATTTTACAGATAAGAAGTGGAATCCCAATGTTACCAGGGATTCAAAGTAATAATTTAAAGGAATTAAATGTTCAGTACATTAATTCTCCTTCACTCCTATGCCTTTACCTAGTTTTTCAGTAGTTATTGGTTCTGACTAATTCGATTCTGACGCCTTTATATACTCCGATGTAAAATATTTAACTGTTATTTGTACGCTTAAACGAAAAGAGACCGCTTTTAAATCGACTGAAATCAACGGTTCTCAATTCATTAAAAGCTAAACATAATATTTAGACGGTACATTAAATGGGTCGGGAAATATGTAATGGGTTTAAGGCATGCAAGCACCGTGATGGCAGTAATAGATAAAAAAAGATATACAAACAATTTGACACTGTCCCCGATTACTGAAATATTATTGCAGATACGTTTATTGCAACGAACAATGAATACATCATTTCTAGGGTCCGCAACCGTTGGTTCTCAATGGTAGATGAAGGTCGGATAGATTGGGACGACAAAGATTTGAAGGACATCTTCCGCAGCATTTTAATGACCACGTGTGACATCGGGGCAATCACTAAACCTTGGGCAGTCTCCCGAAAGGTGAGATAAAATATAACGCCCCGCGTTTATGATGTAAAATATGTTTATAAAGATATTATTGAACGGTGTAAAACACCTGGTGATAGGAACCAAAAAAAGGGAAAACATTTTTTGTACATTCTAAGGAAAGAGAGAAGTGGTGTATTTATGATGAAAGTGGTGCTCATATTGAATGATGAAATGGGAGAATTAAGGCATATTTTGTTTACTGTTCTGTCTTTGAATCTAATCTGTGTTATAATTGATCCTTTTAAAATGATGAGCTTTAATTAAATTGATTTCGTAAATAATAGGCAGTTTAACTATTGTACCAATGAAAAACAAAACAAATACTTATATTTGTTTATTTAAGATAGTGTATTTAATAAAATCATTGATGAGTACATATTTGTATAGTTAATTATATACGTAATTATGAAGCTGATTTAATTCAAGTTTCTATTTGTTTCTGTTTTATGGCTTTTACATACATCACCGCTCCCAATTATAGTCCTTATAGAAACAACCAGCTATTTCGGTCAAGGCAGACTCCAGATCTGTTTAAGCAATGGCCTCAAAGCAGGTCAGCTGGACTATCTTCCCACAGGCTTAGCAGTAAGAACAATTCGGTTAAAACTTATACCCTACAAAATGAAAAACTATATTATAGACCTGATGTTTAAGGTGGTGTGTTTTTGTTGCAGGTTGCCGACCTCATAATCACAGAATTCTTCGACCAAGGTGACAAAGAAAGAACGGAATTAAAAATACAGCCCCAAGTACGTTGAAAGTTTTTTATCTTTAGCTTTATTTTAGGCTAAGTTCGTGTATATAAGGTCTCCAACTTCCAGAGTTCTGCGTAATTTAGAAACCTACTTTCAGTCTACAAGGAATGACGTGTTTGTTGTCTCTTCATATTTATCCGACACATAATTACATGACATCAATATTTCATTCCATCTATTTAAGCATAGATAGATAATGTTAGATCAAATGCACTCCACTTTACTCACACACACACATATATATATATATATATATATAAATATATATATATATATATATATATATATATATATATATATATATATATATATATGTATATATATATATATATATATATATATATATATATATATATATATATATATATATATATATATATATATATATATATATATATATATATATATATATGTATGTATGTATTTGGGATGACATTAAGATGCTGTTCAACATGGTCACAATATGGTCATGTATGCACATTTAAATTTGTGTTAATAAGTACCTCTTTTTTAACAATCAGGAATGTTAGATTCATATTTACATCTTACTTATATGTGAAGATGGTGCATGTCATTCAAAAGATGCTGTACTTTTTGATTAGAAGAATGCTGTCTATTGTGACCAACTTTTCACACAAAAGTCTCTAAACTGAACTTAGATACATAGATCGTGTGCATACGCATGTCGTCAATCTCGTAACAGTATCGTAACTGTATCCTAGTCGTTTCACAGTAGTGTATGTATTTTTATATTTTATAAACATGACACACTGACCTTGGATTTTAGGCACACATGGACCGTGAAAAACAAGATCAACTACCAGCTCTTCAACTCGGCTGGATAGACGGAATTTGCAGACCATTGTACACCGTAAGTATGCTGCATGTTTTTTTTCTTTTCTGGGTTTCTTTAAGAATGTTTCTTATTATTTTATTTTCCCCTTAAGCGAAGTGTGAATCTGTCCGTAAAAGAATCATTAAATGCGATTATCGTCTGGGATTTAAGATTTTTATAGTCGATTATTTTACCTTCCATAGACATGACCGACAGGTGACGCACTGGTTTGAATTATATGCAATATGGGAATCTGCTGATTCTTTTCATTTAAAATATTCTTGTTTACAAATCTTTTCGTTTCATTATTAACTATTATAGTTGACGACTGCGACATTGTTTTATTTTAAGAAAGTAAGTACAAATTAACCAATTTTCATTAAGGGCGTTTTGTTTCATAGTATTTTTCGACACAAGTTTGTTTTTATTAACAATTTAACCCCCAAAAAATGTAACTTTAACAAAACTTTTATCGTTAGCTCTTTTTTCTAGCATGGATTTTGCAAAATTGTGTTCTAGTTTGGTGTAAATTATGGGTTTTCTTCAAATGGATTTCAGAGCCTGGCTAAGTTTGACCCTACCTTCCAGCCAATGCTTGATGGGGTCCTTTCCAACAGAGCAAGGTGGGAGTTTTTAGACACTGAGCGGATAACAAAACAGAGTTCAAGAGAGTCTTGTGTGTAATGGACTGGAAACTTGGTTCGAGTAGCATTGGATTTGTTTTGAGATACCCCGATGGCGGCGATGTACTCTGGTGATTGCCCAGATAATTGTAAAGTGCTGAACCGCTTAGAAGCAAAGATGTCAAGACAACGCAAAAACGTTTCCAACAAGTACAATATGGTTCTTGCCCATAACATTGAGGTATATGAACTCTCAACTATTTGGAAGCAGTTTTATCAGATGTATTGCCGAATTGCTTAAACATATTAAAGGACTGAATCGCGTGACCAGAATGCAAGACTTGAACATTAAATATATCACGATCAAGTGGTAACGCCGATGGCTTTCCACACTAAGTTGTGACTTCAGTTTATAAGTCCACGTTTTGATCGTTACGCTCCTTTCCGAACATGTGCTTTGTCAAAAATGAGAATTGGCCATTTTCATGGTGGTCTTGGTTCCATGTAGCACAGTGGTATAAGTCTGCAATTTTAATGATTCATTTGTCATTAAGTAGTTTTCGCGAATATCGATTTTGGAGCCTTTTGATAAGCCTTCATATATGGTTTCTTTGAAATCAACCCTTCTAATAGCATATATATCCGATTAGGCGTCAACATTAGGACGTCGGAAATCTTCACTATTACTAAATATTTAATTAATAAGCAACGATAAGTTCTTACACTTACACTGTTAGGCTCAGAACTGATAGCATGCTGTTTATGAAAAATCATTCTGATTTAACATTTCCCGAAAAATGGTTTCAGTCAATTTTTACATTATTCTTTGATTTAATTGCATTTTATGGTATTGGGTATACCCTTAATGCAGCAAATTGTCCGAAACTATAACATTTTAATTACGTACTAAAGTTGTTGTCTTCATTTAACTATCATTCTTGCAACCGACCTTCATTAATATACACATTTTGTTGGTTTTTAAAACCATCAGATCTGTCAAACCCTAGCTACGCCTCTAAAGACAGGTCGTGCTTACATGTACAAAGTTGATTAATCAGAAGTTAAAGTTTTTTTGCATAATATTGAATAGGAATAACGTTTGTGGCAATGATATAATTAAAAATATATGCTTATTAACTGTAATTAAACTGCCAAATATAGTACATGTGAATAGATGTTTTTCCTATTTGAGCGGTTTTAAAAGGGGTTTTCAAGTCAGTCACTTTATTGTCATAGTTCTTTGTCATAATTTACATTATGTTATCATTAGTTGTTTGGGTTTTTTTTGTAAAATACTATGACAATATGTACAATGGTCATGTCCATTACTGCATTATTTGTAGATGATGCATTAACATGTTTGTTCGTTGTTAACATCAATATAGAATCCAGAACATTCGGTTATTATCAAATTATCTATGTTTCAATCATCACTTTTATATGTTAACGCTATGTGTCATAGTTGATACATTTTTTTTTTCAAATTTTCATCGTTTTCTCCAAACGGAATTGTTATACAAACATTTCATCTCATTATGATCGTTTAGCATTTTGTGAGGTAAAGATTTGGCCTAATTAGCAATCATGCTTATATATTATTTGAAAATGTCACTGCTTAAAAGTTTTATCCTTTAATGTTTGGGGTTTTATATGCATATTGATTGATACCATAGGTTTCGTCTAATGCTGTGATATTTGAAGGCAATATAAAAGATTTGTATATTGACTTCGCAGCTATTAGAATTATATCATAACACATAAAACATTATTTGACAACCATCTAAATACGTGTATGTAATAAACGATATTTTGCATTGTTGATATTTTTTAACTAAGAAAGCAAAAGCGAGAAATCTGCGACGATTTCTGTGCTTTCCTTCTTTAAGTACATTCAGATGCTTGCAGTGTATGTTAAATTGAAGAATTATTTTCTCTGACACATGCTTATTATTCTGGAAATTGTCACCCGGAAAATTAAAAGACAAAAATGACATAACAATGTCATTCTAAATGTACAGTTGACTTTCTACGGTAAATTATCCAACGAAGACGAGCCAAAATGTGACAACACCAGTTGCACTTTCTGTTAGATTGTCAATTAATCCTTCTATCATATGTTGTGTTATGTATTTCTGCTTGTGTATTGACTTGCCATATTCCAGCCTGTGTTTATTTTTATCTGTTGATGAAACATATTTAAGAAATTTAACATTGAATACATAGATGCGTAAACATTTTGGTTTGCTCATGAATAAACTTTCAAGTTTAACTTTTAAAATGTTTCCCCTTTTCTGTTTAATCCCTTCTGACTTTGTGTGTGAAAAGTTTCCTTTTCATATTTGCTTAAAGGTTTATAACACAAACTGGGAAATACCTTGTTATAATGCTTATTAAAGCTGGTGTCGTCAATACTGACACTGGATTTTCTTATCAATTACCCTTTTAAAATTTTTAGAAAAAACTGTCGACCTGCTTTTGAAATGCTTTATAGAGGCGTTGATGATCTTAATAACAAACTAAATAAGCAATCTTAATAAAAATTTAGAAAAGCTCTAATTCGAAAGAAAATATAGCGTAATTAAAAGATTAGTAAAAAATGGACGTAAAATTGTCGCTCTAAATTAGTTTTAATTCAGAAATGGAAAATGAACTGTTTTGAAGTTCGTTCTTTGGAAATTATTTGTCATAATTGCAATTTAAAACCATTGTTAGTAAAATGACATGGAAATAAATTTCTTATTTTAAACATTTTAAATCTAGTAATGTTTATATCGTAAATTGTATGTTCATGTTGTTTCAAACAACATATTTCATTATATATATTTCATTATGTGGTTTAATTTTTTGGAAAAAAAAATCATTTACACCTAAGCATAAACGTGTTTATCCCCTTATTTGGTATCCGAATCGCAGTGACCTTTATGGATTACACTAGAAATGCGTTAAACGGATGTTGCTGTAGTTAGAAGATTACCTATTTTAGCAACTTTAAACCACTCTGAGAAAAAACATTGCTGAAAGAGCTGGAAACAAAATCGACGTTTCAATGCAGTTCGGCACTAAACAATACACAAAGCATCGATAGACAATCCCGTGATGAATTACGATATTACCGAAATGTTAAAGAAAAAGCAAATGGGTGATTATTTTCACAAATTATTTACTGTTTTCAAAACAAAGACGAAAATCACTTTCTTTAAAACTGAAACAAATGAATAATGCTCATGAGGCTCTTAGCTAGTATAATAACAGCTGCTCATGGAACCTATAATATTACGGTCGTCATCTCAGTGCCTGGTATATTTAAACTGCCGAACCCAGTTAGCAGAATATGACTGTCGTCACCCCCTTTCCTTATGCAAACACGACATGTGCAAAACAGTTTTAAACATAATATGCTTACGAACATCCTAATGCTTATTATAATAAATTTAAATTGTTATATAGAATATAGTTTCGTATTCTGCTATATAGTGTTCTCAATCATGATATAAAAAGTTCTGTCAAATATGTTAATGGTACGTCATACTTGCATTTATGTTATTCCTTGATCTAAGTGTACTATATAAACAGACTAGGATACAGCAATTTGACTTAATTCCTTACAATTTATAAGCATTTTGGAATGGTCACTGCACTAAATATTACAACATTTTTTATACTACTTATATGGCATTATGTAGTTTCTGTGTCTTATAATATATATTGATACGTAAAAATGTATCGTTTACCAAAAGTACAAAAAGTATTGTAATAAGTCACAAAATAAAGCAAAATAAAGAAGAATTTATGATAATAAAGAATAATAGAACACGTGTGATTCAATTTATCGTATATTTGAAATTATCGAAATGAAATTGTCAACTATGGCGCCATTACAGCTTACAGTCTTATTCAATTTTGGGAAACTAGTTTTCTACAATTAGAATTAAGTTTTGCGCCGACTTCTCTTTGTGTCAATCACGTTTACGTTGTTAAGAATGGACGTCGAAGTAAATAGATATTTCCTAATAAACCTCAAAAGGAATAAAAAAATCAGAGAATTTTTCGGTGCCCTTTAGGTTGCGTAAACTATGGCATCAGCATTGGGGGCATACATTTGGAATCTGGTAATATTCAAATGGGACCAGTGTCCGTGTCTGTCTCACTGTGTCATAATTCGTTTTAATTCGTACTGATTCAGTTTTCTTCTCATGAAACCTACTAAGGTTCAATTTCTGCTGAATGCTCACATACGTCTATTTACAGTACTGAAAATCACGAAATTGACAATTTTCATTTCAGTTGGAAGCGTTCGCAGCTCCGTTTCCATTCCGCTTCAGTTGCGTTTCCATTTCGCTTTGTTCGCTTGCAGCGCTGCATTTCAAACGCTTCCAGCGTTTCTATCGTTTCTTCCGTTTCCATCGTTGTTTCTGTTTCTATCGTTTCAAGCGTTCCATTTCGCTCCGTTGCGATTTTGATTTAAAAAAATCGTTTAATAAATTTTTGAATGTCACTTTTTTGTTGTCCAAACACTGAATCACCGCAGATAGTCAAATAAAGCACAAATTGAAATTACAGCCCTCTAAACCGTTTAAGAAGAAATATAACTTTTTGATCCAAACATAGAACGAACAAAATATTGTGTAAATTTCGTACAACTTAAATACCATCGAAGTTTTAATTGTTTAACGAGAAATCTCGCGTTGATTATTTTGATGGGATATAAGTTATTTTGACGAATTTGTCAATATGACGCTATATTTCAAAACACTGCAACATCAAAGAAAATTCTGGGAAACAATCGTCGGTCACTATCATTTGAAGTCGCCGAAAAGAAATATTTTTGTTTCAAATTGACCGACCCATTATTTCTCTCAATACTGTGTAACATGATAACGATTGATAATTGTCTTCAAGATAGAGAGGGAAGAAGATAGAGAGGGTGTGAACGTTGGGTACTGTTGAGAGATTAAAAATGATAAGTACACGTGAACGGCGTGTGCTATGAAAAATATGCAACGTTATTGAAGATTTACCTTCGCGGCATAATGATAAGTTTTAAAGGAGTGAGAGTGGAGGAGGGAAACTGTACTATGTACTTATATTTTAAACTGCGCATGCTTTCACTTAAATAAATGTCCTAACAAACTTTTTTAGTCCATTTAATGATCATACAATTTTATATAGGAATTATTTATATTTAAGGTATGGATTAACTATTAAAGAATAGGCGAACTATTGAAATAATACATTTGCAATAAACACGAGATGAAAATATACATTAGACTGTGTTCCTTGATGTGTCTTCTCTTGATAATATTATTTAAATGAACGACAAGTTATATAGTATTTATTATAAGAAATCCCCACATCCACGTTTCCTCTTCCTTAACGAAACAAGAGTGGGGTGGGGAAAGGGTGCACCATTGAGGGTACTGCTAAATATAGCATTAGGTCCTTTTATGAGCCAAAAGATATTGTAGACCTTAGTGCTTTGTCCGTTTTGTTGTCCTCGCGTAAGTCAATGCATATTGCTCTTTAAAAGGTGAAGATAATAAACCACACGGCTGCCATATGGTGATATTTTTTAACACAGCTGCATCGCGGATGCATGTGTTCTTGCAAAAGGGGAAAAGACGCCAAAACACGGCGGTCACACAAGGTGTAATAAAACTGCCAATTAGCTTAATTAGTTGAGGTGTCCGCTCATGTCTTAAATTTGGGGATTGGATTAGAGTAGAACTTTATGATGGTATGAAAGGGACCCACGCGCATGGAGAAGCATTATATAAATTTACAAAACGATATATTTTAAAGTAATACATTTCTATTCTTAAATGGGTACAGACATCGAATATTAAAATAAACAAACACTAGGGTCTAAACTATCTACCTTAACTCACTATTAAATAATCAGCTTATTAGCTATACAGGTCCCTAAAGGTGCATCCCTTCCCTACTATTTCACATTTCGTTAAGGGAAGAGGTACGCCGAGAAGGGGTACCTTTTTTATGGTAAAAGAATAAAGGAAAACCAACTTCACTAGAACCTAGTGTCAGGGGAGCGAGCCATCAATTAGATAGTGGAATCCACTCAAAACATGCTCAATCCCCCTTAGGATCCCAAAAATGCAAAATTAAACCATTCTTTTAGTAAATGGGTACATCAACTAGGTACCTAATTAGAGCCCACTTAAGGCAACATATTTAGAATGCAATATTTAAGCCATGCATGGGCAACATGGCGGGATCATGAAAAAGCCCTCAACAGGGCGAGTAGACCCTCATTAAACTAGTTTCAGTCAGTCAGTCATAAATGGGTACAAAAATTAAGTACCCGGTAGGGCCTACTTTAGACCACATTTGGCATAGAATATTCAAGCCATGAATGGGAAAATAAGCCGTAGCCAGGCGTGTAGATCCTCATTCAAATAGACCGGCCGCAATAGCTCAGGTGGCAGAGTTTCGGCTTGCGGATCGGGAGGTCGTGGGTTCGAACCCCTGCCGGGCCAAACCAAAGACTTTAAAGTTGGTAGTAGTGGCTTCCCTCCTAACGCTCGGGGTTAAGGGGACAGCATTACGCCTGACTCCTCGGTGTCAGAATAATGGACCGGCCGGGTTCAGTCCCTGGGCTACTCATAAGTGCCCCTGTGCTATAATGATAGAAATATCGCTGCGCAGTTTCGGCAATAATGCCGGTTAATCCCATCCCATCCCATCCCATCCCTCATTCAAATAGTTGCAAGTCAAGTAAAGTCAAAAGTTTTATGCAGATTTACACCGTTGTTCGTTATAAGATATATACAATTAAGATTAGAAGCATAAGAAACTTTGCTTGGCAAAGAGGCAAGATAAAATAAAGTACATATCCATACCCATATAACTAAATAAATGATGATGGAAATGACGGTGATGCTCCTGCTGCTGCTGCCACTGCTGATAATAATGACGGTGATACTGATGCTGTTTATGTTTATGATGTAAATGGTAATAACGGTTACGGTGATACTGATGCTCATGACGATTATGATGTAGATCGTGATGGCGGTGATGCTGCCGCTGATGATGATGATTAGTGGTGATTATACAGGTAATATGGGATCATGATGATGATCATGTGTGATCAGGTGAATTAAATGGCGGTAATGATGATTATTTCTTTGATATTTATCATGTAAATTGACGTGATATAAGTTCATTTTACTGTCAATCGATGATTGTATACGTGCACTATTTGGCAATCTATGGTTATTCAGACGTTAAACTTTAGGATCATACCAGTCGTTGGCTCTGAGTGCCGGGGAGGATGTAATTGGTTCTTGATTGGGTCACACCTTGCCATAATGCAGAGCATTGTTTTTTTATTTTATGTTTAGTTGTTTTACTTTTTGTGTTTTATGAGATGTGTTACTTTCTTTTGGTTGACGTTTTATTTCATTAAGTACATTTAATTTGTATCACGCAATGCATTCTTTATAAATGAAAAATACTTTGAGCAAGTGTGTTCCCACAAAAATTATAGGCGTAGTTGAACCGGGAAGGGACCATGCAGATACAAATTAATTAGCGAAAATTCAAACTCAGGTAATACTGCGACATTGCGCGCGCATACGTGTAATGTCAACTGTGTACACACGATCTTCATATGAAAAACGATAGAGACTAATGTTGATCCAAAGCGGATGTTGAGCTATTCATTGGAATTAATTGAAACATCAGTTTCGACAGAAAAGAAATTTTATAGTTAAATTGTGTGTTTTATCGTGCAGAGTGATTTTTACTGCAGTTTCTGTTTTGACGATACACGATGACTTGGACAACTTGTGCGGTTTCGGAACTGTAATGTACGAGTTTGATAAATACGATTTCTTGATAATAATACAGATTTTTTTTTTATTTCTTTCTGCAGATAATATATAAAAGCGCTTTTATGTATATAATTTCGAAGCCAGTTGTTGTGTTCGTTTAAATTTATTTCGAACAAAGAAACGGTTGGAATGTTACTATAAATAATCGGGTAACCTAGAAACGTTTGAAGCGGTAGTGAAAATAACTCTACCGTTACTAGCATTCCGATTTTTGCGCTTATACCGTTTCTAGCGTTCCAAGCGCTCCGGTTACAGCGTTTATACCGTTTACACCGTTTCAAGCGCTTCTAACGCTCCGTTGCATTTCCATTTCAATAGCATTCCGTTTCCGTTTCAACAGGAAACGAAAAACGTTCCATTTTCATTTCAACTCCGTTCCGTTTGTCAATTTCATGATTTTCAGTACTGTATCTATGTCGACAGTTTTTTCAAAAATGTATTCCTGTTAATTGGATGTTACTACAGTTTATATTTGTAAGATAATATAAAATTAAAAAATAATATATTTCTAAAGTTATTTTAAGCAGTATACCATTCATTTGCCTAGCAATAAGTCTAGTCATTACCATTGACTAATGAAGATTAGTGTCTTACAACGTCAAAGATCATAGGTTAAAGAAATGCGTCATTAGATATATATCAGTCAGGCAATGAGAGTTACTTAATCAATTTTGTTCATTATGAACAAGTTTCGTGTTTGTGGTGAATTTACGACAAAATGTTCATATTCTTAGACGTTTTACATGATTAAACCGCGTACTGATATCTTACTTATTAGACAATACAATATAATTTAAATCAATTATGTTCGCATATGCAGGTATGCGTGTCTGTTTTGTTGATACTTAAATTACAATTTGACCAAGAACATTTCTGATATAACCAAAAAAAGACATCATTCAACCTAGTACTGCTGTATGACTAAAAGAGCGATACATTTCGGATTTATAAGAACAACGCGGATTTTTCTTTAAAGTTTTATAGATATATACTTATATTCTATGAGGTAAAGCTGTGGCTAATGTATGGCAGTCGATTTTTTTTATTTTTGAATAAACGTTCGCAAAAGCATTTACGGAACATCTGTAACGGTCAGTTTTAGAATTTAAAGAACATTAAGAGTTATGTCTGTGTGAACTTGGAACATTTTAATTACAGTTTTATAAATCCGAGAAATGTGGACATCAAGAAATGGATATGACTTTCTATTGCATATATACGTATATGTAAACTAAGTTTTATTAATTAAAATGTGTTGCAGTCGTAAATATCAGTCAATATATGTATCACTTCTCGTCCCTACATTTTCTGTTATACACATACCTCGTGTCTACTTTAAAAAACATACAAATGAAAAATGTTAAAGTTGATAAATAAAATTATATTTTTATATTCACCAAGATTTAATTTTTAATATAATATATTAGCAAGGAATTTCGTACTTCCAAAATAATACTTTCAGTCGAAAGAAATTCTTCAAATTTGGTAAAAAACAACAAAAACAATCGCGAATGACGTAACTGCTTTAATACTCATGCCTAATTTCTTCTGGTACGTGTTTCAACATTACTTACGATTTCACGTTCAATCGGAGTTTACATTCCATACTTATAAACCGTTAAATCTTCTTAATTAAGAGAAATAGACTCCACAGGTTGTTCAAGACGTGCAAAATGCACATAAACCTTGGACAACGTATGTGCATTAGCGAAAGTATTTACTTATATGTTCCATACCGTCAGTGTAAAGCAACTGATAGTTAAGGTACTATACTCCTTGTAGAGTTTATTGGACGGTGCCGCTTGCGACAAAGTCCAGCGTAATGAGAAAGCTGGATTTCAGAAGCACAAAGGATTGACCCTGCATGACCTGGACGGTCAGTGATTCGTGTATGGGAAGAAGAAGTGCGTGTACAGAACAAATATATATGTCTTAGTAGACAAGATTTGTGTCTAGACATGCTTCAAATGATAACATTAATATTGTTGTCCGTTTTTGTCATGCAGTTCATTTTATTGTGTAATTCAGATATACATGTAATGCAAAATTATGAAAGAACAACGTGATGAAATCTTACTCATTGACCATATGAAAGGGCTGAAATGGGCAGTCTTAAGCGACCGTACGCGTTCGGTGAGAAATGGCGCACTCGGGTCTTTTAGATTCATATCATATGGGTGTACCAGGTAGTTTTTAATTTTAAACTCAGTTTATTTGGATCAAATCTGCTAGCATGTATAACTTAGTTAACTTAAGTTAAAATGCAAAATCATACAGAAAGTATTAAATGTTTAATAGAATGGTGTCTGTTTTCTTATGTTAGTGATTCTGATGCAGCTTTGGTCCTAATGTATTATCTATATTTTAGAAGAGGTGTCTATGTGCTGCTGAAAGCTAGCGAATAGATTTAATCATTGTTTGCACCGCTGTAATCGCGTACAGGGCCAAACGGACACCGCCTAAGTAACGCTTCTGAGCGCTTTGATTATAATACGTTGTTGAGTGTTTAAAATATTTTAACATGCATTTGCAAATAAATGGATGCAATTATCTTTTTCTATTATTATTTTAATGGTATGTATGCGTGTGTACATCAGTTAAAATGATGCCAAGCTTGGTAAGCTCGTCACATTGGTGAACATTGGTTATGTTATAAATAATATTT
The DNA here is from genome assembly GCA_007844125.1 of Sinonovacula constricta. NCBI lineage: Eukaryota > Metazoa > Mollusca > Bivalvia > Cardiida > Solecurtidae > Sinonovacula > Sinonovacula constricta. Next base: position 21,451,293 of record CM017560.1, read on the forward strand.
AAAAGAATAATATTTAATTATTTGTTTAAGTTAAAAGTTTAGTCTAATGGGAAAACGCTAAATTACCTATTAGTTCCGTTCTGAAATGCATGTAATTGTTGCATAGATTAGAGTGCATATTCTATTCTGAAGGTTTACAGGTGGAAAATAATACTTTCGTCGATTTTGTAACTGATTATTTATGGTGTGTTATTTAAAACGTTGAGAGTCAATCGGAAATAAAAAGATGAACATTTTTAAAGTCCGTGACATGAGATTTTGTGTTCAGGCAATTAGAAAACAACGTCATAAAATTATTTGCTGTGAATTGTATCCCTTTGCATGAGTAATTTCTGTCATACGAATTATTTTAGAAATGTATACATATAAATATTAAAACGAAGCAGTAGTAATTTAGGTTCTAAAAGTAAAATGTCAGTGTTAAGTGTTATAAAGGCAAACAAATGCAGTGTCGTTTAAATTCATATTATAAACAATAAGAATATATGACAAAGTCCTATGAGTATTGCAACATATACCAAACTCCGAAAAGGCACAGAACAAAGGTATTTCACATGCAAGCCAAGCGAAAAGTAAGAACAAATTTGTGATGAGTCATTTAAGGAAAAGAGCAAACCCGACATATACCGCCTTGGAACGGTCAGTCGGCAATATGGACCGACTGGGGTGCTTAAACCGGTTTTACAGAGCTCTAACCTCGCACTTCCTGACGAGTTTCTCAAATGCAAGCAACGAAAAGAAAAAAAAAACGATCTTTTTGAAAACAAAATGTACATGCGCTGATATTTTCTATACGTTATGACGAAAGTAGTGACGTCATCGAAAAATAATGTCCACATAGTGTTCAGAAAAGGAATATGGTATTATTTCGATTTGAAAAACAACACAAAAATGGTTGACCACAAATAAAATTAACTTTCTGAGTCAGGAACAAACATGACCAGAGACGAATAAATGGTTGTAGCATCCTGTTTATGTGAAGATGGAATTGAAGAACAAAAGTTCAATGTCCATCAAAGGAAATACACGTAACAACCCTTATAGGATGAAATAAATGACAACATAGATTACATGCACGGGGAGATTTTTTACGACCGCCACACTGCACAAGTAAAATACTCTTTTCTTGGAAATATAAAGATTTCAACTCCTAAAATATTAATTTATATGATGATAAACTGATTACCGTAACAGTAATTGAAATTATAATTTGACAAACTGCTCGTTTTTCTCTGAAATCATCAATTCCAAAATATCGACATTAACAAATATGTTATTACGTTTGTCCAATTTATTTCCTACCCTGTATATGAAAACGCTCGATTCAATGATCATATGCAACATCGTCCGGATAAATAATTTCTTTCATGCATTGAAGAAGCTATTGTTGACAGTGCACACATAACATTAATTGATCAATTTCTGCATCATTTTCTTTTAAATATGTCTTTTAAAACAGTTTGCCGTATCAGACCTTTCTTTTGAAATCTTTTGTTTTCTCAGTTTCAGCATGAAACACGTTCACACCACGTCACGCAATTTAAAGTTACTTACAACGAGATATAAATACATCTATTTTTTATAAGACAAAATAAAATCCCAATAATAAACAAGAACCTTATCAAGGATTATACCATCTACATTTATAAATGGTATTGTGCGATAAATTTATTCTGCCATATTGGCATCCCTCAGTATGTCATTTAATGTGATTTTAAAATTAGATGTTTCCGAAAAACTTCACACATCCTGAGACAAAAAAACACGCTATATTTAAATTTGATTTCAGGTAAAAATTTATTAATGCCATTTAATGTTTAAAACACTGAAATAAACATAAATGGATTCTGTTGTTGCTGTTTGTTGTGTTTTCTGTAATTGTTAGTAGTGATCGACTTATATTCGGACAAAAGTATTTTCAATGTAAAAATGCTTAATGTGTTTTTATGGATACGTATAGACCTTTCCGGAAACCTGTCTCCTTTTTATAACTGTTAAAATTGTTTGTTTTTCGAAGGGTAGTTGTATATATGGAGTAAATAGCTAGAAGCATTTATTTTTTGTAGCAACGCCATATTTAATATATCGTCTCTATTTTCATATAAATTAACTTAAGATGTTTTATTTTGTTAAAGTTAATTATACTGCATATGTGAAAATTCCAAGAACTAAATTTCCAAGAACAAATCAATTTTCCTGGAAGCAAGACGTTGACTTCAAATATAAATATGATGACATTTGAATTCAATTTCAAAATGTATATCTTTACAAAAACAAAATCAGAATTTCCCAAAGTATCGCATTTCAGTTCAAGAAAATGCATATAGTACGTTATTTTAAACGTCAAATTTCGTTACTCAACACTTCAATTTCATTGCGATGTGGAAATTAACAGGGTTGCATACGGCTATTAGAATCGTGTGTTTTGAGTAAATTTAAACATTTTTAAAGTTAAATAACTGGTACTGCTGAGTCGAGAAGACTTAATCGTGATGTATGAAATATTAAATTTTTCCATTTTATGCCGATTACAAAAAAGAAAATGTCAAAAGAAATGCCTTAGCTAGACTTGTCAACAAGCAGCTATAGAATCTGATATTGAGTGTGTAGTAGATGTAGTAGAAGAATATGTAAGCTATATCAATTAAACCTAGCGAGGTATATTTTTAAATGTATTTTTTTCTCCCAGTAGGATTCAGTTCCCTGCTGGTATTTTAGCATTGAAAGGTGTGTATTAAACGAAAAGCTATGTGCATTCATTTAATGAGAGCAATACAGCCTATTAAATCAAGATGAAAATCTGTATATGTAAAAATGTGGTGGGATGGGGTGTAGGACAGGATGCAAACGGAGTGACTTCTAGTTCTGATAACTTGCAAGAGACCGTTTTGTCTAGAAGCGAGGCAATGTCATCAGTCTGGCATGTTGCACTTGTCATTATCCTACAAAAATACTGTGTTTGTAAACAACAGTAGAAATAGAAAGAAATTTAATGTTTCTGCTTTCCAAGGACGGCTATCCCTTTACTTGTCCATGAAAAGTAACAAGGGTATAATATAGGAAAGTTTATAATTTATCGACTTTTGTCCATCTGTTGCATTTATAACCAAAATCTTTTTAAAGTATTTATTCGTCTCTTACCGTATGGCTTAAACTATAACATTTACCCACAAGGTAACTTACTAAAGTAACTAGATAGTGTAACTAAAAAGTTATTGTTGAAGTCAACCAGTAATAATTCCTTTCATGATGATTCACTAACCAACTGTATGGACACAGTTGTTTTTATAGCCACGTAAAAGCTACATATTGCATACCAATACAAAATATGACAAGGGCCCTTATGAATATAACAACGCATAATCTACATTTGAAAAAGCGTCTATCTTTGAATGTGGACGTACCACTTTAAGGCATTTTAAGAGACGCTTCCTGGTATATTAGAAGCAATAATGACTGTCAAAGAGAAGGACATATAATGAAGCATTATACAGCAGATACATTTCTACAAAATGATAAATCGTTAAATCGCATGCTTTAGCAAACTATATGTTCACATGCATAACTTCTTGAGACAAGTACATTTACATACATAATGTTAATGACCTGCCATTTTCAAATAACAATTGTTTTATAATTTCTTCATCTATATCATTTTGCATTGTATCATACACTCTTAACTGTTTTCAATATAGACTGGTCTACGAAACTGCGTCGCAGTCGAAAAATAAAATAAAGAAAAAGCACCCCAAGGAGTCTGTACTATAAAAACAATAAATAAAAAATACGTAGTTAATGTTAGAGTTTTGGGCTTAATTACATACACTGAATCCAGTTTCTTCAAGAAAAAACCTGATTTAATTTAGAGTTGAAACTGAATCTTCAAAATAATAATGATAATATATGTTTCTATGTAAACAAATCAGTTTTAAAGGCTCGACTAAAGATGCGGATATAACCTTTTGTCAGTGCTTATTAAAAAGATCGTTGCTTGTAAAAAGAATTCAAAATTCGATCATTTAATAATAACAATTATACACAAAATTATGGATATTTTGTGAACGAACAAGAATGAGAATTGTAAATTTGATCGGTAACTATGATTTAACTAAATTTCAAAATAAACCTTGTATTAATTGTTTACCAAGATAACATGGATATTGTTCTGATTTTTTTCTTGAAGAGATTTCCAAAGGCATAGTTTGCACTAGTTTACGCATAGGCACAACATGTCTTCAAACATACTTTTTATCTGAATAATGCAACAAAAATGTAGCTCCAGAGCAAATTAATACGTGCACATTGTTTCTTATATTATTTTAATTAATATGTATGTCACAGACTTCTTTGATCCTGTAATAAAAGTGGATTTGAATTTATACTATAATTTTGAAAGCATCGAATAGAATATGCGACTAAAATACTTTTTTTATCTCAGCTATTTGTTATTGTAATTTTATGTACACTCGAAGATAACACCTTTATTCTCTTATATTAGCAGAGAAGTACTACGGACAAAGACTTGTTTTGAATTAAGTTTGTATGGGTTATCATATTAAAATAAATGTATCGTAAGAAGTACAGGAATTAGACACTTTCGCCAGTAGTATAAAATAAACAGATACAAATATAGCTTTCTTATTTTTCTCGGCTGAAAGTTTCCCATAGGACATATGACATATGCTGTTTTGTTTGTTTGTTTGTTTGTTTGTTGGGTTTATCGTCTCATTAACAGTATATCAGCTATCTGGAGATAGTGTCCACTCAAAGGAGATACATGTATAGGGCTGCCTTCACTGTGTATAGCCTGCCCTGAACACCTGCCAGTATACCACAGCCAGTCACATTATCCTGACACCAGGCTAACCAGACGATGAACTTTCCTTACTAGCAATTAGCTTTTCCACTATCATTTTACGACTTTGGTATGTCGTTGTCCAGGATTGAACCCGGGGCCGCCCGTACCTGGAGCCAACGCTCTACCGATTGCGCTATAATATCCGTTTATATACGTTGCATGTCAATTTTGGCATTGGGGTGTACATAACGCATCACCATTGTTTATAAACTGGCAAGTAAATGCAGATTTCAGAATAATGATTATTCTTGCATAATTGATCGCAACGTTCTTGAAGTCGATGGAAACAAAGGAGCTATTTTCGATTGGACAATGCTAAAACGTTTTAAATTTCTGAAAACTTTTATTAAACCAATTGTAAAATCATTCACAACTTATGGCACTCAGCATAATATGAGTCTAATAATAGGAAAAGTTCGGGATAAAATCCTAATCATAATATATTAATAAACTTATTTATTTACATTCCAATTTCACGAATGACCAAAAAATTTTGGTTGAGTTTAATAAATGATTTTAAATCGGTATTTTCTCCTGATGTCTAAATAGTATGATTTATTATAATATATTTACATATTTTGAGAAAAATATAATCTGATTTCTTTTCTTTTTTGAAAGATATATCAGTTATATAAGTAGTATATTTCTATGGACTTATTTTTAGTCTGCATACATAAACGACACATATTTAACGTTTAAGCCATAAGAGACTTACGAGGGAAGTCTGTGTAATGATGAAAGACGACAAACCTAAAATTTGCACGAAAAGAAAATCAGGATTAATACGCACGCAAATTTCGGCTGTGAAAAAAATGGTACACCTAAGCCAATATACGACTTAAACAATGTACCGTTTAAAACTAAAACAAACTATTTACATACATTCTAAAAGAAAACATTTAACGTCCTGACCTGTTTGGGCGCGCAATTGGCAGAGCATCTGCATGAGTTCAGAAGATACACCTTTGCCCAAACCTGGGCCGCGACACATCAAGGTCACAAATTGGTTGTGGGAAAGTTACGATGCGTTTATATTTGGGTCAAGATTGTGTGACTAGGTATTCTCGAAATGCAAAAACATCGTCGTTAAATAGTACACCAAATATTCAAGATAATCATCAAACAATAGAAATAGGTATTTTCAATGTATGGCTGCTTTATAACTTATTGCTTGTTCAGTGAAGCCTATCTAGTCCACACAATGGCAGTAGTTATAGTAGTAATAGTAGTTGTAGTAGTAGTAGTAATAGAAGAAGTAGTAGAAGAAGTAGAAGTAGTAGTAGTAGTAGTAGTAGTAGTAATAGTAATAGTAGTAGTAATAGTAGAAAGAGTAGTAGTAGTTGTTGTAGTAGTAGTAGCAGTAGTATTAGCAGTAGCAGCAGAAGTAGAAGAAGTAATAGCAGTAGTATAAGTAGTAGTAGTAGTAGCAGTAATAGAACTAGTAATAGTAGAAGTAGTATTTGAGGTAGTAGTAGCAGTAGCAGCAAAAGTAAAAGAAGTAGAAGTAGAAGTAGTAGTATTAGAAGTAGAAGTAGTAGTAGTAGTAGTAATAGTAGTAGTAGCAGTAGTAATATTTGTATTAGTAGAAGGGTTTGTAGTATTAGTGCTTCTACTAACGGTAGTAATTGTAGAAGGAGTAGTATTTATTTTCATGATAGATATAAAATTAATTTTCTATTAAAATATGACACTGCGAATATAAACGCAGGCAATCTTTATACTCCAGGACTATTTGTTTAGCTTTTGTTTCTATGATTGATGTATGATTGTATTTTTGATCTTAGAGATATGACGCTACCTATGTGCCATATTCATTTTTTTTATCTTATGGGCTATTATTTCCGCGATACAAACTGACAGTTCGTTAATCTATATTCAACCATTATCTCGCTTTCAATTAATATTATTTTTAAGACATGTGCCGCCAATTAGCTACCTGTATAATTAAATGTCAGCCAGAAGTGTCATTTGATGATAATTAATTCATTATGCTTTTAATAAGCTTGAATGGTGTTAGTTTTCAAGTAGTTGTCAACCAGTTTGGTATAAATTTGGTATTTGTATAAAAAAACCTTTCAATACTTTTTCATAATAAATCTCCAGAATGACAGACTCCTTTTCAAATAATTCAGATACATGTAGTTAAAACGCAGGAACTGATAATCTAGACACATTGCCGTTCAATCAATAGGTCAGCAACTTTCAACAATAACATACAGTAATACATTTCCTTTAACAGCAGTTGTAACAATTCTTAATTTGTATTATGTCTCTCCGAAAATGAATGCCTACTTAAAATTCGAGACTATATATTTTATAATTATGGTATACAATATGTAACAATGCAGTGACGTGCAACCATAGCTGGTAGGTAAATAGACTGAGTCAACTGTTTGGAAAGCTCTACTGTCCCATCTTAGTACGAATATGTATGACCAAGTCCTATGAGCATTGCAACATATACAAAAGTTGAAAAGGCACAGGACCAAAGTATTCACATGCAAGACACATGTAAAAGTAAGAACAAGTCTGTGATGAGTTTTTTAACAAAAAGAGCAAACCCGACAGTTACAGCCTTTGAACGGTCAGACGGCAATATGGACCAACTGGGGTGCTTATACCGGTTTTACAGAGCTCTAACCTCGCACTTCTTGTTGTGTTTCTCAAATACAAGCAATAAAAGGAAACCGATGCATTTGAATAAATGTCAAAGCGCTTACGTTTTGTTTGGTAAGCCATTGAAAAATAATTTCCACTTAGTGTTTAGAAGAAAAATAAATGTTATATTAGAAAACAAAGTGTTGGTAGTAAATGAAATTAGGTCTGTAAACTTTGCCGTAAGTGTGACTCGAACCCTTTTCAGATAGCATTTTAACTTACAAGAAGTGACTCCAATTGCTCGGCCACTGGCAGAGTTTATGGTATTTAATTAACTATTAATTAAATAATGGTTTAATGTACAGTATAATGTATGACTCGATGTTAAAATGGTTTTCCGTTACTTTTGTAAAGCATAAATTGGACGCACAAGTTATTGCAGTTAGTTGCCCTTTTACTTTTACAATCGGCACATAATCCATTTTGTAAACGATGTTTATAGAGGCAGATCATTGTTTTTGGATACAAAAACGAAAATAAATATCACTAAACATCATCTTGTTTCTGCTTTTAATGTAGATGTCATTAATAATTGAATATAATATTATTTTATTGTCAATTCCTTTTTGATATTATATAAGACGTGTAACCTATAAAAGTTGTCATTCAGGAATTGCTGAAAATTATTTGATAAATAATTTATCTTTCATACAAATATGCTCGACTTTTTGAATATCGACACAAATAAAGACACAAATTAACTATGATTTAAAGTGTTATCTGTCATTGCCTTTCTCTTTTCAACAAGGCAAATCCATGTTCATAACAACTTTACTAAGCGGTCCAACATAGGAATGTGTTTTTAATTTTACATATTTGAGTTTTAGTATTTTGAGTCTGCTAAAAGATAAGTAATATTTTAATGAAAAAAACGGAATTAACAAATGGAACATTTATGTATATTTAGAAGCAAAACTTTGTTTAAACAACTATTCTGAAATCAGTATATCTGAAGCTATATCGACATCAGTTAAACAACTAAATGAAATTGCAATACTACACGCACAATACAGTTGTAGAAGCTGGCAACTTAATGAGCTCAAACTCATCTTCAAATTCTGAAGTCAGTATATCTAGCATATTGACATCAATTGGACATCTTAATGAGTATGCTTATCGCTTATTACAATGATGGTTCCAAATCGCGCTAACAAGTATAGAAGCTGGCCTCGTCATGAGTTTATACTCATCTTCAAATTCTCAAATGCATCCGAATTTTATTAGTTTCTTGTTAATTTGACACATTTATTGAAATTAGCATTGCACATGTTGTTTAATAAGATTGTTGCTTAGGCTCAAACATTTTTTCCAATTGAATTTTCTATTAATTTTTTCATTCGAAAAAATTGCCATCCATTTATTATGTACCATTTTGTTTTGAACATGACAAAATTGAAAAAACCTTCAGGAAAATTTGAAGCTTAAATTGAAGCAACTATTTTCACAAGTTATTAACGCTTAAATTCTAAACTGCAACCGAAAATGTGTTTAGATCACTTTAAACGTACAAAATATCAAAGGTGTACAAAAGGTCCCTCGAACTAAGGCAAGTACGAAACAAAATATTGCATGCACCGTGTTTTAGTGTCAGATACACTGGGTCGAGACATTACATTAAAGCAGAAAGCGAACAGTTGCCACCTTCAGCCGGAAACAGTGGCGGTAAGCATAAGCGGCTTACATATCTCTTATATGACACAGAGTGAGACAACAATGTACCATAAAAACTTCCGAAGAGAGACGATTTTTAGAAATCAAATGCATCAGGAGTAAGTCAGTTAGCAAACAGTACTATATAAACCAAGGACCAAATAGTCAATTTTTGTTGACAAAATCCTTTTTTATGTATCTTTCATGGATTCTACAATGGCCTTTTATAATTAATATGCTTTAGATGTAAAAGTCGTTTTACTAACTCTGGTAACATAGTCTCACATCCTAAGTTATAATGATCATGTTAATACCATTCGGAAGGGATAAAACAACAAAAAGGTTCAGTATTTGTGGACCAGAACAGTACCGTTTCGAAATAAAATGAGCATTTAATACAGTTTATAACCAGTCTGTCTATTATATTCAATGTATGGTGCAATGCACAGAAGAGCTGATATCCTTTTTATGCCAAAAGCATAAAGCTCAGAATTGGTTGATATTACCATCAGTGAAAGTCAGACTCCAACATATTACCTCCTTTTTTATTTTACAATAATACTATAGAGGAAAAATAGGCTGTAAATGTGTGGGGTCTTTTTTTAAATAAAACAATGTGGTTTGCATATAAGATAATAACACTACGTACACATGCTGAATCAAAGTCCAATGAATTTAAAAAACCTCATTGTAATTCTTTGGTCGCATACTAATGCAAATCCCACAAAGTGCACTTTAAAAATTCGCAAGTACATTTGTACGGATTCTTAATAAACATTCGTCCACTTTAATAATGTTCTAACTTTCACACTTACGGATTGACATCAACATTAGTAGGGTTGCATTGACAAAACCTTGAATAACGATATTATGAGACGTCTGTGGTTAGACATGCACAACAAAAAGCTTTTAAGAAAGTTACAGAATAATTTAGCTGTATATAAATACAGTAATGTATATAACAAGAGTCTGAAAGCTATTCAACAGCCACTTAACATAATTACCATAGCAACCAAATCCCAACAAGATCAAAGATATGAACAAATGAAGCTATGCTTTTATTTTCTTATATAAATTGTAAGTTGTAGTCCTCTAGTTCCCTCAATATAATTACTTCCTTTTAAGATAATTTTGTCTTAAAATGTATACAATATACTTTGGGAACTTCCAAGATTTCAATTTAATTCTGTCGTCAAATGTCTAAAATATACTTTGGGAATTTCCAAGATTTAAATTACACAGTCACAATGATAAAACAGCAACTGAAATAGAATGCCAGTAATAACAACAAAAAGTGTGATCTGAAGAAATACAACTTATCTAGTAAAGGTAATATGTCTTTGATTATTTTTAATAATTAATACGTGTGTGTTCTCCAGATTGTTTTCTTCAAAATGCTTTATTGCAAAAATATACGCTATTCCCTTTTTTATGATGTTGTACAGGGTTTAATGTCCACAGCATGATTTCGAAACATAAAAATCGATTTCAAATTATCCTTTTTGCACATTTTCTGACGTTTTCTTTGATATGTTATTACGAAAGTGGAAGGTGAAATTAATTTTTGAATCAAGACATGAAAATGACACAATTTTACAATTTTACAATTTACAATTGTAAATAGTATCCTGTACATGTGAACATGCAATTACGGAACCAAGAAGGAATGCATGAATCGCTATATTTTTTTCCAGACAATATCCGTCTATTAAATTTTCTGTGAATATTAATCACTGAGTCTTTTCTCCCATTCATACTTCATTTCCGACGCAAGTAAAGAATGAATCAACTGGAGCCATTCTGTTGCAGCGGTGTTTCGATCTACAGAAATAGTATTGGATAATCATGTCATTTTGACCCTATACTAATTCAGTTGATGACTGAATTGTGAATGTTTGCGTGCATGTACCTAACGGAACTTAACCTTTAATATGTGCTTATCTCCAACACTTAAACATGTAAGAATGTCATCTATCAAAAGTAATAAAACCTCATAAAATATGTTTAATTCAAAATCCATATTTGAAATCTAGTAATTTTCTTTCTTGTTATTATTGTTGTTTTTTCACTTCCTTTTGCTAAAAAAAATCAAGATGTTATAAACCTGTTGTGTGTAAGAATATTACGTCAGAATAGTACATGTCTGAATAGAATTGAATCTAATTGGAACAGAACAGTCTTTGTTAACGCTTTCAATATTATAATTTCCTAATTAATTTAATTTATTTATTGGACGTAAAACATTATATGAGAGGCAACAAAAGGAACAAATACTAAAGATTCAATATTTTAGCAATTTATATCAAACAGTACTTGGTACATCTGCATAACAATGTGTAAGTGAATGATGGTTGTCGAACTCTTGTAAAATCCATCTGCATTCCATTTTGAAATTGCGTTTCTATTTATTGACTTATTTTCTAAGCGAATCTGAATTAATGTTATTAAGTTTCACACAGCAACAAATTATTGATGTGAGTACAAAAATTATGCACAAGCATTGCTTGGAAATTTATTTACTTTGAGTGGATTTAATCTAATATTTGAAAAATTTGTTTTGTCTACAGTAGATAAAATTTAAATATCTGGAAATTTTGATAGGACCTTTTCTTATTTACCTATTTATCTAGATTTTGACTCTTTTACTTTTTACTAGAAGAAAATAATAAAACATTGTACATGCACTATAAGTGCACTTCAATGAGCCAAGAGTATACTATTATTTGCTGTATATTCGCAACAGTAAGTATGGGAAATATAAAGGTGGAGGGCTCGTCCAACACGTAGTTTAGATTTCTATTCAGAAAATCTCATGATCGTTTTCATTTCTTGCATTAAAAAGGTAATTTAACATTATCTATGTTAAATATGGTATTTTGTAATGTTATTATCATATGACCTTAGACAAGAGTTTATAAAATACACTTTCGAATGGTGTATTTATAAGATATAAAGATATCGCATAAACCCTTCTCTATACTCGTTTAGAATTAACTGTGTTGTCATGATTTACATTAACATAATGTTTAACAAAACAGGTAATAAAAGTAAGTGGAAATATTTGCAACATGAATGTGACGCATCTGTAGTTAAAATGGTAGGAACTTGGGTCCATTTTGCAAGTATAGAATGGGTTAAAGACATGGATTAAAAATCAAATCTGACGTGTCATATATGTATGACTCACATAATTTATCATTTGGCTATTTAGCTTATCTTATTGTAAGGAAAATGTTAAAATATTAAATTCATAGCCTACCTATTGCTATGATCCTTCCTACTACATACTACCATAATAATATCCCTGATAGTTAAATGGCTGATCGTACTCAATAACTAAAGTATCAGAAACGCACGAAAACTGCATAAATGATACTCGACCATATCGTGTGTAATGCTATTCGTCCGGAAATGATATATAATTTATGAGACATAATGATACATAAATGGTAATTTAATACCTTTGAAGGCGATCGGATATTTGACTAATCAGCTCGTTAGCAGCTAAGCCGTTTGCCATTCAATGACAACCGGAGATATCAATTTCACCAAGCCTTCCCAGGTCTTCGATCGCCATTTTGAAAACATCATACTTAATAAGGTGGCGTAATCCGGACAAGACCGGATAACAGGCTAACCTGCAATAGACGAGGTGTTCATTATGTGAGAACTGTTTCTAGTTTCTTTCACTTGTAGTTGATGACTTTGTCTGGTTAAAAAGCAACAATGTATATACTTGCTATTGGTGTCTGGGAAAAACATTTTCACAATGAAAAGGTATCTCGCTTTTAGAAGAATATATGTTATGTAATAGTCCCTACTGGTCCTAATGAGCATATCGAATGGCAACGTTGGCCAAATGGAAACGTCTGTTCAAAAGTGACATCTTAACATTAGTTTTCATTAAATGTTTTACTGAATCGTTTATCTCTTGTCATCGTTAAAGACAGGCAACATGCCGGACATACACAGTATTTTCCATTTCAGATAATCAAATTTTAAAGGTATTAACGAGCATATAGATAAATATTTTCGTTGCTGAAATTACCGCTACAAGAAAAGGTATTCAAATTTTTACCAGTGTGAAAGGAATTGTGATTCCGATCCAGAGAAAAAGTCTTATAGAAATAACTGACAGTTGCCGGGAACTGAAAAAAAAACACGTTTTAATGACGAAGCAATCGTATTGCAGGATATTCTGTTTCCTTTTTCTATATCATTCATCAAAAAATCATTCCGCTTCCCCAATACGCATTTTGTTCTGTGCATACTTTGTAAATTAGATTTCCCAGCAAGCCAAACCTCATAAATTTCATTTACAAAGTGAAAGCTGATTTTTTTTCTTAGGATTTACTCGTAAGTCGTTGTAAAAATATATATGCTTTATGTCTCCCTATGTATCGAAATTTGATTTAGCAAAAGTTCACGTGTAAACATATATTAATTGAAGTGAAAATTAATTACATATGTATAAATGTGTATAAGAAAAGTTCTGAATCCATTGCTATGCGCAGAACATAAGTTACAGCCTTATTTAGGCTCCGTAAGATTAAAAATAATAGGTTTTAACAATTTACTGTGATAGCATTGTATATAGGATAGTTGTATTAGAAATATTATTGAACATTAAATTAAAGAACATTCATATAGACATAAAAACCTAACCACACTCGTGTAGAAGTATATGTTTAGGTATTACTTGTCACACATCCCCCGCTCATACCCCGCACGCCCTGATCGCCCCCCCCCCCCCCCCCCCCCCCCCCCAAACACACACACACACCAACAATGACTTACGAAGTGTCTGCAAAATATTTAAAACTGAAGTTTTGTTAAGTTCGTCAATGGCTTCATTGGAAAATGCATTATCTGAGTTAGCTGTCTCAAAAGAATATATTCCCTATTCGCATTAATTGGTTACGTCTCTTAAGTCTATAATAACTTATATACACATGTGAAAAAATGACAATTTTAATCATTAGCAATGTAGGCTGATAATGATAACCGGCTTAGAGGTAAATACCGGAAGTCAATCTTAGGATATTAGGCCGTAAAATTCCCTTATGTCTTCCATCAACCTGCGTCGTTTCTTACAACTCTTACAGGTCATATACTCTTACAACTCATATTATTATACAACCCATATTCTCCTATGACTCATATTCTTTTACAAATAGTTAAGTGAATGAATCAGCTAACAGTGGTTTTGCCACCATTGTCGTGCATGCCGTTAAGTTTTCCATGTCTTTTAATAAAGGAAAGAGCAAAGTTAATCAGACACACTTTCTTGTTTATTCTTTGACAGGACAAATGGGGAGTACGTGCAGCATTAAACCAATGCCGGATTGGCACCTAAACATCAGCCTGTATTTAAAAGTGGTTTAAATCTTTAAATAACTATCCTTCACATTGATGTGTGAAAAGAAAGAACCCATAGAAGTAAACAACATGTTGTTGCTTTTCTTTTTTAGTACATGTATATGCATTGTAAAACAATACTTGTCATTTTACCCCCTAATAAAAATGATAATAGGAAACTGTAAGAGAGAAAACGGTTATAAAATCAAAATATATCCAATACATTGGTTTATTATTTCAAAGAAGCGATGCATGTGTACATATTTATTTTGCTATTTTTTGTAAAAGGTTTATGTTTGTTAAATTACAATGTATTGTTTGATGTAAATGAATATTAAAAATACTTAACCAACAACATTGTTTTTTATTGTGTTTTAAATTTAAACTACGCTATTATATGTTGTTATTTTAAATATCATTTACAATGTATCGCTGTATTGCTGGTATCGTTTTATAGAACGTTGTGCTATAAAATATACGTTAAATCGTAAATAAGCGTCAATAATACATTTATGAACATGTTAAAGGGTTGCTTCGTCATCTCATCTTCCTATCGATAACTGCTGGTTACATCGTTTTTATAAAAATATTCAACGTCAAAATTTGTTTTATATTTCCATACTTTATGAACAAACTTACAAGAGCTGTCCGTAGACACGTCTCAGAGCTGGGTATCTATTTTTGAAATATATCAACCTATTATGATCATAACAGCGACGTTTAGCTACTTTGTAGGAGGAAGACCCAAGAAAAATATCTGGGTAGAACTACAGTCACACCGCTGGACAGCTGGACGACCTTCTCACACTACGACCCGACTTCGACCAGAAAGAGATTTGAACCCCCGCAGCTAGGAGTTACAAGTCGGCGACTCTACCTCTATCCCAAAGACGCCATTCAGAGATAGATTTTATAATATCCACCAATAAGAATATATGACAAAGTCCTATGTGTATTGCAACATATACCAAACTCCGAAAAGGCACAAAACAAAGGTATTTCACATACAAGCCAAGCGAAAAGTAAGAACAAATTTGTGATTAGTCATTTAAGGAAAAGAGCAAACCCGACAGTTACCGCCTTGGAACGGTCAGTCGGCAGTATGGACCGACTGGGGTGCTTTAACCGGTTTTACAGAGCTCTAACCTCGCACTTCCTGACGAGTTTCTCAAATGCAAGTAACGAAAAGAAAAACGATCTATTTGAAAACAAAATGTCCATGCGCTGATATTTTCTATACGTTATGACAAAAGTAGTGACGTCATCGAAAAATAATGTCCATATAGATTTCAGAAAAGGAATATGGTATTATTTCGATTTGAAAAACAACACAAAAATGGTTGACCACAAATAAAATGTACTTTCTGAATCATGAACAAACATGACCAGAGACGAATAAATGATTGTAGCATCCTGTTCATGTGAAGATGGAATTTAAGAACCAAAGTTCAGCGTCCATCAAAGGAAATACACGTAACAATCCTGATAGGATGAATTAAATGACAACATAGATTACATGCACGGGAAGTCAGGGGCATAACACAGCCAAAAGCAGGCGAGGTTTTGCTGCCCTTTAATAATAACTCTCGTTTCAATAGTGAGCAAGGTTTAAAGTGAATATATTTTATGTTTTCTAGAAATGAACCCTTAGAAAAGGTTAACGAACACCGACGCCGACGATTAGGTCATAATAATAGTATCGCGTGTGTTTAAGTTCAAATGAAGCTTAACATTTGCGGTGGTTCATTATCACCAGAGAACATCCATGATTACAGTACAACATACTTCAGTAAAATCACGATGAAACATTACATAATGGCAACCTTTAAATAATCAAGGCATAAAAAGAACTTGAGGTCGTTTGATCAGAAGAAGATATTTCTATTCGTGTTTTTTTCAATAAGAACCATTTTGCCTATTAAATTAATGCATGTATGTTAAAGTACATTGCTTTTAACACAGATATTCGAACAAAATTTCTACACCAAAACACATGTACGTAATTGTTTGTGCTTTCAAATTAATGAAATAAATTAAAGACAAATGCAGGCAGGGTGATACAATGTACTCCTTTTCTGCACTCTAGAACTGCGTAGGTTCGAGTTTCGTTTGGGGGATTAAGGCCTATATTCACCAACTATTCTTACAGCTAAGTAATGACTTAAGCCCATGTCACAATTTTCACACCCAAAAAGTAAACTTAGTTATGAAATTTAACTGTGATATGCTGAAAGTAGCAAAGTTTAAGTGTCATGCAAAACAGACACGAAGCTAAATACATACGAAGATATTGTGGATTAAAATCAGTAACTCCAGCAATTCTTACCCAAGAAAGGTTGGTGGATTTGGACCTTAGTATAGACTTGCATAGTTGATAACTGCCATAAACGTTGCTTAGTTTCGACCTTAACATGTTTTATCGTTTGTTCAGTTCGGTCCTATCTGTGACAGTAATGACAATTCTGATTCTCTTAACAACATGCGTCTGTTGTTCTAATATAAGTAATTTTGAGCTAAATCTTACAAGGTTATACCAAACTCAATATAAGTATTGCCTTAAACTGAGTTAGAGAATTATTACATGTATAATTAGTAGTGTTACTTTGCCTAATGTCAAACTCAGTTTATATCAAAGTTAAATCTATTATTAAAAACGGTAACATGTTTATTGTTTTGTTCACTAGGGTTACCATATATTAAAGCATCATGGCCTCGTCATATCTGTTTTGTACATCGTTCGATACATGTTTCAAAAGTATGTTCTTTGAGATAAAACTCGAATTTTTATTCGCACAAAATCGTCTAATTTTCTTAGGGTTTGTGTAATATTTCTATATTCTAATTAATAACGAGTGCCAAAACATGATTGCAACTTTATTGTTTAAAATATCTTCAAGCGATTACATCCCTTATAAACGTGTTAATACTGCGCATGTTATATTATTATATTTATTTAATTTCTATGAAGCGACATTTTCTTTCCAGTTGCCGCTATCATGCGAATTAATTATTTTTTGTAGAGATTGATACAGTTTGCATGACAAGTCCTGAAAGGCAATTAAAAAGTAACAAAAAGAAAATTATCATTTCAAATACTGAATATTCTTACATGGTGGAGAGGGGGTGTTTTTGTGTATTGTTTATGTATGTGTGTGTATATAATGTTTGCTGTTTTATGTATCCTTACAAAGGGTATTGGTATTCTTTCTCATATTTACACATAACTTATAAGTCAATTATTAATACGAACAGGTAACAAAATCAATTTATTTTGGTACACGTAAATGTAAACATTATCAACTGCTTGGTAATAACAAAAATACGCATTTATCGAAAACAAATATTGAAAATAAAACGAATTTCCAAAACAATGATCGTATTTTAAATGTCTTTAGACATTGCGATCGTCAGTGCAATAGCTTCAAACGCATGTGTCTCATTAAGTCACATTTTTGCAAATATGCATGCCTCTGATTTATCTGATTTCTCTAGGGATTTCCATTTTTTCCATGGCGTCATATGATTAAATTATCGTAACTTAACTTATCAACTTATCTTTGTATACGTAAAAGTATACATTATCAACTGTTTGGTAAAAACAAAAATGATCATTTGTTTTAAAACATATTGAAAATACAAAGAATTAAAAGACATATCTTAAGTAATATTTGAAATATTTATAGACATTTTCGTCGTCAGTGCATTAAGTTTAAACATGTGTCTCATTAAGACACGTTTCTGAAAATATGCATGCCTTCTGCGTAAAATGCCAACAAATAATCTGATTTCTCTAATGATCTCCATTTTCGCCATGGCCTCAAATGATTTGATGCTTAATATCTGAAGTTGTGTGACTAGGACATTATTTTAGAAAATAAGCAATTATGAGAAAATCCACTAGGTGACCTAACTATTCTAATTATTACATCAGAAAACCATTATAAATGGAGAAGATTTGCTTAAAGTATGCTTTTTGATATGAAATTCAGAATTATAAATGGAAAAAGCATTACAATCAATACCTAAAGTAGTGATATGTTTTGGAAAAAAGCGGCAATATAAATCATGACAAATAAGAATATATGACAAAGTATTGCAACATATACCAAAATCCGAAAAGGCACAGAACAAAGGTTTTTACATGCAAGCCAAGCGAAAAGTAGGAACAAATTTGTGATGAGTCATTTAAGGAAAAAAGCAAACCCGACAGTTACTGCCTTGGAACGGTCAGTCGGCAAAATGGACCGACTGGGGTGCTTAAACCGGTTTTACAGAGCTCTAACCTTGCACTTCCTGACGAGTTTCTCAAATGCAAGCAACGAAAAGAAAAACAATCTATTTGAAAACAAAATATCCATGCGCTGATATTTTCTATACGTTATGACGAAGGTAGTGACGTCATCAAAAAATAATGTCCACATAGTGTTTAGAAAAGGAATATGGTATTATTTCGATTTGAAAAACAACACAAAAATGGTTGACCATAAATAAAATTAACTTTCTGAATCATGAACAAACATGACCAGAGACGAATAAATGGTTGTAGCATCCTGTTCATGTGAAGATGGAATTGAAGAACCAAAGTTCAATGTCCATCAAAGGAAATACACGTAACAATCCTTATAGGATGAATTAAATGACAACATAGATTACATGCACGGGGAGATTTTTTACGACCGCCACACTGCACAAGTAACATTGTTGTGATCATGAATAAGAATATATGACAAAGTCCTATGAGTAATGCAACATATACCAAACTCCGAAAAGGCACAGAACAAAAGTTTTTACATGCAAGCCAAGCGAAAAGTAGGAACAAATTTGTGATGAGTCATTTAAGGAAAAAAAAGAAAAGAAAAACGATCTATTTGAAAACTTATGTTAAATACTTTTCGAAATTATTAACTGTTTGTTATTCGAAATTAAAACACTATTGACAACATATATGTCACTTGTAGAAACAGACTATAAACAAAACAATAGTTTTTATGTAGACTGTAAATAAATCCCACCTAAATGTATCGTATATATGTAATTATGCCCACAAAATTTATTCTACGATATAATTACACCTCAGTAAAACAAATGTTATCCAATTTTACGGACCCGTAAACTCGATTCACAGATGAATTACTTTTATTACGATGTGTTCGTAGAATATGAATCATGTTAAAGACGTCAAATGTCAATTATATTCTTTTTGCACCAAAGTATTTACAATTACCTGCACATTGGAAATGTTGCATACATTTATCAATAACGTTTTTTTGTTGTTGTTGTTTTTGTCCAAATGCTACAAATTCTGTAGTATCTACAACCTTTGACCAAGAAACTATATCATAGTTATACTAGCCGACTTAGAGAAAGTGAAAATAACGTCAATAACCAAGGTTTGTGCTTGGTGTGGTCTGCGAATACAAAATTTCACGGTTTCAAAACAAAAAAGAAAAAATTTTATTCATAAGCATAATAATCATGAAGTCAAAATATCGCATGTTGTTTTGTAAATATAGTTGATGTGCTAAACGATACGACATTTTGTTAGTTTCTCGTCAAAAGAAAATGGCAGTTGTTGTTGTCACGTCACATGCTATTGCTATTTTCGCTTGATTGGTCTATAAAATATAGGTTTATTTTTCATTGAAAAAAAATAATTCACTCAGAATATGTATAACTTAAATGGGTCAGTTTGTAGTATAGTTTCATTCGACAGAAACATTGTGTCACTATATCATGTACAACAACATACTTTCCGATCACGATTGCTTTATTTCATTATCAGACGGCAATTCAAACCATACGCATAGTGTCCAACGGCAAATATAACTTAAATGTTGTTATTGTCAATTATATTTCTTATCGAAAAATAAATATATTTTGAAGGAAAGGCTATTTTGTGCTATGCAATTAGCTTTAAAGACATATCTGTCGGGTTTGTTCTTGCAATAGCAAATCTAATCCAGTTTTCTTTTACTTTTTAAGTCTCATGAGAGAAAGTAATATCGGATTTATATTGAAAGTGAATTATTGTCCTGGTTGAATAATTTCATTAAAATGCGACTTTGTTCTACACTGACAAAGATGTGTTACTTGCATCACTTTAAAATAGATAATGCTTTTTTTTATTTGTTTCATTAGCGAAAATCCAAAAGTAGTACATGTATTACTCTACCAATTTCGAAAAACTATTTTGAAAATATGAAACGACAATATTGTTTATCTACCTTACAAGCATTGTGCCATTTAGAGAACGGAATAAGAATGTAAGTAAGTTGTCTAATGTTTTTTTAAAATTGCAATTTATTTTCTATAGGCTATATATGTTAATAAGTCGCACTGCCGCTAGGGGTCATGATCAGTTGTTGAACAAGTTTTTGTGCCGTTTTGTGAGCTTTAATTTCGTTTTCAAATATAAAAGGTTCAACGAATGCCAGTATTTCATGGACATATTATACGCCCTACATACTTTGGTTTTACATTTAGCAGAGGCAAATCATTTACATAAGACATAAAATATGGCCAGGATAGGTGCCAAATTAAATCTTAATAATCGATAATAACTGTTATTGCGTTACAAAAGCAACTTATAAATTTTTAAAACATTTTTCATTTTCTGTATTACTGTTAATTCATTAAAACAATGATTTTCCCGAAATTTTAGATGCATTTTTAACACTTTAAACTATCTAAAATATAAATCCACTACGGTTAATTCGAAACGGTTAAAAAGATATAGATAGTGTAGTAATTGTTTTATAGTTTGTTTTTTTCAATGATATATTTAAAGTTGAAAGATAATGTATTTCCATTTAATGTTCGTACCAAACCAATCCAGTAATGACATTCCATCATTCAATACAAGTATTATACGTTATAAGGCAATGTTATAAAAGATTTTAGACAAGTTCAAACGATTTAAAAATCCTTCTGAATACTCGGCAAAATCAGCTTTCCTGTGTCAATAAGACCATTCAGTTGGAGATGCTTTCGACGACAGCGGCACCGAGCGGTTTATTCGTTTGTCTAATCACATGACATGTCCCAAGAGAAAACGTGACGTTTTTCTCTCTTGTGATTCAAAAAACTAGGCA
Organism: Sinonovacula constricta; assembly: GCA_007844125.1. Taxonomy (NCBI): domain Eukaryota; kingdom Metazoa; phylum Mollusca; class Bivalvia; order Cardiida; family Solecurtidae; genus Sinonovacula; species Sinonovacula constricta. The sequence goes on from CM017560.1 coordinate 21,472,908, forward strand.
AAAAAGCAGCAAACTTGCTGAAATTATCCAAAGAACAACAGCAATGTCAATCAAAAAGCCTAATGCACGGTGTATGTGCTGTAAAAGCTGACACTTTATGTCAATAACGGTCACAAATGTTAACAAAGATTGGAACGTCAGAAAAAATGTAACAATTGTACAAACATTAACTTAGCTAAAACATTTTAAGCAATGCATGATTTATCACATGAAACATAACAAGCATCTTCTCTCTTTCAGGAAATGGGTTCGGGCATTTTAAACATAAAGAAAAGTTGTTATCAGCCTAAGCGTTGTTTTAACAATTCAGGCTTGTAACAGTTTAACATTTCATTTTAGAATAGATAACTAAGAAAAGGTCCTATCAAAATTTTCACAGATATTTAAATTTTATCTGCCAGTAGACAAAGGCAAACAAGGTAAATGCAAATGTGACAAAAACACAGAGACGAGACATAACACACATAAAGAAAAAACATCAGTTACCGCCTTGGAACGGTCAATCGGCAAAAGGGCCAACTGGGGTGCTTAAACCTGGTTTGTGGAGCGCTCCAACCTCGCACTTCCTGAAGGTTTTTCTAGCAAACAGTGTAAATAACAACATCCCGTCAAAGTGAAACAACTAACAGTAAGCACCTGCATCGAAGACTGATTGATTTTCTAGCTAAAAAGGTGATGTCTGATGTTTAATTCTACATGTAGTTGTTAGTAATGCATCAATTTTGATCACGTACTCGTATATATTATCTCTGGACATTTCAATGTTTTATTTCTCTGTTTGCAAGACGTATCAACCTCAATCAAACATGTTGTGTTTGTTTGAATATGCGTAAGATGTAACAGTCGAATGAAAGATAAAATTAATGAGCTTCTTCAATTTTGCAAAACATTTTATTGCAAAAAAGAACGCTCATACTGCAGTACTAGATCTTTTAAAACATCACTAAATCGCCATTAAGTACCATGTTGCAGTAGAATGTTAGAAATGTTACAGTAAAAATATTGTGTTCTGATATTGCGACATCATTGAGCTTTTTGATGCTAGAACTACACTCAGACTATATCCGTGTTTAATATTTTAGATAATAAAGACTAAATAAAGTGATGTGGTCAATATCACATTATCCTGGTACGCAAAACTATATATTGACCGAAATGTAAGTCTTTACTTGTTATGTCGGATACCCTATTTAATAAGGTGCCATTGTTGTTTTAGTACGACGAGCAATCAGCGCTTCTTATTTTATATTAAACATTTAAAGATGTCGACCCAACTCATCAGCGTTCATTTTCTCAATCTGTTCTCACGTTTTTCCTCGACAGATAATCATCAAAAGCATTCACTGCTACCAATGTTAAACTTTTTGTTGTTTTCTTCGTTTTCCATAAATCATACCAAATCATCAGATACACTGATAATCTGTCGATTTCCATTACCAGACGCCATGTTGTTGTAGCTGTGGGTGTATCAGGAAAAGACCGACACTATTTTGTTGTCGGTGCTCACGTGAAAACATTCTCGTGTCAATACCTCTTTATATTGATTCACACATGACCAGAGCCCGACAAATAAATACGCTTTAAATTCAAAGGGTATGTGATAGTGATTTTTAACAGTTTTAGATTAAGGTTTGAAAACATGGACACTGCTGTTGTAGTTAAACGAAGCTGGTGTAAATCTTAAGTCATGTTTCTGTTAAGGCTTTATGATCACCCATAGCAAATTTCTTTAATTCTCTTTTTGCAACTGTATTATTTAAAAACAAAAAACAAAGACATTTCTTTGTTGTTGTTTTTTTTTCATTTCGGAACAGTCAAACAATAGTGTATGGACAACAAAAACTAATAAAAACCTCGCAAATATTAGGAAAGCAATTACATTTTCTACTCAACGCTTCCACATTTGAAGTGTCACATTAAGATAATTAAATTTTTCTGAAATAATTCTTTCTTTCCAATTGTCGATTCGACGCAGAAGAACAGTCAATATTGCAGTGGTTAATTCATTATAACTCTAATATCTATTTCTTGAATTCAGTGACAAATATTACAAAATAGTGTGTGAAACGTAAGCCTAAGTCCTGGAATCATCAGCTAGGTTAGAAGAAATCTAGTTGATTATGTGCGTATACACCTGACTGATATTATGCGTATGAAAGGTGTCTTCTGTGGCGTTATTACATCTCAGAAATGTATGTAAATCTCAACGAAATAAGAGATACATATTTTCTTAACTTGCAGCATAAATGACATCTGCTATCTTACTTTGATATGCTTGAGTATATTTCACAGATAAATACCATGTGTAATTCTCTCATGTGCAAAGAATGTGTCGTAACAAAAGCTGAAGGGTCAGCATATATCCATATTGTATTACATATCGTATTGTATCACATATGTAGAGCCGATTACTTATTCTTAAAACATATATACATATGTGCAATACAGTTGGCTGCCCAGGTGTGACAACCGATCGGCTGATAAGGCAATTCTCAGGAATATTATGGAATTAAAAATAGAATCTAAGACTATTTTCATCTAGAATTTAAAAAGAGTAACGTTTTTTTTTTCATTGCTTTACAGAGATAAATTATTGACTTTTTTAAAAGCAAATGTTACAAGAAAAAATTATTACATTATAATTTACATAGAGAAATAATCGTATTTTAATGGTCAGAACAATAATCATCAAAGGTGAGTTTATGGTACCCAAATCACGCTTTCTTATTGCAATTTTCAATTTTACGGACAGTAGTCTCAAATTGTTGATTAAACTGTGCAATACCAAAGCTGATTCGAACCCAGGATTATCCATTCATGTGTTCCTATTGTAAGCGTATCCAGAAATAGACCAATGATTTAAATCTGTTATGAAGTCATTTAAACCATTCTGTTTTACAATATAATTTTTTCTCGAAACACCAAAGAAACCATCTTCACACCAACGCCATCAAAACGCGATAGAACTCAGCGGCCTTTATGTTGTGAAATCATTTCACTAATCCGCATAGAAGATCTCTAAAGAATGTTGTCTAGTGATGCACAGTCTTGTCACCTTAGATTATATATGTATGTGCCATAAGATGAAAATAACTTAAACAATGATATAAATTACTATTTTTCGAAAGGTATTATCAGATTGTGTGAATATGAACAATATTTAAAGATTAAATAATACAATCTTTTTTAAATAAAATTCGAATACGTTTCTGCTTTGCTTGTGTGTTTTTGCAATAATTTACAAATATTTTTTTTTCCGTTTTATGTTGTTTTATCGCTATTGTTTTGTTTTGTTTGTCTTATTCATGTCATTATTTATATATTATAAAATATCTTGCAGATATACGGAGTAATAACAAGCTTGTAACATTTTGTTTCGTTTACAATTTTAAAACTTATGTCGCACGGTAATTGTATATAAAGTTCATAGACAAGCGTAATGATTTATTTTGGCAAACTTTCCAAATACAAATGACAAATAAATTCCACCTGAAGATTAAGTTGATTAATAAATACTCTTATATATGTATGTAAATCCTCTATGATGTGAAAACAACATCCGTTCAAACGCCTCATCGAAAAACTGGCATTGAACTAATTTTTCTTTAAGAACAAACATGTGACTCTTGAAAGAATGTCTTTAAGAATCGTGTGAATTCACAATAAAAAGGCAATTATAACCGACCGCTGCAAGCAGTTGCAATACTCCAATCAGATACGGTTATTCCCAAGGACTTAAATGTAAAAAGTACGGAAGCAACGATCGACAAGGGGATGAATGGTTTCGTCCTAGTTCTCAAATGCAATCTGATATCCTTTAATTGCCACTTCATTGTGCATACTCGGTGTTTAGTTTTGCCAAACACATGACCAAATGTCGTAATACGTGTGTTATATTACGGTAATATTGATGGGGTATTTTTACTTATTCACCGTATATATATATGTGTGTGTGTGTGTGTGTGTGTGTGTGTGTGTGTGTGTGTGTGTGTGTGTGTGTGTGTGTGTGTGTGTGTGTGTGTGTGTGTGTGTGTGTGTGTGTGTGTGTGTGTGTGTGTGTGTGTGTGTGTGTGTGTGTGTGTGTGTGTGTGTGTGTGTGTGTGTGTGTGTGTGTGTGTGTGTGTGTGTGTGTGTGTGTGTGTATCTGTCTGTATCTATATCTCTTCTTTCTCTCTATTCCTTATTTTCTTTATCTCTCTATCTTTTCTATATATTTTATTTAAATACAGTTTTTTTATTTATATTCATACTAGAAGCCTAAAGATATACATGTGTATATGATACAAATTATACATGTATTAACATAATTTTTAAGAGTTTCAACAATTTCGTCTATGTTTCGCATTTTTATTTGTGTTTTAATGCTAAACTAAAAAGCCAATATTTAAGTAAAATGTAGTCATTATAAAATCCTGTTTCTTTAATAAAAAAATGTTTAGGAATTTTCATCATAATTATTAGCAGCAGCAACATCTGCAGAATTAGCAGCATCAATATTAGCATCAAAATTATCATCTTCATTTTACCATCATCATAATCATCATCAAGATCATTATCATCATCATCGTCATCATTATCATCATCATCATTATCATCATCATCATCATCATTATCATCATCATCATCATCGTCATCATCATCACATGAAAACACTCGCACTACCATATTGACAAACTTTAAAATCGTACAATTTACCAAAGACACTAAAAGATAAATTGATTTGATGTTCGCTTAAGATTGAAGATCATTTGGAAGGATGTGAATTTAACGTGCCTGCTTGTGGCTTGAAAAAAAAAACATTTTGCAAGATTGGAAAAAAATATTTTTTCTCTTAATGGTGAAACAGATAAAGGTCGTATTAAATGGCACAATAGACTACAAATTCAAAATGAAAATAGACATATAATATTACATGTCAGTCAAAATAATATGATAACATTATGTCGAAGCAGTGCGTGCTGCAAAAAAAGAAAAAACTTCTGCAAATCATTAACTATGTTTATTTCATCATATATTGCAGCAAGTATTCACTTTCATTATTCTCATCTATATTTCAATTTTATTTGTTCAATTTCATTTCAAGGATTTTTAATTAGATATTTTCATCATGAATCGAGCTCCTTCAGGTTTTTAACTTTCTTATGCCTTTGACACTTGAACAATGTTTTCAAAGATGTTATTTGTCACAAGCTGTGTATAATTTTGACAAGAAAAGTGCATTTAAAGGCACAGTATTATTGGAATATTTATAGTAACTGATAATGTATCAATGGATCAATGTTTTAATGTACTATGAACAAATGTACATGAAATGAGACTCATATTGAACTTTGATGTTGCTCTATTCTTAGGTTTTCGCTATCCGTTATTGGTTTTTAACTGTAGTTGATTCTTCATCCTATTTTAGCTTATCTATATGCCTCGATCTTAATATGATTTTCTGTTTATTTTGTAAAGCATAAAATGGACGCGCAAGTTATTGCAGTTAGTTGCTCTTTTACTATTACAATCAACGCATCATCTATTTTGTAAACGAATTTTACAGAGGCACATCATTGATTTTGGATACAAATACGAAAATAAATATCACTTAACATCATCTTGTTTCTGCTTTTAATATAAATGTCATTAGTAATTGATAATAATAGAACTTTATTGTCAATTTCTTTTTGTTATTATTTAAGATGCTTAACCTATAAAAGTTGTCGTTCAGGAATTTTAGAAAATTATTTGATAAATAATTTGTATTTCATACAAATATGCTCGACTTTTTGAATATCGACACAAAAAAAAAAACACAAATTAACTAAGATTTTAAGTGTCATCTGTCATTCCACATAACCTGTTATGTGTAACAATATTACGTCAGAATAGAACATGTCTTATTAGAATTGAATCACTTTAAACGTACAAAATATCACAGGTATACAAAAGGTCCTTCGAATTAGAGCTAATGTTAAACAAAATTTTGCATGCACCGTGTTTTAGTGTCAAATACCCTGGGTCGAGATTACATTAACGCAGAAAGCGAACAGTTGCCGCCTTGGAACAGTCAGCCGGAAAAAAATGCCGGTAAGCGGCTTACATACCTCTTATATGACACTGAGTGAGACAACAATGTACCATATGTTAGCAAACAGTACTATATAAACACAGGACCAAGTAGTCAATTTTTTGTTGACAAAATCTTTTATTTAAGTATCTTCCATGGATTCTTCTATGGCCTTTTTATCATTAATATGCTTTAGATGTAAAAGTAGTTTCATTAGCTCTGGTAACATGGTCTCACATCATCCTAAGTGATAATGAACATGGTAATACCCTTTGGAATGGATAGGACAACAAAAAGTTTCAGTATTTTTGGACCAGAACAGTACCGTTCGAAATAAACGGAGCATTTAATACAGTGTATAACCAGTTCGTCTACTATATATTTAATCTATGATGCAATGTACATGAGAGCTAAAATCCTTTTTATGCCGAAAGCATTAAACTCAGAATTGGTTGATATTACCAACAGTGAAAGTCAGACTCCAACATATTACCTCCTTATTTCATTTTGCAATAATACTATAGAAGAAAGCTATAAGCTGTAAATGTGGGTGGGTGGGGTCATATTAAACAATGTGGTTTGCATATAAGATAATTAAACAATTATTCACGTCTTATAAACACTATGTACACGTTCTTAATCAAAACCCAATTATTTTAAAAAGCTTAGTGTAATTCTTCGGTCGCATACTAATGCATATCCCACAAAGTGTACTTTAAAAATTCGCAAGAACATTTAAACGGAGGTTTAATATACATTCGTCCACTACGTTACCTTTCTTACTTTCATATTTAAGGGTTTAAGTCAACATTAGTAGGGTTTCATTGACAAAACCTTGAATAACGTTGTTATGAGACGTATGTGGTAAAACATGCACACCAAAGACCTTTTATAAAAATTACAGAATGAGTTATCTGTATACAAATACAGTTATTTATATAACAAGAGTCTAAAAGCTATCCAATAGCTACTTAACATAATTACCATAGCAACCAAATTCCATCAAGATCAAAGATATGAACAAATGAAGCTATGCTTTTATTATTTTTTAATATAAATTGTAATTTTTTACTCCTATAGTTCCCTCAATATAATTACTTTCTTTCCAGATAATTTTGTGTTAAAATGTATATAATATACTTTAGGAATTTTTAAAGATTTCAATTCAATTCTATCTTCAAATGTATATAATGTTCTTTGGGATTTTCCAAGATTTTTATTACAGGTCCAGTCACAATGATGCAACAACAACTGAAATAGAACGCCAGTAATAACATCAAAAGTGTGAACTGAGGAAATATATCTTGAATATATATCTAAAGATAACATGTTCTTGAATATCTTTATTAATTAATAAGTGTATTGTAAATAGTATCCTGTACGTGTCAACATGCAACAGCGGAACCAAGCAGGGATGCATGAATCGCTATATTATTATTCCAAGCAATATGCTTCTATTACATTTTCTGTGAATATTTATCACTGAGTCTTTTCTCCCATTCATATTACATTTCCGACGCAAGTAAAGAATGGTTCAACTGGAGCCATTCTGTTGCAGCGGTGTTTCGATTGACAGAAATAGTCTTGAAAAATCAAGTCATTTTGACCATATACAAATTCAGTGTGTTCATGAGATTGACTGAATTGTGCTTGTGTGCATGTACCTAACGGAATTAAACGTTTAAAATTTGTTCAACTTCAACACTGAAACATGTTAGAATGAGATCTATCAAAAGTAATGAAATCTTATAAAATACGTTTAATTCAATATGCGTAAGTATAAACCACATATGAAATCTAGCAATTTTCTTTCATGTTATTGTTATTGTTTTTCCTCTTCCTTCTTCTAAAACTTATCACAAACGCACATTCACGGGCATCATAAAAATGTTATCAATTTGTTATGTGCAAGAATATTATGTCAGAATAGTATATGTCTTAGTAGAATTGAATCTAATTGGAACAGAACAGTCTTTGTTAACATTTCAATAACATACTTCCAAATTAATTTAATTTGTTTATTGGATGTAATACATTATATGAGTGGCAACAAAAGGAAAAAACACTTAGGATTCAATATTTTAGCAATTTATATCACACAGTACTTGGTACATCTGCATAACAATGTGTAAGTGAATGATGGATGTCGAACTCTAAATCGGCGTTCCATTTTGAAATTGTGTTTTTTTATTGACTTATTTTCTAAGAGAATCTGAATTAATGTTATTAAGTTTAACGCAGCAACAAACTTTTGATGTGAGTACAAAAATTATGTACAAGCATTGCTTGGAAATATATTTACTTTGAAGTGGATTTGCGGATAAAAAATGTTAAGTTACTAGTTTTCCTAATTCGAAGATGTTCAATTAGTTTTAAAAAATTGTCATAAAATTCAGTAAATGGTCTATGGGTTTCGTTCGTTTGGAAACTACTTGTTTTAATCTAATATTTGAATAATTTGTTTTAATCTACTTTTGCTTTTTACTAGAAGAAAAATAATAAAACATTGTACATATACTATAATTGCACTTCAATGAGCAAAGAGTATATTATTATTTGCTGTATATCAGCAACAGTAAGTACAGGAGGAAATAGGTGGAGGGCTCGTCCAACAAGTAGTTAAGATTTCTATTCAGAAAATCGCATGATTGCGTTTATTACTTGCATTAAAAATGTAACTTAAGGTAACCCTTAAACAAGAGTTTATAAATACACTTTCGAATGGTGTATTTATCAGATATAAAAATATTGCCGTTCATAAACCCTTCTCTATACTCGTTAAGAAATAACTGTGTTGTCATGATTTACATTAACAGAATGTTCACCAAAGCAGGTAATAAAAGTAGGTGGGAATATTTGCAACATGAGTGTGACGCATCTGTATTTAAAATGGTAGGGACTTGGTTCCATATTTTCAAGTATATAATGAGTTAAAGACAAGGATTAAATATCAAATCTGATGTGCCATATATGTCTGACTCATAATTTATCATTTGGCTATTTAGCTATCTAATTGCTGGGAAAATGTTGAAACATACAATTCATAGCATACCTATTGCTGTGATCTTTACTACTACTATAACTGCAATTAAATCCAATTTTACTAGAAAGCTGGACTTATTTAATATCAGAAAACACACGAACACTGCATTAATGATACTCGACCATATCGTTTGTAATGCTATATATATACATCTATCTGTCCGGAAATGATATATATTTTATGAGACAAAATGATACATAAATGGTTATTTAGTACCTTTGAAAGGCGATCTGATATTTGAGTTATCAGCTCGTTAGCAGCTAAGCCGTTTGACATTCAATGACAACCGGAGATATCAATTTCACCAAGCCTTCCCAGGTCTTAGATCACCATTTTGTTAAAATAATACTTAATTACATGGCGTAATACGGACAAAACCGGATAACAGGTTAACCTGAAAGGTGTTTATTATGTGAGAATTGTTTCTAGTTTCTTTCATTAGTAGCTGCTGATTTTTGTCTGGCTAAAAAGCAACCATGTATATATTTCTGCAAATGGTGTCTGGGAAAAACATTTCACAAAGAAAAAAAGTATTTTGCCTTAAGAAGAATATGTGTTCTGTAATAGTCCCTACAGGTCCTAACGAGCATATCGAATGGCAACGTTGGCCAAATGGAATCGTCCGTCCAAACGTGACATCTTAATGAGTTTTCGTTAAATGTTTTACTGAATCGTTTATCTCTTGTCATCGTTAATGACAGGTAACATGCCGGACAATTACATTATTTTCCATTTTTCACACAATTTAATTATAAACGTTTTTACGAGCATATAAAAACTTTTCAGTTGCGGAAATTACCGCTATAAGAAAAGGTATTCTAATTTTACCAGAGTGCAAGGAATTGCGATTCTGGTCCAGAGAGAAAGTCCTATAGAAATACCTAAGGGCTGCCGTGAACTGCAAAAAAAGTTTTAATGACGTAGCAATCCTATTGCAGGATATTCCATTTCCTTTTTCTAGATCATTCGTCATTAAATTATTCTACTTCCCCAATACGCATTTTATTATGTGCATACTCTGTAAATAGGATTTCCCAGCAAGCCAAACCTTATAAATTGCATTTAAAAAGTGAAAGCTGATTTTTTTTCTTAGGATTTACTCGTCAGTCCTTTTAAAAATATTTGCTATATGTCTCCTTATGTATCGAAATTTGATTTAGCAAAAGTTCACGTGTAAACATAATCAAATCTGCATTTGAAGAAGTCGGTATTTATGGTACATTTTCAATTATGGTGTGATTGATTTAATTACTTCTTTTTGTGATTTTTTTCAATGTAAATAAATACAATTATTGAAGTGGAAATTAATAACATGTGTATCATAGTGTATAAAAAATTCTAAATCCATGTCTATGCGCAGAACATTAGGTACAGACTTATTTAGGCTGCGTAAGATTAAAAATAATAAGTTTTAACAATTTATTGAAATAGCACTGTATATAGGATAGTTTCATTAGACATGAAAACCTTATCGCACTCGTGAAGATGTAGTCTGTAAAATATTTAAAACTGAAGTTTTATTATTATTTTATCAAGTTCGTCAATAGCTTCATTGGAAAATGCATTATCTAAGTTAGCTGTCTTATAGGAATATCTTCACTATTCGCATAATTTGGTTACGTTTCTTAAGTCTATAATTACTTATACATTGTATACACATGTGAAAAAATGCCTATTTTAATCATAAATAATTTAGGCTGATAAGGTGAACAGGCTAAGAGGTAAATATTGAAAGTCAGTCTCAAGAAATCGGGCCGTAAAATTCCCTTATGTACTCCCTCAACCTGCGTCGTCTCTTACAACTCAGACTCTCTATCAACGTATTTACTCTTACACCTCATATTCTCTTACAACTCATATTCTGAAACAACTCATATTTTCTTACAACCCATATTCTCATACAACCATATATTCTTATATACCTCTTATTCTCTTACATCTCATATTCTCTTACAACTCATATTTTCATAGAGCTCATATTCTCATACAACCTATATTCTTAAACAACTCGTATTCTCTTACAACCCATAATCTCTTACAACTCATATTCTCTAACAACTCATATTTTCATACAATTCATATTCTCTAACAACTCTTATTCTCATACAATTCATATTCTCTTTCAGCTCATTTTCTCTTACAACGTTTATTCTGTTTCAACCCATATTCCCATACAACTTATTTTCATATACAACTCATATACTTTTACAACTCATATTCTCATGTGTTACGACTGGTGTCGCTATATAAGTTTGTCCCTTTAGGAGGTGTCCCTTTAATATTCCAATTAATAATCCAACGTCGAATATTCCTGAAGAGTTATTGGTAGAATGTCCTCGTAGATAAGCACGGTTGAATTAATCCAAAGGTAAAACAAAACACGAATGTAAATAATATGATTCCAAATTCAACACTTTAATATTTATTTCACTATAGAATATAGTAAGTCCACGTAAGTTCCAACACAGAAAGATTTAAGATAGAAGCTGCAAGTATTTCTAAATTATATGTCCAATCTCTAAAGCATTTTTATTCAAACTTCCGAACTTTCAAACTTATTAAATATCGGCAGACACGCCTTTATATATACCCCAAGAATTTCCAGAACATTCACGTACCCAGAACATTCTCGAAAACCAGTTAAAAATAAACAATTGAACTTTCTAGCATGATCCTTTTCTTCTAGCAGTTACGCGAATGCTACGTCATCAAAACCACAACGGTAAACAACCCTTAACCTGACTAGCGTAACCTTAAACACTGATGTACTACTGTGGAACTCATATTATTTTACAACCCATATTCCCATACAACTCATATTCATATACAACTCATTTACTTTTACAACTCATATTCTCATGCAACTCATATTATCTTACAACCCATATTCTCAAACTACTCATATGCTCTTACATCTCATATTCTCATACAACTCATACTCTCTTACAACGTTTATTCTCTTAAAACCTATATTTTCAAACAAATCATATTTTATAACAACTCATATTCTCATACAACTTATATTCTCATACAACTTATATGTCCTTACAATGCATATTCTCTTACAGCTCATATTCTCTTACAGCTGATATTCTCTTACAGGTCATATGCTCTTACAACTTATATTCTCATGCACCTCATATTCTCTTATAACTCATACTCTTTTACGAAAAGTTAAGTGAATGAATCAGTTTACAGTGCTTTTGCCACCATTGCTATGCATGCCGTTTTCCATGTCTTTTTCTAAAGGATAGAGCAAAGTGAATCACACACACTTTCTTGTTTATTCTTTGACAGGACAAGTGGTGAGTACATGCAGCATTAAACCAATACCGGATTGGCACCTTAACATCAGCCTGTATTGAAAAACGATTTAAATCTTTAAATAACTATCCTTCACATGTATGTGTGAAAAGAAAGAACCCATAGAAGTAAACAACATGTTGTTGCTTTTCTTTTTTTAGTACATTTATATGCATTGTCAAACAATACTCGTCATTTTACCATCTAATAAAAATGATTATAGTAAACTGTAAAAGAGAAAAATATTATAAAATCAAAATATATACATTGGTTTATAATTTCAAAGAAGCGATGCACGTATACATATTTATTTTGCTATTTTTGTAAAAGGTTTATGTTTGTTAATTACATTAATTATTGTACGATGTTACGTGAATGTTAAAAAAAATACTTAACCAACAAAATTATGTTTTAAATTTAAACTACGCTATTATATGTTGTTATTTTAAATATCATTTACAATGTATCACTGTATTGCTGGTATCGTTTTTAGAACGTTTTGCTATAAAAATATACGTTAAATTGTAAATAAGCGTCAATAATACATTTATGAACATGTTATAGGGTTGCTTCGTCATCTTCCTTTCGATAACTGCTGGTTACATCGTTTTTATAAAAATATTCAACGTCAAGATTTGTTTTATATTTCCATACTTTATGAACAAACTTACAAGAGCTGTCCGTAGTCACGTATCAGAGCTAGGTATCTATTTTTGAAATATATCAACCAATTATGACCATAACAGCGACGTTTAGCTACTTTGTTGGAGGAAGACCCCAGACAAATATCTGGGTAGAACTACAGTCACACCGCAGGGCAGCTGGACGACCTTCCCACACTACGACCCGACTTCGACCAGAAAGAGATTTGAACCCCCGCAGCTAGGAGTTACAAGTCGGCGACTATACCTCTATCCCAAAGACGCCATTCAGAGATAGATTTTATAATATCCACCAAGTCAGTGGCATAACACAGCTAAAAGCAGGTGAGGTTTCACTGCCCTTTAATAATAACTCTCGTTTCAATAGTGAGCAAGGTTTAAATTGAATATATTTGATGTTTTCTAGAAATGGACCCTTAAAAAAAGTTAACGAACACCGACGCCGACGATTAGGTCATAATATTAGTATCGCGTGTGTGTTTTATTTGCTTTTAAAATGATGCTTATAGAACGTTGTTGTTGTATTTTTTCTTATGTAATCTAGATGAATTGCCGTTAAAGGTTTGAAGGGAAAAACACATTTAAATGAGCTTGTCGATGTTTAAGTTCAAATGAAGCTTGACATTTACGGTGATTCATTTTCACCAGAGAACATCCATGATTACAGTACAATCTGAGCGACATACTTCAGTAAAGTGACGACCAAACATTACATAATGACAACCTTTAAATAATCAAGGCATAAAAAGAACTTGAGGCCGTTTGATCAGAAGAAGGTTTTTCCATTCATGTTTTTTCAATTAGAAACATTTTGCCTCCTTAATTAATACATGTAGGTTAAAGTACATTGCTTTTAACACAGATAATCGAACTTAACTTCTACACTAAAATACATGTACGTAATTGTTTGTGCTTTCAACTAAATGAAATAATGAAAGACAAATGCGGGCAGAGTGATACAATGTACTCATTTTCCTGCACTCTCGAACTGCGTGGGTTCGAGTTCCGTTCGGGGGATTGAGGCCTGTATTCATCAACCATTCTTACATCCAAGTCATGACTTAAGCCCATGTCACAATTTTCATACCCAAAAAGTAAATTTATTTATGAAATTTCACTGTGATTTTATGCTGAAAGTAGCAAAGTTTAAGTGTCATGCAAAACTACATAAATGTAGCTAAATACATACGAAGATATTGTGGATTAAAATCAGTAACTCGAGCAATTCTTACCAAGAAAAGTTGGTGACTTTGGTCCTTAGTATAGACTTGCATAGTTGATAACTGGCCTTAACGTTGCTTAGTTTCGACCTAAACATGTTTTATCGTTTGTTTAGTTCGGTCCTATCTGTGATAGTTATGACAATTCTGATTCTCTTAACAACATGCGTCTTTTGTTCTAATGTAAGTAATTTTGCCCTTAATCTTATAAGGTTATACCAAACAAAATATTATTATTGCCTTAAACTGAGTTAGATAATTATTGCTTGTATAATGTGTAATTAGTAGTGTTATTTTGCCTAATGTCAAACTCAGTTTATATCAAAGTTAAATCTATTATTTAAAACGGTAACATGTTTATTGTTTTGTTTACTACGGTTACCTTATATTAAAGCACCATGACCTCGTCATGTATGTTTTGTATATCTTTCGATACATGTTTTCAAAATTATGTTCTTTAAGATAAAACTTGAATTTTTATTAGCACAAAATCGTCTAAATTTCTTATAGGGTTTGTGTAATATTTCAATATTCTAATAAATAACGTTATATAAAAAGAATTAATTCACACAGAATATGTAAAACTTGAAAGGATCAGTTTGTAGTATTGTTTCATTCGACAGAAAATAATCAACATTGTGTCACTATATCATGTACAACAACATACTTTCCGATCACGATTGCTTAATTTCAATATCAGACGGCTATTCAAACCATACGCATAGTGTCCATTGGCAAATATAACTTAAATGTTGTTATTTTCAATTATGTTTTTATCGAAAAATAAATATATTTTTAAGGTAGGGCTATTTTATGCTATGCAATTAGCTTTAAAGACATATCTATCGGGTTTGTTTTTGCAATGCAAATATAATTCAGTTTTGTTTTTTTTTACTTTTTAAAGTCTCATGAGAAAAAGTATTATCGGATTACTATTGAAAGTGAATTCTTGTCCTGGCTGAATAATTTCATTAAAATGCGACTAGGTTCTACACTGGTAAAGAGGTGTTACTTGCAGCATTTTAGAATAGATAATGCTTGTTTCTTTTTGTTTCATTAGTGAAAATCCAAAAGTATTATAACTCTACCCTTTTCCATTTACCATTAACTATTTTGAAAATATGAAACGATAATTATGTTTACCCACTTTACAAGCATTGTGTAATTTCGAGAACGGAATTAGAATGTAAGTTAGTTGTCTTATGATTTTTTAAAATTGCAATTTATTTTCTATAGGCTATATATGGTAGTAAGTCGCACTGCCGCTTGGGGTCATGATCAGCAGTTAATACTTTGGCTTTACATTAAGCTGAAGCAGATCATTTGTAGAAGTCAAATATGACCAAGATAGGTGCCAAATTAAATCTTGATAATCGATAAATAACTGTTATTGCCTTACAAAAACAACTTATAAATTGCTTATTGAAAGGTGTCGAACATTTTCATTTTTGTAATACTGTTAATTCATTTAAACAATGATTTTCCCGAAACATTATATGCGTTTTTTGACATGTTTAAACTATCTAAACTATTAATCCACCACGGTTAATCCACCACGGTTAAATAGATTTACATAGTGTAGTATCTTTCTTACATTTTTTTTATTTAAATATATATATATGTTGAAAGATAAAAAGTTGAACGATAATGTATTTCCATTTAATGTTCGTACTAATCCAATCAGTAATGGCATTCCATCATTCAATGCAAGTATTATAAGTTATAGGGAAATGTTATATAAGATTTTAGTCGAGTTCAAACGATATAAAAATCCTTCTGAATACTCGGCAAGGTCAGTTTTCGTGTGTCAATGAGATCATTAATTTCGAGATGCTTTCGACGACAGCAGCACCGAACGGTTTATTCGTTTGTTTAATCAAATGAAATGTCCCAAGAGGAAACGTGACGTTTTTCTCTCTTGCGATGCAAAAACACAAGGCAAACAAGGCAGCAAACCTGCTGACATTATCCAAAGAACAACACCAATGTCAATCAAAAAGCCTAATGCATGGTGTATGTGCTGTAAAAGCTGACACTTTATGCCAATTACGGTCACAAATGTTAACAAAGATTGGAACGTCAGAAAGAATGTAACACTTGTACAAACAATAACTTAGGTAAACATTTTAAGCAATGCATGAGTTATTACATGAAACATAACAAGCATCTTTTCTTTTTCAGGAAGTGGGTTCGGGCATTTTAAACATAAATAAAAGTTGTTCTCAGCCTAAGCGTTGTTTTAAAGAGTTATGCTTGTAACTGTTTAACATTTAATTTTATGAGACTTTCACAGATTGTTTTTCTAGCTAAAAAAGCGATATCTGGTGTTCTATTTTACATGTAGTTGTTGGAAATGCATCCATTTTTATTACGTATATATTATCTCTGGACATTTCAATGTTTAATTTCTCTATTTGCAACACGTATCGACCTCAATCAAACAAGTTGTTTTTGTTTGAATATGCGTAAGACATAGCAGTCGAATAAAAGCAAAATGAGCCTCCTAATTTTGCAAAACATTTTAATACAAAAAAGCGCTCATACTGCAATGCTAGATCTTTTAAAACATCAATAAATCGCTATTAAGCACCAGGATTCAGTATAATGGAAGAAATGTTACAGCAAAATATTGTTTTCTGAAATGGCGACATGTCTTGAACCATTTTGGTGTTAATACTACATAAAGACTATATCCCGTATCTAATAATTTTTTATACAAATAAAGACTAAATAAAGTGATGGAGTCAATATCACATTAACCTGGTACGCAAAAATATATATTGACCGAAATGTAAGTCTTCACTTGTTATGTCACATACCATATTAAATAACGCCATTGTTGTTTTAGTAAAATGAGCAATTCGCGCTTCTTATTTTACATAAAACATTTAAAGATGCCGACCCAACTCATCAGCGCTCATTTCCTCAATTTGTTCTCACGTTTGTCCTCGACGGATAATCATCAAAAGCATTCACTGCTACCAAGGTTAAACTTGCTGTTGTTTTCTTCGTGACATGATCCCTAAATGTTACCAAATCATCATCAGATACACTGATAATCTGTCGATTTCCTTTACCAGTCGTTGTAGCTGTGGATGTATCAAGAACACGACGTCAGTATGTTGTTGTCGGTGCCCACGTGAAAACATTCTCGTGTCAATACCTCTTGAAATTGACTCACACATGACCTGAGCCCGACCAATCAATACTCTATAAATTAAAAGTGTATGTGATACTGATTTTTAACAGTTTTAGATAAAGGTTTGAAAACATCGATACTGCTGGTGTAGTTAAACCAAGCTGGAGTAAATCTTAAAGTATGTTTCTATGAATCGCCCATTTATTTGTCTTTTTACATTTGTATTATTTAAAAGAAAGAAGACAGTGCATTGTTTCTTTTTAATTTCGGAACAATCAAACAATTGTGTATGGACAACAAAAACTAATAAAACCTCGCAAATATTAGAAAAGCACTTACATTTTCTACTCAACACTTCCACATTTGAAGTGTCACATTAAGATAATTATTTTATTCTGAAGCGATTCTTTCTTTCCAATTATTGCTTCGATGCAGAAGAACAGTCAATATGGCAGTGACTAATTCATTATAACTCTAATATTAATTTCTTGAATTCAGTGATACAAATATTACTAGATTGTGTGTAAAACATAAGCCTAAGTCTTGGAATCATCAGCTAGGTTTAAAGAGTTCTAGTTAAATCTGTGTATATACACCTGACTGATATTATGCGTATGAAAGGTGTCTTCTGTGGCGTTATTACATCTCAGAAATGTTTGTAAGTCTCAACGAAATAAGAGATATATCTTTTTTTACTTGCAACTTAAATGGCATCTGCTTTCTTACTTTGATATGCTTGAGTCTATTTCACAGATAAATACCATGTGTTAGTCTCTCATGTACAAAGAATGTGTCGTGACAAAAGCTGAAGGATCAGCATATATCAATATTGTATTACATATTGTTTTGTATCACATATGTAGAGCCGATTACTTATTTTTAAAACATATATACATATGTGCAATACACTTGGTTGTCCAGGTATGACAACCGATCGGCTGATAAGGAATATTGCAGGTTTAAAAATAGAAACTAAGACTATTTTCAACTAGAATTTAAACATAGTAACGTTTGTAGCGTGGTTATACCGTGACGAAATATCGATTACTTAAAGGTTAACATGACATGACAAGATTATTACATAACACTTTACATAGGGAAATAATCGCATTTTAATTATCAGAACAATAATCACCAAAGGTAAGTTTATAATACCCAAATTACGCTTTCTTATTGCAATTTTCAATTTCACGGACAGTAGACTCAAATTGTTGATTAAACTGTGTTTTGTGCAATACCAAAGCTGATTCGAACCCATGATTGTCCAATCATTTGTTCCTATTGTAAGCGTATCCAGAAAAAGACCAATTATTTTTATCTGTTATGAAGTCATTTAAACCATTCTGTTTCACAATATCATTTTTTCTCTAAACACCAAAGAAACCGTCTTTACAAATACGCCATCAAAACGCGACAGAATTCGTTATTTTGTGAAAACATTTCACTAAACCGCATGGCAGATCTCTGAAGAATGTTGTCGAGTGATGCACAGTCTTGTCAAATAAAGTTTATATATGTATGTGCCATAAGATGAAAATAAATTAAACAATGATATAAATTACTATTTATCGAAATGTATTATCAGCTTGTGTGAATATTAACAATATTTAAAGATTAAATAATACAATTCTATTTACATAAAATTCGAATACGTTTCTACTTTGCTTGTTTGTTTTTTCTATAAATTACTAATATTTTTTTCTGTTTAATGTTGTTTTATCGCTATTGTTTTGCTTTGTTTGTCTTATTCTTTGTCATTATTTACATCTTTTAAAATATCTTGCAAACATACGGAATAATAACAAGCTTGTAAAAGTTTGTTTCGTTTACAATTTTAAAACTTGTGTAAAACTGTGTAAACGGTAATTGTATTTAAAGCTTCTAGACAAGCGTAATGATTTATTTTGGCAAACTTTGCAAAGACAAATGACAAATATATTTCACCTATAGATTAAGTTGATTGATAAATACTCTCATATATGCATGTAAATTGATGTATCCTCTATGATGTGAAAACTACATTCGTTGAAACGTCTGATCGAAAAACTGGTAATGAACTTATACTTCTTTATGAACGAAAAATGTTACTCTTGAAACAATGCCGTTTAGAATCGTGTGAAAACACAATGAAAATAGCAATTATAACCGACCGCTGCAAGCAGTTCCAATTCTCCAATCAGATACGGTATTCCCAAGTCCTTAAATGTAAAAATTACGGTAGCAACGATCGACACGGGGATAAATCGTCTTAGTTCTCAAAAGCAATCTGATATCCTTTAATTGCCACTTCATTGTGCATACTTGGTGTTTAGTTTTGCCAAACACATGACCAAATATCGTAATACGTGTGTTATATTACGGTAATTTTGATGTGTTATTACTATATATATTATTTAAATATAGATTCATTTATTTATATATTTATTATTATATATATATATTATTTAAATATAGATTTTTTTATTTATATTCATACATATTTCGCAAATGGAAACCGAGAAATATATATGATACAAATTATACATATATTAAAATAATATTTAAGAGTTTCACCAATTTCGTCTCTTTTTCACATTTTTATTTGTGTTTTAATGCTAAACTAAAAAGTAAATATTTAAGTAAAACGTCGTAATTTATAAAATCCTGTTTCTTTTATAAAAAATGTTCAGGAATTTTCATCATAATTATCTGCAGCAGCAACATCAGCAGAATTTGCAGCATTAGTATTTGCATCAAAATTATCATCTTCATTTTATCATCATCATCATCATCATCATCATCATCATCATCATTATCATCATCATCGTCGTCATTATCATCATATGAAAACACTCTTTGTTGTTTGGGGATTTAGCAGTTATGATATTGGCAAACTTTAAAATTGTACAATTTACCAAAGACACTTAGAAAGAAATTGATTTGATGTTCACTTAAGATTGAAGATCATTTTGAAGGATGTGAATTTAACGTGCCTGCTTGTGGCTTGAAAAACACAGTTAGCAAGATTGGAAAAAAAAAAATTTTTTTTCTCTTTATGGTGAAACAGAAAAAGGTTGTTTTAAATGGCAGAATATACTACAAATACAAAATGAAAATAGACATATATTATTACATGTCAGTCAACATAATATGATAACATTATGTCGAAGCAGTGCGTGCTGCAAAAAAATTTGCAAAGTCATTAACCTTGTTTATTTTAAAATATATTCAAGCAAGTATTCACTTTCATTATTCCCATCTGTATTTCAATTATATTTATTCAATTTTATTTTAAGGACTTTTTAATTGGATATTTTCATCATGAAACGAGCTCCTTCCAAGTGTTAATATTTCTTATGCGTTTGACATTTGAACAATGTTTTCAAAGATGTTTTTGTCTCAAGGTGTGTATAATTGGGACAATAAAAGAGCATTTAAAGGCACAGTAATATAGAATATTTATAGTTATTGATAATGTATCAATGTATCAATGTACTATGAACAAATGTACATGAAATGAGACTCATATTGAACTTTGATGTTGCTATATTCGTAGTTTTTCGTTATCCGTTATTGGTTTATAACAGTAGTTGATTGTCAATCCTATTTTAGCGTTTCTCGATGTCTCGACCCGATGTTAATATGGTTTTCTGTTTATTTTGCAAAGCATAATTAGACGCACAAGTTATATCAGTTAGTTGATCTTTTACTTTTACAATCAACGCATCATCTATTTTGTAAACGATTTTTACAGAGGCAGATCATTGTTTTTGGATACAAATACGAAAATAAATATCACTAAACATCGTCTTGTTTCTGCTTTTAATGAAGATGTCAATAGTAATTGATAATGATATAACTTTATTGTCAATTCCTTTTTTTATTATATAAGATGCTTAACCCATAAAAACTGCCGTTCAGGAATTTCAGAAAATTATTTGATAAATAATTTATATTTCATACAAATATGCTCGACCTTTTGAATATCCACACATATAAGGACAAGAATTAACTAAGATTTAAAATGTTAGCTGTCATTGCATTTTCTTTTCAACAAGGCTAAATCCATTTTTATGACAACAATACTCAACGGTCTTATATAGGAATTTGTTTTAAATTTTACATTTTTAAGGGTTAGCATTTTGATTCTGCTAAAAGATAAATAATATTTCAATGAAAGAAAGGGAATTAACAAATGGAACAATTATGTATATTTAGAAGCAAAATCTTTGTATAAACAACTATTCTGAAATCAGTATATCTGAACCTATATCGACATCAGTTAAACAACTAAATGAAATTGCAATACTACAGGCAAAATACAGTTGTAGAAGCTGGTAACTTAATAAGCTCAAACTCATCTTTAAATTCTGAAATCAGTATATCTAACATATTGACATCATTTGGACATTAGTATATCTAACATATTGACATCAATTGGACATCTTAATGAGAATGCTTATCGCTTATTACAATGACGGTTCCAAATCGCGCAAACAGGTAAAGAAGCTGGCATCATGAGTTTATACTCATCTTCAAATTCTCAAATGCAGCCGATTTTAATTAGTTTCTTGTTAATTTGACACATTTATTGAACTTAGCATTGCACATTTTGATTTATTAGATTGTTGCTTAGGCACAACCATTTTTTCCAATTTAATTTTCTATCAAATATTTCATCCGAAATATTTGCCAACCATTAAAAATGTACCATTTTGTTTTGAACATGACAAAATTGAAAAAAAAAAACTTCAGGAAAATTTGAAGCTTAAATTAAAGCAACCTACTCTTTTCACATTCTCCGTAAGTTATTAACGCTTTTATGTTAAATTCTAAGCTGCCACCTAAAATGTGTCTATATCACTTCAAACGTACGAAATAGCAAAAGGTATACAAAAGGTCCTTCAAATTAGAGCGAGTACTAAACAAAATATTGCATGTACCGTGTTTTAGTGTCAAATACACTGGGTCGAGACATTACATTAATGCGGAAAGCGGACAGTTGCCGCCTTGGAACAGTCGGCCGGAAAAAGTGGCGGTAAGCATAAGCGACTTACATATCTCTTATATGACACTGAGTGAGACAACAATGTTCCATAAAAACTTCCGAAGAGAGACGATTTTTAGAAATCAAATGCATCAGGAGTAAGACAGTTAGCAAACTGTGTTATATAAACAGAGGACCAACTAGTCAATTTTTGTTGAGAAAATCTTTTATTAAAGTATCTTTTATGGATTCTTTTATGGCATTCTATGATAATGAACATGGTAATACCGTTTGGAATGGATGAGACAACCAAAAGGCTCAGAATTTGTAGACCAGAACAGTACCGTTTCGAAATAAATGGAGCTTTTAATACAATTTATAACCAGTCGGTCTACTATATTCAATGTATGATGCAATGCACAGGAGAACTAAAATTCTTTTTATACCAAAAGCATTAAGCTCAGAATTGGTTGATATCAACATCAGTGAAAGTCAGACTCCAACATATTACCTCCTTATTTCATTTTGCAATAATACTATGGAAACATACGATAAGCTGTAAATGTGTATGTGTGTGGGGGGGCAAATTAACAATGTGGTTTGCATATAAGATAATAAAACTATTATTCACGTCTTATAAACACTATGTACACGTGCTAAATAAAAACTCAAGTAATTTAAAAAGCTTAGTGTAATTCTTTGGTCGCATATTTATGCATATCCTACAAAGCGTACTTTAAACATTCGCAAGTACATTTATACGGATGTTTGATATACATTCGTCCACTGAGTTAATTTTCTTACTTTCACATTTAAGGATTTAAATCAACATTAGTAGGGTTTCATTGACAAAACCTTGAATAACGTTGTTATGAGACGTCTGTGGTAAGACATGCACACCAAAAAAGCTTTTACGAAAATTCAGAATAAGTTATCTGTATATAAATACCGTAATGCATATAACAAGAGTCTGAAAGCTATCTAATAGCCACTTACCATAATTACCACAGCAACTAAATCAGAACAAGATCAAAGATATGAACAAATGAAGCTATGCTTTTATTAATTCTTTTTAATATAAATTGTAATTTGTACTCCTCTAGTTCTCTCAATATAATTACTTCATTTTAAGATAATTTTGTCTTGATTTAGAGAAAAGTCTTTAAGCACCCGAGTCGGTCCATTTTGCCGACTGACCGTTCCAAGGCGGTAACTGTCGGGTTTGGTCTTTTCGTTAAATGACTCATCACAAATTTGTTCTTACTTTTCGCTTTGTTTGCATGTGAAATACCTTTGTTCTGTACCTTTTCGGAGTTTGGTATATGTTGCAATGCTCATAGGACTTTGCCATATGTTCTCATTGAAAAATCACGTCATTTTGACCATACACTAATTCAGTGTGTTCATGAGATTGACTGAATTATGCTTGTGTCTATGTACCTAACGGAATTAAACGTTTAAAATGTGCTCAACTTCAACACTGAAACACGTTAGAATGAGATCTGTCAAAAGTAATGAAATCTCATAAAATACGTTTAATTCAAAATGCATAAGCATAATCCACATATGAAATCTAGCAATTTTATTTCTTGTGATTGTTGTTGTTTTCCCTCTTCCTTTTTAAAAAACTTATAAAAAACGCACATTCAAGGGCAACATCAAAATGTTATCAACCAAATGTGTAAGAATATATCGTCAGAATAGTACGTGTTTTACTAGAATTAAATCTTATTGGAATAGAAGTCTTTGTTAACACTTCAATAACATAACTTCCAAATTAATTTAATTTGTTTTTTGGATGTAATACATTATATGAGTGGCAACAAAAGGGAAAAAAACACTTAAGATTCAATATTTTAGCAATTGATATTTCACAGTACTTGGTACATCTGCATAACAATGTGTAAGTGAATTATGGATGTCGAACTCTTTTAAAATCCACTGGCATTCCTTTTTTAAATTGCGTTTCTATTTATAAACTTATTTTCTAAGCGAATCTAAATTAATGTTATTAAGTTTCATGCAACAACAAATTATTGATGTGAGTACAAAAATTATACACAAGCATTGCTTGGAAATATATTTACTTTGATGTGGATTTGGGGATAAAAATGTTAAGTAACTAGCTTTCCTAATTCGAAGATGTTCAATTAGGAAAAGAAAGTTTGTCATAAAATTCAGTAAATCGTCTAAAGGTTTCGTTCATTTTGAAACATACTTGTTTTAATCTAATATTTGAATAATTTGTTTTATTCTCGACTTTGACTCTGATACTTTTACTAGAAGAAAAATAATGAAACACTGTACATGCACTATGGCTAATCGTACTCAATAACTGAAGTATCAGAAAACACACGAACAGTGCATTAATGATACTCGACCATCTCGTGTGTAATGCTATATATATACATCTATCCGTCCGGAAATGATATATAATTTATGAGACAAAATGATACATAAATGGTAATTTAGTACCTTTGGAAGGCGATCTGATATTTGACTAATCAGCTCGTTAGCAACTAAGCCGTTTGCTATTCAATGACAACGCGAGATATCAATTTCACTAAGCCTTTCAAGGTCTTCGATCACCATTTTACAATCATCATACTTAATGACGTGACGTAATACGGACAAGACCTGAAATAGACGAGGTGTTCATTATGTGAGATCTGTTTCTAGTTTCTTTCACTAGTAGTTGATGACTTTGTCTGGTTAAAAAGCAACAATGTATATACTTGCAAATGGTGTCTGGGAAAAACATTTTCACAATGAAAAAGTATCTCGCTTTTAGAAGAATATATGTTATGTAATAGTCCCTACTGGTCCTAATGAGCATATCGAATGGCAACGTTGGCCAAATAGAAGCGTCTGTCCAAAAGTGACATCTTACCATGAGTTTTCGATAAATGTTTTACTGAATCGCTGTTCTCTTGTCATCGTTTAAGACAGGCAACATGCCGACATACACAGTATTTTCCATTTTCAGACAATCACATTTTATAGGTATTTACGAGCATGTAGATAAATATTTACGTTGCTGAAATTACCGCTACAAGAAAAGGTATTCTACTTTTACCAGAGTGTAAGGAATTGCGATTCCGATCCAGAGAGAAAGTCTTATAGAAATAACTGTAACAGTTGCCGTGAACTGAAAAAAAAACGTTTTAATGACGTAGCAATCGTATTCCTGGATATTCTGTTTCCTTTTTCTAGATCATTCGTCAATAAATGCTTCTGCTTCCCCAATACGCATTGTGTTATGTGCATACTTTGTAAATTAGATTTCACAGCAAGCCAAACCTCATAAATTTCATTTATAAAATGAAAGTTGATTTTTTTTCTTAGGATTTACTCTTAAGTCCTTGTAAAAATATATATGCTATATGTCTCCCTATCTATCGAAATTTGATTTAGCAAAAGTTCACGTGTAAACATAATCAAATCTGCATTTGAAAGAGTTTGTATTTATGGCATACCTTGAATTATTGTGTGATTGATTTAATTACTTCATTTATTTGTGATTATTTTCAATGTAAATAAGCACATTACTTGAAGTGGAAAATAATTACATATGTATTAATGTGTATGAGAACACTTATAAATCGATTGCTATGCGCAGAACATTAGTTACAGCCTTAGTTAGGCTCCGTAAGATTAAAAATAATAGGTTGTGACAATTTATTATGAGAACATTGAATATAGGAGAGTTTTATTAGAAATATTATTTAACATTAAATTAAAGAACGTTCATATAGACATAAAAACCTAACCGCACTCGTATAGAAGTATATGTTTCAGTATTACTTGTCACACATCCCACGCTCATCTTCCGCACGCCCTGATCCCGTCCACCCACCCACCCCCATACACCCACCCACCCACACACACACACCAAAAATGAATTACAAAGTGTCGGTAAAATATTTAAAGCTGATGTTTTATTAAGTTCGTCAATGGCTTCATTGGAAAATGTATTCTTTAAGTTAGCTGTCTCATAAGAATATATTCACTATTCGCATTATTTGGTTACATCTCTTAAGTCTAAAATTACTTATATACACATGTGAAAAAATGACAATTATAATCATTAGTATCGTAGGCTGATAAGGTTAACCGGCTTAGAGGTAAATACCGGAAGTCAATTCAAACTCATATTCTCTTACAACCCATATTCTCTTATGAATCATATTCCTTTACAAAACCATTCAGAGAAAGATTTTATAATATCCACCCGAGTCAGGGGCATAATTCAGCTAGCCAAAAGCAGTTGAGGTTTCGCTGCCCTAATAATAACTCTCGTTTCAATATTGAGCAAGGTTTGAAGTGAATATATTTGATGTTTTTCGAAATGGGCCCTTAAAAAGAGATTACGAACACCGACGCCGATTATCAGGTCATAGTAATAGCAACGCGTATGTGTTTTATTTGGTTTTAAAATGATGCTTATAAAACGCTGTTATTTTATTTTTCTTATCTTATCTAGATGAATTGCCGTTAAAAGGTTTAAAAGGAAAAACACAATCAAATGAGCTTTTCGATGTTCAAGTTCAAATAAAGCTTGACATTTACGGTGGTTCATTATCACCAGAGAACATCAATGGTTACAGTGCAATCTGAGCAACATGCTTCAAGATAGTCACGACCAAACATAACATAATGACAACCTTTAAATAATCAAGGCATAATACGAATTTGTGGCCGTTTGATCATTAAAGTACATTGCTTTTAACACAGATAATCGAACACAATTTCTACACAAAGACACGTGTACTTAATTATATGTTCTTTCAACTTAATGAAATAGATTAAAGACAAATGCGGGCAGAGTGATACAATGTACTCCGTTTTCTGCTCGTCTCGAACTGCGCGGGTTCGAATTCCATTCAAGCGACTAAGGCTTATATTCACCAACCATTCTTACACCTAAGTAATGACTTAAGCCCATGTCACAATTTTTATTACCCAAAAGTAAACTTAGTTATGGAATTTTACTGTGATTTTATGCTGAAAGTAGC
Organism: Sinonovacula constricta; assembly: GCA_007844125.1. Lineage (NCBI taxonomy): Eukaryota > Metazoa > Mollusca > Bivalvia > Cardiida > Solecurtidae > Sinonovacula > Sinonovacula constricta. The sequence goes on from CM017560.1 coordinate 21,500,308, forward strand.
AAAGATTACGTGTCATGCAAAACTACAGACACTTAGCTAAATACATATGAAAATATTGAGGACTGAAATCAGTAACTTGAGCAATACTTACTTTAGAATAGTAGGTGAATTCGGACCTAAGTATAGTTTGCATAATTAAAAACTGCCACAAACGTAGCTTAGTTTCAAGTTAAACATGCTTTTATCGTTTGTTTAGTTCAGTCCTATGTGTGACAGTTATGACAGCTCTGATTCTCTTAACAACATGCGTCAGTTGTTCTAATGTAAGTCATTTTGCACTAACTCTTATAAAGTTATAGAAAACACTATATTATTACTGTCTTAAACAAAGTTAGAGAATTAATTTGCCTATTGTCAAACTCAGTTTACATCTAAGTTAAATCTATTATTTAAAACGGTAAAATGTTTATTGTTTTGTTTACTAGGGTTACCTTATGCTAAAGCACCATGAACTCGTCATGTATGTTTTGTACAACTTTCGATTTATGTTGGCAAAAGAATGTTCTTTAAGATAAAACTCGAATTTTTAGTCTTTAGACATTTCCGTCGTCAGTGCAATAGGGTTAGACATGTGTCTCATTAAAACACGTTTCTGAAAATATGCATGCCTTCTGCGTAAATTGCCAACACATAATCTGATTTCTCTAATAATCTCCATTTTTGCCATGGCGTCAAATGATTTGATGCTGAATATTTAAAGATGTGTGACATTTTTTAGAAAATAAGCATTAGGAGAAAATCAACTAGGTGACCTAACTATTCTAATTAGTACATCAGAAAACCATTATAAATGGAGAAGTTTTGCTTAAAGTATGCTTTACTGATATGAAATTCAGAATTATAAAGGGAAAAAGCATTACCTAAAGTAGCGATATGTTTTGGAAAAAGCGGCAATGTAAATCATGGCATAAGTAATGTTAGGGATAAATACTATTCGAAATTATTAACGATTTGTTATTCGAAATTAAAACACTATTGACAACATATATGTTACTTATGGAATTTTGCATTTATTTAAAACTACTTAGACACAGACTATATACAAAACATTAGTTTTCATCTAGACAGTAAATATATTCCACCTAAATGTATCGTATATATGTAATTATGCCCACATTTATTCTACGATATAATTACGCCTCAGTAAAACAAATGTTATCCAATTTTACTTTCCCGTAAACTCGGTCCAGAGATGAATTACTTTTATTACCATGTGTTCGTAGAATATGAATCATGTTAAAGACGTCAAATGTCAATCATATTCTTTTTGCTCCAAAGTATTTACAATTACCTGCACATTGGAAATACAGCATATATTTATCCATAACGTTCTTTTATTGTTGTTGTTGTTGTTGCTTTTGTCCAACTGTTACAAATCCTTATTGTCTACAACCTTTGACCAAGAAACCATATCGTTGTTATACTAGCCGACTTGGAGAAAGTGAAAATAACGTCAATAACTAAGGTTTCTGCTTGGTTTGGTCTGCGAATACAAAATAATTTGACGGTTTCAAAAAAAATCATTCATAAGAATAGCAATCATGAAGTCAAAATAGCGCATGTTGTATTGTGAATAGAGTTGATGTGCTAAACGATACGATATTTTGTTAGTTTCCCGTCAATAGAAAATGGCAGCTGTTGTTGGCACGTCACATGACGCCTCTATTATTATATATAGAAATAGACATATCTATATTAATAGTGCAATCGGTTCAAAATATCAGAAGAGGAATAAAAATGGAAATGAAATATTATGTCAGAGTTTTACTGATTATAAAGCCCCTTGGAGCATAATCTGCTTAACATTTTTATGATTTTTTGTTTTTGTTTTTGGTAATAAATACCCCGAAGCGGTATATACCCCGCAACATATTTGCCAAGAACTTACTTGTAAGGAATCTATGCCCGCAGGTCAGACATGTGTCAATTGCATTCCAGTAACACACCCAGTTAGCATGACCTATGTTATGTGACACCAATTCATGGATGGATCGATAATATCCTCCTCTATACAACAACATTTGACTCTGTATGGCCGAACAATGCAACCCAAGAGATCATAGGGAAAATTAGAAGAGGGTCGGTGAAGATCAAAGGGGACGGGAATAAATGTATAAACTCATTTATTAGGTCGCTGATACAAAATAGCTTCATGGATAAGAACGATCACCGCTACTTTTATTTAGCCTAACTCGTCTCTAAAGTCTTTTCACTGTACATTTGATAACCAACCTACTATATTGCCATGACGACGTAAAGGAAGTATTTTACCATACAGCTTTTCATAAAATGTTTCACTGCACAAATGCCGATAACTAGAACAACAATAAAATCTTATGACTTTTCTTTATATAAGTTGTAAAAATACGAATTTAATGAATACGTTCAAGAATACGATTGTATTTGTATGACAATGGTAAAAATAACACAAGCAGAGTTCATTGCAAAATTCTTGGTCGATATTTTAAGAGACTGGCTGTTCAACCAAAGTACAATTTTATTAATAGATTCTCAGCTCTGGATGATATTGATATCCCCATGCTTTGATCATAAATAAAAAAGTCGTGGCGTATATTCTGCAAAATAGGGTAGTATTCCAACGTATTCTAAAGCTTGAAACGACTTTAAACTTTCAGGTTGGAAATGAAAAAGGAACTTTTGGCTATATATATATATATATATATATATATATATATATATATATATATATATATATATATATATATATATATATATATATATATATATATATATATATATATATATATATATATATCATACAAAGTTTGTCAACGAATAATTAGGGTCCTGGCACGGTCAGAATTGGCAAAATGAATGAATGATAAGTGTCGACAGGGTTTTACGCCAAAAGTTCACCCTTCCAGAAGAATTTGTTTCTCTAACTCTTCAGAAAATTACTGCAGCAGATATATAATTTGCCTTGTTTACTTTTCATTACATCTACTACATGATTTATGATGCGAAACAGCCTTTACAGTTATTTCACCACATCCCTTTGCGAAACCTTTAATTCGTTCATGTATGACTTGCTTTCATAGAGACATGTAGCGAAATATATGCATGCCTTGTTCTCTGGTAATTCAACCAGCAAGATTCAGCTAATTGACGACATCTGATGTATCTTATACAATAATCCATTCATGGATTGAAAAAAAAGATCGCATGGAAAATCAGTTGATATGGCATGTCAACTAATCCAGAGAAATGTGCTTAGTGACCTGATGGTTATTAGGTCCTTCCGGACATCATCGATCTATAATTGCTTTTTAATGCTGGGTGAGGTTAACAACGATTAGAAAATATATTTCAGTAGGGGAATTTATTAAACGCTGCTATTGCTATTCTTCTTGATTGGTCTGTAAATAATATAGGTTTATTTTTCATTGAAAAAAATATGTATAACTTGAATGGATCAGTTTGTATTATAGTTTCATTAGACAGAAAATTGTCAACATTGTGTCAGTATATCATGTACTACAACATACCTTCCGATCACGATTGCTTTATTTCAATATCAGACGGGGATTCAAACCATACGCATAGTGTCCACTGGTAAATATAACTTAAATGTTGTTATTGTCAATAATGTTTTTATCGAAAAATATATATATATATTGAAGGGAAGGCTATTTTATGCTATGCAATTAGTTTTAAAGACATATCTATCGGTTTGTTCTTGCAATGCAAATCTAATCCAGTTTTCGTTTACTTGTTTAAATCTCATGAGAGAAAGTAATATCGGATTTATATTGAAAGTGAATTCTGGTCCTGGCTGTGTAATTTCATTAAAATGCGAATTTGTTCTACACTGGCAAAGAGGTGTTACTTGCATCATTTTAAAATAGATAGTGCTTGTTTCAATTTGTTTCATTAGTGAAATTCCAAAAGTATTATTACTCTACCCTTTTATATTTACCATTGACTTTTTTGAAAATATGAAACAATAATAATGTTAACTCACTTTACAAGCATTGTGTCATTTCGAGAGCGGAATTAAAATGTAAGTTAGTTGTCTTATGATTTTTTTTAAAATTGCAACTTATTTTCTATAGGCTATATATGGTAGAAAGTCGCACTGCCACTTGGGGTCATGATCACCAGTTAAGACAAGTTTTTGTGCCGTTTTGTGAGCTTTAATTTCGCTTTATAAATATAAAAGGTTCAACGAATGCCAGTCTTTCATGGACATATTATACGCCCTACATACTTTGGCTTTACATTTAGCTGAAGCAGATCATTCAAAGAAGTCAAATATGACCAAGATATGTGCCGAATTAAATCTTGATAATCGATAAATAAATATTATTGCCTTACTATTGTCTAATCAAATGACATGTCCCAAGAGAAAACGTGACGTTTTCCTCTCCTGTGATATAAAAATCAAGGCAAATAAAGCAGCAAACATGCTGACATTATCCAAAGAACAACACCAATGTCAATCAAAAAGCCTAATGCACGGTGTATGTGCTGCAAAAGCTGACACTTTATGTCAATTACGGTCACAAATGTTAACAAAGATTGGAACGCCAGAAAGAATGTAACACTTGTATAAACAATAACTTAGGTAAACATTTTAAGCAATGCATGATTTATTACATGAAACATAACAAGCATCTTTTAGGAAGTGGGTTCGGGAAATTTTAAACATAAAGAAAAGTTGTTCTCAGCCTAAGCGTTGTTCTAATCATTCAGGCTTGTAACTGTTTAACATTTCATTTTATAAGACTTTCACAAATTGCTTTTCTAGCTAAAAAGCGATGTATGATGTTTCATTTTACATGTAGTTGTTAGTTATGCATCCATTTTTATCACGTATATATTATCTGTGGACATTTCAATGTTTAATTTCTCTGGCTGCAAGACGTATCGACCTCAATCATACATTTTGTGTTTGTTCGAATTTGCGTAAGATGTAACAGTCGAATGAAAGATAGAATTAATGAGCCTCTTCAACTTTGCAAATTATTTTAAATGCAAAAAGAGCGCTCATACTGCAATACTAGATCTTTTAAAACATCTTTAAATCGCCATTGTGTACCATGATGCAGTAGAATGGTAGAAATGTTACAGTAAAAATATTGTGTTCTGATATTGCGACATCTGTAAGCTTTTTGGTGTTAGAACTACACTAAGATATATCCTGTGTCTAATATTTTAGATAATAAAGACTAAATAAAGTGATTTGGTCAATATCACATTATCCTGGTACGCAAACCTATATATTGACCGAAATGTAAGTCTTTACTTGTTATGTCACATACCCTATAAATAACGCCATTGTTGTGTCAGTACGATGAGCAATCAGCTCTTCTTATTTTACATTAAACATTTAAAGATGTCGACCCAACTCATCAGCGTTCATTTCCTCAATCTGTTCTCTCGTTTGTCCTCGACAGATAATCATCAAAAGCATTCACTGCTACCAAAGTTAAACTTTTTGTTGTTTTCTTCGTTATATTTTCCCCCTAAATGTAACCAAATCATCGTCAGATACACTGCACTGATAATATGCCGATTTCTTTTACCAGTCGCCATGTCGTGGTAAATGTCGACGATCAGCAACACGATCGTCAGTACTTTGTTGCCGATGCTCACGTGAAAACATTCTCGTGTTAATACCTCTTTATATTGACTCACACATGACCAGAGCCCGACCAATCAATACGCTTTAAATTCAAAGGGTATGTGATATTAATTTTTATAGTTTTAGATAAAGGTTTGAAAACACAGACACTGCTAGTGTAGTTAAACGAAGCTGGTGTAAATCTTAAGTAATGTTTCTGTGAATGCTTTATGATCGCCTATAACAAATTTCTTTATTTCTCTTTTTACAACTGTATTATTTTTTTAAAAAAAGACATTACATTGTTTCCTTTAATTTCGGAACAGTCAAAAAAAATGTGTATGGACAACAAAAAAGAATAAAACTTCGCAAATATTAGAAAAGCAATTTAATTTTCTACTCAACGCTTCCACATTTGAAGTGTCACATTGAGATAATTATTTTTTCTGAAGCGATTCTTTCTTTCCAATTGTCGCTTCGACGCAGAAGAACAGTCAGTATGACAGTGGTTAATTCATTATAACTCTAATATTCATTTCTTGAATTCAGTGATACAAATATTACAAGATATTGTGTAAGATATAAACCTATGTCCTGGAATCATCATCTAGGTTAGCAGAGTTCTAGTTAAATGAGCGTATACACTTGACTGATATTGTGCGTATGAAAGGTGTCTTCTGTGGCGTTATTACATCAACGTCAAAGTCTCAACGAAATAAGAGATGTACATTTTCTTTACTTGCAGCATAAATGGCATCTTCAATCTTACTTTGATATGCTTGAGTTTATTTCACAGATAAATACCATGTGTAAGTCTCTCATGTGCAAAGAATGTGCAAAGAATGTGTCGTAACAAAAGCTGAAGGATCAGCATATATCCATATTGTATTACATATTGTATTGTATCATATATGTCGAGCCGATTACTTATTCTTAAAACATATATACATATGTGCAATGCAGTTGGTTGCCCAGGTGTGATAACCGATCGGCTGATAAGCCAATTCTTAGGAATATTATAGGATTAAAAATAGAAATTAAGACTATTTTCAACTAGAATTTAAACATAGTAACGTTTGTTACTGTTCTTATTGCAATTTTCAATTTCACGGACAGTAGTCTCAAATTGTTGATTAAACTGTGTTTTGTACAATAGCAAAGCTGATTCGAACCCAGGATTGTCCAATCATTTGTTCCTATTGTAAGCGTATCCAGAAATAGACCAATCATTTAAATCTGTTATAAAATCATTTAAAACATTCTGTTTCACAATATTACTTTTTCTCTAAACACCAAAGAAACCGTCTTCACAACAACGCCATCAAAACGCGATAGAACTTTTTTGTGAAAACATTTCTCTAAAACGCTAGCAGATCTTTGAAGAATGTTGTCTAGTAATGCACAGTCTTGTCAACTTAGTTTATATATCTATGCGCCATAAGATGAAAATAACTTAAACAATGATATAAATTACTATTTATCGAAAAGTATTATCAGATTCTGTAAATATGAACAATATTTAAAGATAAAAAAATACAATCCTATTTAAATAATATTTGAACACGTTTCTGCTTTGCTTGTGTGTTGTTGTTGTTGTGTTGTTGTTTTTTCAATAAAATACTAATATTTTTTTCGTTTTATGTTGTTTTATCGCTATTGTTTCGTTTTGTTTGTCTTATTCTTTGTCATTATTTATATCTTATACAATATCTTACAGACATACAGAGTAATTACAAGCTTGTAAAAGTTTGTTTCGTTTACAATTTTAAAACTTATGTCGCACGGTAATTGTATATACAGTTTCTAGACAAGCGTAATGATTTTTTGGCAAACTTTGCAAAGACAAATGACAAATATATTTCAAGTGAAGATTAAGGTAATTGATAAATACTCGATATGTGTATGTATATGTAAATTGATGTCTCCTCTATAATGTGAAAACAACATCCGTTCAAACGCCTGATCGAAAAACTGGCATTGAACTAATTCTTCTTTAAGAACAAACATGTGACTCTTGAAAGAATGTAGTTAAGAATCGTGTGAATTCACAATGAAAAAGCAATTATAACCGGCAGCTGAAAGCAGTTCCAATACTCCAATCAGATACGGTTATTCCCAAGTCCTTAAATGTAAAAATTACGGAAGCAACGATCGACAAGGGGATGAATGGTCTTCGTCCTAGTTCTCAAAAGCTATCTGATATCCTTTAATTGCCACTGCATTGTGCATACTCGGTGTTTACTTTTGCCAAACACATCACCAAATGTCGTAATACGTGTGTTATATTACGGTAATATTGAAGTATATATATATGTCACAACTAGAAATTTAACAAAAATATGACACAAATTAACTAAAAAGTGAATATTTAAGTAAAACGTCATAATTTATAAACACCTGTTTCTTTTATAAAAATGTTCAGGTCTTTTGATCCGTTTTACATGTATCAGCAGCAGCAGCAACAGCAGCATCATCAAAATTATCATCTTCATTTTACCATTATCATCATACTCATCATCACCATCATCATCATCGTCATCATCATCATGTGAAAACACAGTTGTATGGGGATTTAGCAGCCATGCCTCGCACTACCATATTGACAAACTCTAACATTGGACAATTTACCAAAGACACTTAAAGAGAAATTGATTTGATTTTCACTTAAGATTGAAAATCATTTAGAAGGATGTGAATTTAACGTGGCTGCTTGTGGCTTGAAAACACATAGTTTGAAAGATTGAAAAAAAAAGATAATCTTAATTGTGAAATAGAAAAAGGTCGTTTTAAAAAGCAAAATACCATACAAATACAAAAAAGAACATAGACATATATTATTACATGTCGGTCAAAATAATTTGATACATTATGTCGAAGCAGTGCGTACTTCAAAAACATTCTGCAAAATCAATAATTATGGCTATTTCATCATATTTTCCAGCAAGTATTCACTTGCATTATTCGCATTTTTATTTTAGTAATATTTATTCAAGGATTTAATTACATTTCAAGGTTTTTGTAAATTGGATACTTCCATCATGAATCGAGGTCCTTCCAGGTGTTAATTTTTTTATGTGTTTAATACTTGAACAATGTTTTCAAAGTGTTTTTTTTACTCAAGGTGCGTAGAATTGGAACAATAAAAGAGCATTTAAAGGCACTGTGAGGTATTATGGAATATTTATAGTAATTGATAATGTATTTATGTACTATAAACAAATGTACAGATGTACATTTATAAATGTCCAGAAATATGTTTTCAAACAAGATTATCGGCATCTTTCCTCTTATGTTGCTAAAATATTTTAAATAAATATTGTGTTATTGTTGTTGATGCTGTTGCTGTTGTTATGTTCTTGTTGTTATTTCTTAAAGTTCCAGATTGCTACCTTAGTTTGATGAATGCGATATATCAGTGTCAATGTTCCACAACATCCTCTTCGGAAGCCTTTGATTCTCTATGCTTGTGATGAATGCGTATTGCTTCGGTGGTCAGTTCATTGGTGGAATCAACTTTAATTCCGTCGGGGAACGAAAAAAAAATTGTTTGTATATCGCGGCTCAACAACATCCTTTGGCATTTGGGACAAAAATCCCTCCGTTGGTTTGCAGTCAAATTCGATCTTCCGACGAAATACTGCTTGGACTTGTCAGCCTCCTTTAATCCACTACCTCCTCTATAGTATCATGCTAGACGAACGTATTAATGTACGATTCTTCTAAAAGTTTCTGAATCTGTGAGTTTGTCGGATAATTCCGGCTAACCATATCGAACAAAGAGCCTCTGACACGCGCTTTTATATTTTTAACTTCAGAAGAGACATAGATACTTCACATTAGTAAGTACTTTAAGTCCTTATCCCCAAACTAGTGCGAACTAGTTTCATTTACGACACTTGATCATATCAATGCCCTGCACTCATATAATTCAATAAGCAGAGTTAGGTTAATTGGCAACCACTGATGTCCCTTATGAACCTATCGTTAACATTGTCGAAGGATTAAATAGTGATTTACCTAGAAAGTTAGCTGATCATGCTTTTATAAAATGCGCTATGTTACCTAGTGATCAATATTTCGTCAACCGATAAAAAAGTTAATACGACAGGATGATGTTTATTACAAAGAAGTTTGTATCAATGTAGAAATGAGACTCATGTTGAACTTTGATGTTGCAGTATAACAGTAGTTGATTGTTCGTCCTATTTTAGCTTCCAGCATTTCCTTAAATCATTAAAATGTGGTCGTGTTATCATGAACGATAAAATTCAGTATTTTCACGAAATAACTTAACTTATGAAATACCTGATAATGACACCTAACTATCTGACGGAAATAAACTACACAACTAATAATCCGAAATAAATAACTTTTATAACAACAATAATAAGCAACTGTGTTATTCATATTTATGTCAAAAGTAATTTAAATATAATATCAATAAAATATTTTCCAGAATACTTTTGATGTACATCGTTTGTAGAAACATTGTTCTGCAGTTTACGTTTAAGATATTTGAATACTAGCGAATTGTGAATATCTGAAAGTAAAAAAAGTGATAAATGAATTTCTTGAGTAAACACTCGTACAAACTGTGTCAAAATGGTCTTACGCAATCACCTTTCACTTGCATTTAAGTGATACTATGCATCGTATATCTTTTTGTATTTGCTATCCAGATGTGTCTGTATAATGGGATATATTCATTATTTTGGGACGATATGTTGTATGTTTTATGCAAATCTCTGTTTACAAATTATATTAAAGTTAAAGAATGTAAAAAGTTATAACACAAAAGAGGAAAATGTAAATTTTACGTCCCTGTGATGGTAGTTGTCAGAAGGGTATCGAATAAATGCAAATGATTAATTATCTCTTAAAGCATGTTGCTACATTTAGATTAATATAGATTTGCTAATGTAAACGATATCTAATCCTGCTAAGAAATGTTTAGTTTTATTGTCGCAAACTAAAATGTATTTCGTTTTGTTTTTGTTGTGGTTATGGTCATATTGGTGCCTGCCAGCTAATTATGTGTGTGGAGGAAGACCCTAGATTAATGTCCGGGTAGAACCACCTGCGCACTTCAGATAGCTGAAAAACCTACCCGCATAAAAATTATAACCCTGACTGGGACTCGAACCCTCGCGGTGAGGGCTGAGGACCTAAAAGTCAGCGACTATAACCGCTCGGCCACGGCCCTCCACTCACCTGAGTTTGGGTACTTAATCTTTTCTCATGAGACATTTCCTAATGTTAAATCTTTAGTTTTGCAATTATCTTATAACATTGCTGCAATAAATTGACATCAATTAAATGTCTATTTTTTCCGTAAGAATGATATATCGACATCAATATGATGCGTTTGTTAAACATCACGTAACATCAACATTACAGTGAAAAAATGCCGGTTTTATTTCTATACAAGTAGTTGCTTAAAACTAAAAAAAATGTTCACGATACAAATTATTTTTATATATAAATACTTGCAGTCCTATGCAAAATACACACTTCGTATGTCGTATTCTGTTTCTTTTTCTTGAACCATTTTAGCATCCGTTTAAGCAATTTTAACAGATATGTGACACTGCCATATACTTAAATATTTTCAATATTTTACGTGCTTTACAGATTAAAGGAGTATTAGCTGTCAATGTGACGATATGCAAATGAACTATCGAAATAGATAAATGAACTAAGTAGCCCAATAAAATAACAATTAAGCCTAACAGTTATACATAGTGTCGGAGCGCTCTTTGAGCATACTTATTAACATAAGTCCAATTATTGACATGTTGTCTGCTTTTCCTTGCTCAACCTTGACGTAAAGCTGCGATTGGAAATTTTATCGTGTAATTAGTGCAGTGTTGTTTTTGAAGAGCGTGTTGCACCTAGCAAAGTCGGTCAAGTCAATTCAGCATCGGTGCTAGAATGTTTAAAATACTGATATTGCAATCTTGGGATGTGTTTTATGCCTAGTCAATAAACTTAACGACTTTTAAACCGTGATCTGCAAATTTTTAAAATGTGGTTTGTAAAAAAAAATATTTGTGTTCTTTATCATTTATCATTTTAGATCTTCATCGTGACAGGAATAAAGTAAGAAAGACCATTTTAATAGATAAAGCTATATCAAATTAGTCGACTAATATATTCCAGCGAATCTCGTAGCAACCCGGATTAAGTAACAATCAACACTAGCTATTCCATTGCGAAAGAAATCGGACTTGAAACGAAAAGGATTATAAATCATTTGAAAAAATCGCTAAATGTACATTTCTTTATTGATAAAAATATTACGTCACTACATAAAAAAGTATTTCTTTCAACTATGCTTCTGCTTTTCTGCTTGAATAAGTAGTAAAAGCCGCGGAACTGCTGCAATTATCTAAAGAAAAAACGGTAATATCGAGTTAACAAGCATACGACGCTTGTCCTGAGAAAATAACTTAATGTCAGTTATGCTCGCATTGTCAAAAAAGCATTCGAAAGTTAGATCATATCAACGGACTACATGTACATAATGCGACGAAATGGCAATACTCTAAAAGTATTGCAACATATATTTTTTATTTTTGTAAATCATAACGCAAATATATTCACATGCCAGTAAAATTCGAAAGTTACAAAAAATAACACAAGACAAAGATTTCTGATGAAGTCATATTCACACACAGTGTTTGGCATTTGAGATAATATCAGTAGTTGGTGTCTCGATATTTCTTTACTTTCGTTATGTCATTTGAAGCAACCTAATGAAAAAAATGCGTTTAACATTGATCGTTTTAGAAGTGCTGTGGGCATGGCTCAATACTCAATATGCATAGCTATTGTGCTTGGGTACATCTAACCAAACCCTAACAAGCGTATAAGGAGGTCGACACTTTATGCTCAATGGCTACGATTTTGGCCGTCGGCCGGGTAAGGAAACCCTCTCAGTTCCGACAGTTCTTTTAAAATCAGTTTTGTTAATGGCGGTTAGTGGAAAGAAAAAACAAAATCAAAATGTTGTATTTTAAGTTTGAAATGTAACTATACTTTTATTGGAAACTGTTACGCATATTAATCACTGTGTTTCCCCCATACTTGTTTAAATTAGCTCGTTGAAGAAATGAAAGTGGTTAATCAAGTTTGTGCATTTACAGAATAACACCATGTGCTATAGAATTGGCCAACAAATAAGATCAATATTGTATTTTACATTTTCTTGTGTGGATAAAAGGAAAACTGGATAACTAGCTATTGTAAATAAAATAAGTCTTTAAATATTGAAATTCCATCAGGCATTTTAAGCATTTTAAGAGACTCTTCGTGATATTGCGCTGTGAAGGACAAAGCAAAACGCTAAAGCCGCGTACAACAGACGCATTATGCAGTATTGATCGATATAACCCTTTTACGATAAATTCACTGATAGACAAACTCTAAAATTCCGAAAGTTGAAACTACGTATAAAGTGTCCGAAGAAATCGTAGTCTGTATCTCTATGGTTCAAGCTTGGTAGAGTTATCAAACATAATTTGATAATACATTGATAGTAAATAATATAAAAAACGCAAGTTTATTAAGGGAAAACTGATCAAGAAAAAAATATAAAACTTAATAACACATTTAAGAGCTTGGCTTCGTAATTATCCTATGGATATATCAGGACAAAGAACTTTAAATCACATGTTCTTAATTTTCTAACAATAGTAATAGTATACTAGAAAATAGGTTTTACTATTTGTGACTTTTTTGTCGTTTATTCTTTCGACATTGTTTATAATTCGTAAAAGGCATTGAACAGTTTTCAACAAGAAGGTATTGAGCGCATACTACTGAAGCAAGTCGACATATTGGCATCGATCGAGCTGCATGTTGTTGCATTGTATCATTAAACATTGTGCGTGCAAAAATCTAATAATCGACATGTGGAAGAATTAATGTTTCCTACTGCAGGTTTCGATATTATTGTTGTTGTTGTTGTTTCCAATCGTCGCTCAATAGATCATGAAACGTTTGTATCTAACATTATAAGATGCTCCAGATTTCTTTCTTGAAAGACAATGTCTCTAGTAATTAAACTAAGTCACTTACAATAGCACAGGTTATAATAGGATTATTTGTATAATTAGTTACCATTTTACCAGTCATTATGTGTGCCCGTTGGTGTAATTTAAAGAGTTTTATCAGAGCTTACAGTTCAATACGGATTTTACAACATTTAGAGAAGTTCAAAATGAGGTTTTATTAGTTTATCTATGCACAATAAGTATTTTAAGGGAAAGAATAATCATGATGTAAAGAATCTTGTAGTAAAAATTTCAGGAACAAAGTTCATTCTTAACCAAATGCTTTTTATCGACATTAAAAGTATTAAGATTTGCCGACGATTTGTTTTACATTATGAATGTAAAATGTGTCAAGTATTTTTCTTCTAATCGAGTTAAAAATAAATATCATATGTTTGATCGTTGGTTTAATATAATCTTTTGGTAAGGTACGAGTAACTTACCCTTTTGCAACGCAAGGCCCGGGTTTAAAACTATGTTCACGGACTATTACATTACTTTAATCGCTGGCCTAAAGGAAAGTTCTTCGACTGCTCTGTCCTGTGTCTATTAACTGTTTATTAGCAGTAAGGTGTTCAAGGCAGGCTTGAAATTGACACTATATGGGTTTCCAGATAACTGAAAAATCGTTTGTGCAAAAATATACATTTAAAATTAATTAACGGATGAAGACGTATCATATAATCCTTTTTTTTTCATTCATTTACATTAAATTGTTCTCGTGGTTTCATTGTATCTAATTAGTTTACCCAAATAACAAAATGTTGACAGTTTATTTTATTACTAGATATTATGGATGGATATAAGTTCATTGTATCTGTTTTAACTCCCGATGCAGTTGCTAACAGTTAGTTGTTTCACTTTGACGGGATATTTTTATTTACTCTGTTTGTTTGATAGAAACACCTTCAAGACGTGCGAGGTTGGAGCGCTCCACAATCCAGGTTTAAGCACACCAGTCGGTCTTTTTGCCGACTGACCGTTTCAGGGCGGTAACTGATTTTTTTTTCTAATTGTTATGTCTCGTCTCTGTGTTTTTGTCACATTTATATGTACCCTGTTTGCCTTTGTCTAGATGTAGATTAAATTTAAGTATATGTGGAAATTTTGATAGGACCTTTTTTATTTACCTTACAACAGAAACTCACATGCATGGGTTGTTTGAAATTTATAATTATTTTATTTTGACAGCAACCAGTTGATGACTTCCTAATTTCCTTGCAATCCACTGCAAATGTAACCTAACCGTAAATCTTCCATATACATTGTATACTCGTATATAGTAATTATTTTTTCTTATCGTGCTTTATGATGTATTGCGATCGTGTAGCGTGGCGTCATGTACACATGTTGCGTATTCAGTTATTGTTTTATAAGCTGGTTATTTGCAAGGCAACAACGGGCGTAGTGAAAATCTATACCCTGCCATTAATTACCTGGCTTTTATACAGTAACATCCTTCCTGACAAGAGACACAGACTTGTCATTTGTATAATTCAATGACGACCAGAAGCGCCCTTTAAACATTTTCATTTATAATGCATTACATTGTATGGTGAGTTTTCGTGCTGAATGTCAAATCTTGGTAACTAAATATACGGTATGTGACTAGTTTTGTTTTATAGATACAATAGAAGCTGAATAAATTTTTTCTTAAACAAAAGCGTTTAAGGCGATTATTATTCTGCATTAAATATTTTTAAAGCATATAAATCGGTGACAATAGCATATCAGGCTATATCAAATCATGCACTATTTAGACAACATCTACCTTATCTAATTTTACTGAAGTGATTTTATAAATACATACAAATGTTTGCCAGTAAATTAAAATGTGCATATCAAATTGCAATTAAGTGTTGTGTTTTTACTAGGGATGTAAATCGAATCCCAAAACGATATTCGAATATTCGGAACGTGTATTCGAATCATATTCGAATATTCGGAACGAATTTATATCATAGTGGCATATAACACGGTAATTTTCCATTACATTCAATGTGTATATTCATTGTAAAATGTTTATTTCTGACCACAATTTACATTGCTAGCCTTACTTAATGCAGAAGCGGCGGTAGATTTATGATTTTAGCATAGCATTTAATTTTAAAACGACGATTTCTTCTTTTTGAAATACAAACGGCAATATTATGAATCCGCCATTATCCTGTTTATAGTGAAGGACCAGACGGGGCGTTTCTTTACTTGGTCAGCGGTAGTTTGCAAGAAAATACTGTCAGTGAAGAATGCCAGTAAATGC